>OZ010667.1:70170648-70613148 GCA_963932185.1 Troglohyphantes excavatus | reverse complement strand
TCAATTGGGACCGTGATCCCATCCGGATATTCGAATTGGATAATTCATGAATAAAGGGTTATTTCTTAGTAAAAACAAACGAATTTTGCTTTAGTATGTAATGCAATTTATTTAATGACTATTAAAAACAATATCATTCACCGATATAAAACTTTTAAAATGTTGAATTTACTGATTATATGTTTTTTTCTCAAAGCGATCCGGATCCGGATAATTAGTGACCCTCTTTGTTCTGGAGTTCGGATAATTGGAGTTCTACTGTATATGAAAATGAACGAAAATAAAAACTAAAAGCCGTGTTCTTTTAAATGTTAGACACACTCAATGAGTTTATATTTATATAAATTATTCATGAGCATCTCCGTCAAGGATAGTGGAGACTATATATAAAAGGTGCGCTGGTACTCCCGCTTTCTGATGGAGGGCGGGGAAAAGTATTCTTTTGACGTCATAGTGACGCCCCCGACTTCTGTGGGCGTGTCTAATGATCTCGTTTGTGCAGTCGTTTTAGGAGTGTACTTAATTTTACAAGAATTCTTGTTTTTAACTAATTGTGAATTTTATTAAAAGAAAACAGTTAAAATTTGCTTCAAAAAACAATTTGAATCGATTTGCAGAGTTGTTTAGTTATTAAAATATTAGGAATGAATTTCGTTCAATTTGAACTAATGGTTCGTGAGGTGCTGCCATCTATTAGTTTTTTTTGCGAACTATTTAAAAGTGATTTCGATAACTGAATTTAGTATTTGCTGCATTTTATGAGTTTAAATTTTATTTAAAGGATTGCATTTAGTATGTAAAAATTGAAAAAGATTTGCTTAATAAATTAAGCGTATTAAAATAATATTAGCTGCCACGAGAGCATTTCCATGAATTTTGAAAGTGTAAAAAGGGGGTTTGTTCCCATCTGGTCAATGCATTTGTATTGGACATATTAAATGAGTTACAATTTCAATCAAGTAAAATACGGGGACATAACGAAATAAAGACGGATTAGCAGTGTAGCTATCTGGACACAATTTTTTACAGATATTTACATTATTTTGCTTATTAAATATTAAATCACCAGTTGTTACCTAACCGGTGATCGAACCTAAGTAGCAATGCTTGAAACATACGGCCAATGAGAATGATAAAAAACTCATAGTAAGGCGGAGCTAAAATGACGTCAAAAGAATTCTTTCTTTGCCCCTTTCAAAAAGCAAAACACGAGCACACCTTATATATATATATGGTCTTCACTATCCTTGCATCTCCGTAGTGTTTTTTAAAGTCTAACTTGATTTTGATATTAGAGCAATAATTTCATCTCAGCGCATTTATTTTAATAACTAATTCACCGTTTTGACGTAAATTCGGCATTTAAATTTCTTTTTAACGTTTTGTCATATTTGGAGTAAAGCTGTTTGTATAACAATAAACAAGATATTAATCCTTTGCAGTCGAGGCCTTTAACCAGCAACTCGACACGATTTTCCGCATATTTGTTGAATTTCTTACAGCTAATCAGCGCAAGCCAAGTGGTGTATGAAAATCATGTGTAACTGAAAATCACTTTTAGACCGCAAATGGATTGATACTTTTGAACCCGGTATCCATTTCTATGAGAATTTCCTTTCTTATACTAATAGCACTTAAAGACACGTTGCTATGCAAATTTCAAAGACACGGTCATTGGAATTAATACTAATTTAAAAAGGCAGTCCCTCTTCTGAAATGATGTTAATCATTTGGCTAAATTTTATCTCTTAGACACAAGTAACTTGTATACCAAACTTAGGTGTCGCAACGTTTATGCGTTTTTTATACACATTGTTAACAGATTAGTAGAAGTTACTATTGATTTCAGTGTTTCTTGGTACTGTTTTAGGTTAAATGCCTACAGTTCAATAAAAAAAAAATCAGAATTTAGATATCCGATCTAGTTGAAATCCTTTGAAGACGAAATGAGTCGGGTCTCCATGCTTCTGTTCATTTAAATTCAGCTACATTTTTGTAAATGTACCATTTTATCGTATTAACACAATTAGATTGCTCAAAATATTTTTAAATGTTTAAATTTAATTAACAATACATTTATTGGTGTTTTTATTGATTGCATTGTTAACAGACAACTACACACCAATTTTTATAAAACAATTTTTAATTCAGAAATACCAGAAACTTGAGGACGAAAATTTGACCTCCAAAATAAAAATAATAACTTTATTCACGAAATGCCCAAACAGACTTACATCCAATTATATGACATTTACACTCACGTCTCAGCCGGAAATCGAACCCATTTGGTGGCAGCCAAGTATGCTACCACTTATACTGCTGGGAGACAAGTGTAAGTGGTACAAGTGTAAATATAATATAATGTTTGTAATTTCATAGGAGGTTAATAAAAAAAAATACAGCTGTGTCGTAAAAAGTATAATAGTTTTAAATATCCCACAGGCAAGCAAACCCAAATAAAAGTATTCCATTTGGAAAAACTAGGAAAAGCCACAACAAAAAATAATTGTTTAACTTACCTTCAGAGTACGTATTAACCTATCCAATATACATTGCAGTTCTGATACAAATATTCCAACAGCAGCAGATGGGTCATTTTATCTGGCCTCTCTCTCTCTCTCTATCTATCTTTAGGGGGGCAGTGATCGTAGTCCAACAGAAAAGTCTGCAAGAGTTGATTGCTCTCTTTTATGCAATAAAGAAACAAGATTTAGATATATTACACATGCGAAAGTCCAGTATCACTAGTTTTCCCACCCATACATATAATTTCAAGGTTCGTAAAAATAAAATATCTACTTTGAAACATTCTTCAAATTTAAAGTAATGAGCAGGAGGGCCAGACTTCTATCATTCGGGGACTAAAGCACAGTATGAATTTGGGGGCTCATCTCATACGAAAAGTGAAAACAAAAACTTAGTAAACCAATCACGTAATGGCTAAAGTCGGAAAGGGCTCTCTATGAATTGAGCTGAAACTAGAATAGTATGCACAAAAGGAAAACAATATATATACAAATATATAGCAATATATAAAATGGTTATTTCCTAACATTAAAAGTTGAATTACACTGAGTAAAACAGTTCTGTTTTCTAAAGAATTAATCAAGTTTTATTTATAGAAAATGAAGGACAATTAAATTTTTTACCGACTGAACAGCGCGCCAACCAAAACTTAAAACTGCCAGAAACTTTTAATTAAAACCGCCAAATCGCGCGCCAAGGAGAGAGGTTATAAATTCGACTGTTATGTCGTTCGCGCAAGATTCCTGTTCTAATTCAGATATTTTGACATTTTTTTTTTGTTGGATAGGGGATGTTTCACTTCTTCACCTTTTGAACAATATATCCGGTCATCCGATATTTAACTATCCGAAATTCTGAATTAACCGGACCGTTTGAAAAAAACATTGTCCGATATAGAGTTTTTTTTTTGTTAGATAAAAAAAATCGGCTTAGGCAAAAACTGCAACAAAAATATCGGTTATACGACTGTTATATATCCGGAAATATCGATTAACCGGAGTTTTTTTTTTTTAAACAACTTATCCGATTTCAAAATATTTTCATTGTTGAATAAAGATTGTACAATCAGTCCCTCACTCAGACAGCTGTTGGAAGTTTTTTACTTTGCTAAAAAAATAAATGTGTTGGGAATGCGACTTAAATTGATCAACAGTGAAAACAAAATTACAGATTCGATAGGGGGCTACTTGAAAAAAAATCCCTAATTGATGAGATCGAACTGCTTCCATTTCACAGCTTCTTATTTCAGAGTAAGACGGTAAATTTAGGAAGCAATATTTTTAATAATAATAACAAATGTAGGAGATTTTTTACATCAGCATATTTTACTGTTTTGCAAGTAAGTAAATATTTCTATATTCTAAAAATCAATTACAAATCATAACATCTTTTCTAATGAAATGGGCTTTTGTAATTATGTTAATCAATTGGCAGTGACTCTAATTAAAATGTTTGTTTTTGCTATACACCATTAAGTCAGTAATACTAAGGATGTTTATGTATAGAAACAAGTCGAAGCCAAGTTTAATCTTGAATAACATAAATTAAATGACATTTCAATGAAGCGAATTAGTATAAATACTAGGAAAATACGTTTTACATAAAGTTAAATTTCTAATAGTTTTATTGCATCAAAATTATATATTCAACAATTTATTATTTATTTCAGTTTTAGTAATGCTTTACTAAGTTTATTTCTTAGTGCAGAGAATAATTTTACAGACCTTTATATTTATCTTATTAACCTTCAATATAAATTTAATTAAAAAGTATACGATTTTAAGAATATTTAGTAAGGGGCGTGGGCCTCTTATTAAATAAGAGGCGCAAGCCCCTTATCAAGCCCCCCCCCCCCACACACACACACACGCACACATCAACTGTCCCATTATAGTCTACTTTTTTGGGAGAGTACCTGTAATTGTCTCCCTGTAGTACCTGTAACTTTAACCTGAAAATCGAATACAGATATAAAAATTAAACTTTTCGGCAATGCAGGTTCTCAAATTTAGCTTCAAAGAAAATACTGCAGAACAGCTGAAACTAGATAAAACAATACTTTATTTCCAAAAAGGTATTTACAGAACAATACACCAACACTGAGAATCACAGGCCTGCAGATTAACATATTATCACAAAATATATACTCTTATTTCATTCATAACAAAACACTAATACTGCTCTTTTTTTATTTGCCGTTATGAAGTCACAACCAAGTTTTTCGGACATGTTCCGAACAGAACAGCTTTTAATAAAATCAGAAAAACTTTATACTAATAGAGTAACTAGAGTAGGCACTCTACATAAATATAATTATTCTACCACATAAATAACTGAAACATAAACTCGATAAAGAATAACTTCATCAACATTCTTTTTGACAAAAAAAATAAAGTAAAACAAGAACTTGGAAAGTAAAACAATAAAGTTCTCTAAAAAACACTTGCGATATTACACAAAGTAGATTTATAAATAACTTGCAACAAGTCAAATGTCATTTGGTATAAATTAAATGAGAACAACTTAATTTTTTTTCACAAAATTAACAATTTTTCTTTTAAAGTATCTGTACAAAAAAAAATACCTTTCTTAATTACATAATAAATTTATTTGAAAACAGAAATGTCTATATTACTTCAAAATATAACTCCTGAAAATGTAAATTTTGATTTATCTTTGTACAATTCTCATATATTTATCACAAATATAGAGAACACACATAACGAATCATTTTTTTAAATAAATAAAACCTACTTATAAGTAAATGGAATGCTTAGAAACTAAACTAAAATAATGTAAAAAATTAAATGGCAACACATTGCTAAAATAAAAAATATTAAATAAAATTTAAAAACCAATTCATTACAACAGTAATAAGGAATTTGTATACGAACAAAAATATTTAAAGAACAAAATTTATGATGTGTTAGTTCATATTTTAAGTATGTATAAAAGTAAATGCAAATAAAAATATTGTGTTAAATTGTTTTAAAAAGAAAACATGTCTATTTGCATTTATTATTTAAAAGATTTTCACTAAAGGGTCACACCTTTATAAAGTTTCAGAAATAATAGTTTACGTATTTACGGAAAATTTTAAACAAAAAATATATGTTCATTTCAAATAATTGTAATATTGTATCGCAAATTAAACATAGGAAATTGTAAATTGTATTTTACAAAGTGTCAATAAAGCTGGACAAAACAAAAATAAGAATAAAGTCAGTCATCGTATCACTTAAAAAAATACTGAGTTGTGGCAAGTACACTCAATACTGATTAAATATACACATCTTTTTCAGCACTCATGCTAGAAAGTTAGAAAGTTTAAAATCAGATCACAACCACAAATTGCACATATTTATGCATTGAATGATAAATAAAAAATGCTGCTAAAAATGAGATTATATAAATTGACAGTCAAAGTATTATGCTGTCAAAATTTCTACCTTATAGCTGCAATATATTTAGGTCACATCCTATGACAAAAGTTTCCTGATATCAAAAACAAAGGTATCATAAACTTAGTCCAACATAAAAAAAAATACATAACTGCCTCTAATACTTGAAAGTCCTAATACTTAAAAAAAGTTATTTTTATGCATATATATTATAATATTTCATACAGCAAAAATATTATCACTCATACATGGCAGGACAATACTCACGTAAACATAGAAACGTTGTAGAAAAAGTGTAAAACAATCACATTATTGAACTTCACAGCTATCAAAATGCCTATATAATTAAAAATAAACAAACTGAAAAGGAACTACCTATTTACTATTTTTAAAAAAATGTTGCATTTTCACATATTTTACACTCAAAATTGCGATTAAACTACTTCAGTATCTGCTAAATTTATGCAGAAATCAACTATAAAATTATAAATCGGATAACAATATATATATATATATATATATATATATATATATATATATATAATGCACCTATTATTGGAAATAGTATTCATTGACAGCTTGATGATGCATATGTCCTGCCTTAAGAGTACAAACCTTTTGCAACAATAAATTTATCTAATTCATAAATTTTAAATCAGAAATGTCTCTTGTAATTTTGTTAAGAACACCATTCTTTTTTATAGGATTCCTACACGCTCTTCGAAAATAAAAATAAATTTTTAAGAACTTTTTAGGGAGCTTAAAATCAATTTATGAGGACCTTATATATTTTAATGCATACAAACTTGTATACATTTGTAATGAAAAGTTAACTCTAAAATCGTGAATTTTGGCGTCTTAATAAAAATTTTTTTAATAAATTAATATAAAAGAGGAAAATATGTGCAATTATCCGAAAGCTATCGAGTGCAAATAAACCCTGAGTTTTCTACTTTAATGCAAAGTTGTTTTTTAATTCACATTAAGATAAAATATTTAGGAAGTTTAGAAAAATAATTTAAATGATAATCATTTTAAGGACTTCCTAAGACCTTCAGTAACTAGAAACTATATACGGACCCTTTGGACAAAAGCAAGGAGTTTCTAAGTACTCAATAAGGGCCCTTACGGACATGAAACAAAAATAAAAAGTTTCTAAGAACTCCTAAAGACTGTACGAATCATGTTTTACTATTAACTGATTATAGGCCCAGGTTCTACAATTCGTTCGAGATCGTTTTCCAATCTTTATACACATATGTAAGCTTTCAGCAAGAGAGATTCCCAACATTACAAAATAAATAGAGTATCACTCGTTGAACGATGGTCAGACTTCAGAACATCAAACATTTGACGCATGGTCCCCCCTTCGCTTGATGCTGATTCGCCCAATGTCCACGTTGTCCTCAGTCTCCGAAGGGGGCTCAGACTTGTCGTTGTGACCAAAGTGGCTGAGGCTCGTCACAAAGAGCCCGCTGCTGATGTTCTCGATTGCCTTCCTCAGCTGAAAGCAAGGAAAAATTGGAGATCATTAGATGTGATTAAGAAGACAATGATGGAATTAACATTGCAATAGAGTTACAGAATGAGCTTTTGGCAATGGTTCAGAATCTATCCTGTAGGAAAGATCCAGAAACACAGCCTCATAATTTTGAAACATGGTGAAATGACAAAACAACACCTGAGAAGACATACCACTCTCTAACTTCCACATCATAACCAATATGATGACATTTAGATCATGACAGATTTAACTACATATAAAATGTTTGGCTGACGACGCGGATTGTACTCTGATCTTTCCAAGATAACTATTGAACTCACAATCCCCAATTGTGAGGTCGGTATTTTTTCAAGGTATTCTTTCTGTGTCTGACCAATATTCTACAATATTGTCAATGTTTTTTTCAGATATCAACAAAATATTTACTTATTCAAGAGTGCAACAACAGGTTTTAATTAAATTTGGTACTTCCATACATATACAAATCTTAATAAAATGCAATAATTACATATCTTAACAAATTTTTCAGTTTGAACAATCATAAGGACATCTTAGTCACTTATATTTTGCAATTAATATCATAGCTAGTAAAAAGGCAAATATGAAGTGGTGCCGGAGCCAGTATGGCGGCTGCTGCCAAACCTTTTTTCATTCAAAAATTGTATAAAAAATATTCCACGGAAAAATTAATAAAATGCGTTTTTGTAAAAACGCCATGTTTTCCGCTGCCATACTTCTTTGAAATAAGTTTCAGTGTCCTTGGTTTTATTAAAAGGAGTGTATCATCTAAATCTATGGATGCAAATTGTATCACTGTATAGAAGTTTGGCTAGGCCACCTCTTAAATATGCAGTACAATTTACTTTATCTTTAAAAAAAATATTGATTTGATAGAGCAAGTTGAGCACAGGAAAATAGTTCAAGATACTTCAGGAATTAATTATAGACAGACTTAAAATATTAAACATGTATGCACACAACGAGAGGAGGACTAGAGGAGACTTTATTCAGCTATTTAAATTAGGTGATGATGTGGAAGAACTAAAAAATATTTTTGCGAATGGGACTAGTGATCATGGATTAAAGTTTTACAAATACATAGCCTAGTGGCATGGAATAGTAGAAGGCAATATTTTATAATAGATAAATGAAATAATTTCCCTCATTATACTGTTAATTCTTCAAAGGTGGGTAGTTTTAAACGCAATTGGATTGCTAAAGAGGATTGTTAAGATGTCTTAGACAGGACGAACCTTACTGGGCTCAGTGCCTATAGTTGGTCGTCACTATTTGTATTTGTAATATTGTACCATCTTTTACGATTTTTGTGCACCTGGGCCTTTTATTTAAAATAAGAGTATAATCAAAATCATCACAGTAGAAGTCAATAACTTCTGACGGAAAGAAAAAGCTTATTTTATTTATAGATATTTAAAATAACTAAGGAAAATAAGGAGTTTCTAACAGCTTTAAGGATATTTTTTTTTGTAAATGGCTATCACCAGTTAAACCCGATCTAGGTCAAGATGATCCTTGTGCCTTTCATCACCTAATGTCAAATCTTAATGGGCATTCAAGTAAGTGTCAATACAATACTTGGAAATATCTTAGACTTGCCTCTTTCAAAGCAACAACCCCCACCAACCTCCCAATGGCAGTGACGTATGCATAGTTGAGGCCTAACATGGAGAAGAGCGAATGCACCTGAAATCGTAGAACAGATGCAACAACATATTACTATAAATGGCAAGAGAAGGTATTAAAAGAAATTATAAAGAAAAATACAAAATTATTAAATTATTTTCAAGTTGAAAGTATTATTTGGGTTTAAGCTATTATAATAAACATTCTCCATTATTTTTCTTCAATACATTTTTACCAAAGTACAAAGTGTAAAAAACAAAGCAATAAAGTAGAATATGTTCGAAATTTTCATAATACGTTCTTGGTATTTAAACATTCTACTTTACAAAAATGGTATTTGTTTTGCCGGAAAAAAAATGATGCCCCACCTAGCAGATGATTTTGATACCTCATATATAAAAAAAAAATATTAGAAATATAAATCTCATCAGGGAGAAACTATGACCAAATGCTCTCGTTGAAGGAAAGTCTTAAGTCTAATTTTGTGAATATTCAGTGCCACAATTGCATAAATAATATATATTTAATACGTTATTAATCATTCATAATTACAAAAATACATATTGAATAGCATGTACTGTTATTGAAAAATAAAAATACAACAATTTCAAGAGCAATGGTTTACCTTAATAAGTGTGGTTCTTTCAACAAGTTGAAAAGGTGCAGGATCAACGTGACATTTGCTGAAATCAACTAAAGCATTCAGTTGGTCTTCCTCCCAAGCTAACAGCTGATGAAGAAAATGAGAACACAAGACAGGATTTAACACAATTATAAAAATACTTTCAAGTACAACTAAAAAGTACAAATAATTTGTTGTATTAAATAACTGTAAATGAAAGATTACGTGATTAATATGATAACACTCATACTTTTAAAATCCAGACCATTACTAAGATGTTAATTTGAGACACCCATACCAGAAAAACTGAATATTAGGAGCCAAAATCTGTTTTTGAATACAATTTCTCAAACGACAATTAACAGCGACATAACTGCCTTCTACCATCCCATTTTCAAAGGTAAAATAATACACTTTTGGTTATTGATACGCAAGTGTATCTGTAACACATTATTTGAGATAACTCAAAAAACATTACTTTTAAGTTATCTCACTTTCTAAGTGTAATACCTTCATTCATAGGGTTGTACTTAATATTAAGATAAAAAATTTCTACATTTTTCAACTTTTCCAGAAAGTTGTGAAGAAATTCTAGCCCAAGAATTATATGCGAAATTTAAAAAACAAAGTCACATATTAATATTGAAGTCAGTAAAAATGATGATGTTTTGAAATAATAAGATAGCAATATATTTCAAAGTCCAAATTCGGCATTTTTACAAATTTTCATTTTTATAATGACAACCTTTTAAAGTTAATGGTAAAAGGAGTTAGACAGGGATATTCATCAAACATTGTTTTTTAAAAATCCCTAACTTTTCCAGAAAATTTTAAAATAATTGCTCATTGTTCCACACAATTTCCTAAGTTGATTTAGATCATTTTCATTTCCCCTGATAGTTCCAGGATTTCCCTGTTTTCCAGGTGTGTCTCAACCCTGTTATTTCATAAGATATATTTATCATTAATTGGTAATCAGTGAGTATTATATCCCCATCAGGAATACACAAGTGCATCGTATTTCAAGTTGTCAGGACATTAGGTAGAATAGTGTCCCAATATTTGATGATGTAACAGAACAAGTTAAATAAAAGCATATAAAATACAAAAAGACAGTCAAAATTTCCTTGATTAAGAATTATTTTATTAGGTATTGTTATAAAATTAGAACTTCTAAAATTCAATGTATAATTTAAATGTATTAATTTTTTAATTTTAATTAATTTTTTTATACTAAAACTTTATTTTAAAGTTAATAAAGTGTACATAATAAAAAGCAACATTTTTATGGAAAAGATACAATAAAAGGCAAATTATGGGGTCTTACCTCTTCTGGTGACATGTCTATTAAAATTCTTGGCTAAAAGCAAAAGAGCAAATGCTACACTTTAAACAAGTTTAAGAAACTAAATGTACAAGTAAAATTTTCAACAAAAGCATTTGTAAATTTTCAAATGCTTGAAATGACAATATCATTCAATTAGGCCATATTCAATGCTGCTTTATAGATGTTTTTTTTTAAATACATTTTGCATTAAGAAAGTCCTGACTAAATAATTCTACTTTGAAATGAAATCCAATAAAAGTATCCAGAAATAGGGGAAAAAATCTTTTACCAGTTTTTAAAGATCTGAGGTGTGAAGTTCATTGTAAATAAAAATATTGTAAATAAAATTTTGTAATTACTGTTTACCGATGTCGTCAGTAGGTTTGGCTACTTAGCATTTTATTTTAGTATACTTTCAATTAAGAAAGTCAGAGGATGAGTTAGATTAAAAAATCTAAATTCTCAGATTAGTTGCCCGTTGACAACTTGTTATTGTTCACCTCCATATTGATTGCCTTACAGCATGGCTACTAAGAATAAAGTTTGAAGAAAAGTTCAGAATAAAGTTATTTGAAAACTTTGAAGTCAGAAGCAAGGAGCATTTTCAAACAAAATTTTAGTTTGACAACTTGCAAAATAGAAATAATATCTATATTGTGTATGTTATCAATTTGTACAAAAAACAACAGCAACTATCCTTATGTTTGTCTTGGATGTGCTGTAATTATTGACAAAAAAATTTATATACATATTCAATAGTTTTTTTAATAGTAGTAATTACGAATTAAAAAATCTACTCGGTTTGCAGACATTATTCATTTAGGTAATAACTTCCAATTTAAATTTTGTATAGGATATTAATTTTAGAATAAACATAACAATTTATATAAATTGTAAATTCCAATTAACATTTCATTATCTGATTTGAAAGTTTTCTTTTTTTTTAAAATTAATCTTTCAAGTTAATGTATAATTACCCGAAACATTTTAGGTTAAAAAACATCTAAAACTAAAAAAAGCCACTCACTTGCTGCGACCTCTTTGTCACTGGAGTGCTGGGAAGACTGGAATCAAACTGAAAGTAAATATGGTTTTGTGTAAAAATTATTATCGTCAAATTAAATTTATTAGTAGTTACTGCCTGTGTGTTTCTCTGCTGTAGCAGGGGTGGTCTAGCATGGGTAAAAAAAATTATAATATATGCTACTTGAAAGATATCTAAAAATAAGAAAATAATGACTCAAGTTAGTAAGGTAACAGGTCTTAGAATGGATGTTTGCAAGAATGAGTCCTATAATCGAAACTAAAGGTACACCTTCCATACTGCTGTCATAAGAGAGAAAACTTAACTCCTAAGCAAAACTTTACAAGGAAAAATCAAATTTATCACCCGAGTTAAAGTTTCGATACTTTAAAAGGTTTTATTGTCTAAAAGTAGTTGCTTGCATGTAAAAAAAAATATTTTGATGATAGTTATATTTTTTTTTACAATGCAAGTTTGCCATGTTTTTTTGTGTATAACTCATCATGGATTTAGTACTCTTTTAATATTTACTTATCATATAGGAAGCCTTCTCTTTTCTCAAAAACTGCCTAGAACTGGAGTTAGGGTCAATATAAATTTCACACACACTGTAACACACCATTATATTTGATTTATGGATTTTTAATAGCATGTGTATTTTTTAAAGACAATCGAAAAAGTTAAATAATAATGAATTTTAACAAATTTAGAGTTATGTCCTTTTAACTTATGATGACAATATAGTATTTAGTTGAAAATTTGTTTTGAAGTTTTTCTTTTGTTTTGGGTCATAAATCCTCATTGTGATTCATGCTATCTATAGATTATGATACAAGCTAGTTATGTATAGTGATTTAAGCTATCTATGCACTACATTTCAAGCAAGCTATGCATTATGATTCAAGCTAGCATGCATTGCGATTCAAGCGAGCTATTCTTCTACTCTAAAAGGCCAGTTTAAGACAATCCTGGATGCACTGACTGGTTGTTAAAAGTGCCTGTTGGGTACTATAAAAAAATGTAAAATGCAATTCTAAACCGAGAATTGTCATAAAATTTTCACATTTTCATTTTTAAAAATTACATTTACAACTTCAAAGAGAAAAAAAAAATAGACAAGTGAACCACCTTTTTGTTAAACTTGGCAGTATGGATAACTAAAGAACTTTGTTGGCTTTCATAATCCTAATACAGGGATTAGTACTAATTAAAAGGTTACCTCAAACAACTATTTAAGGACCCAAGACAAAATTTTATGAGACTTTAAAAACACAAAGGAGTGTTTCTTTATAAAAACACATAAAATGAAATTTTTAATTTGTTCTTAGTATGAATTGTGTTGTGTTTTCTAAAATTATATTTGTAAATTCTTACAATAGTTGTTTTACTAATTTTTTTATACAAAAACATTCTTCAATTTTTAATTCTGCAGCAATCAAAGAAGTTTTAATTAATCAATTTTTTTTCAATTTAGCTAATTTTAATTAACATATTTAAATAAAAAATACCCTTTCTATTATTGTGTTGATAAATGAAAATTAAGGCAGTAAAACTAGAGAATATTCAACTTTTCTAACGCAGTAAACTTATAAGTAGTCAAATTATAATGTAAAGTTGTTACTGTTAAAATCTTCACCAATTAAATGCCTAATTCTACTTTTAAAATCAAGAACTTAAAAGACACTTAAAGATTTTTAGTTTTAAAGCAGTTTTAGTTGTTGTTAGGCATTAGCTTCCAAAGCGCACAAATGAAAAAAATATTCCAAAATCAACCATAACCAAGAGTATGAGTAAAATTGCCAAATACAGGAAACAACCATATTATAAATAATAGCAAAAATAGATGAATTATGTGTTTAAAAAGCTCTAAATGCTTAAATAATTTAATAACATTAGTTTATAATTTGCCAAATAGTAGAATTTTTTAAAAAGAAAATCAATAATAGGAGCAAAAGAGCTGGACTGCTAAACCCTACACTGTATTTGAAATTAAAAGAACTACAGAAAGAGCACCAATTAATCATATTAAAATCCAAGAAATGGTCTTTATATACAGCTTGTAATGCATACTAAAACGTTCATGAAAAAGAGATGCTAAATAAAAGCCAATGATTAAAGTCCAAATATAAATTCCCACTGCGAGAAATTGATAGGTTTAAAAAAATAGGAACCTGGGACAGACTGTACGAAGTTGACAGAGACATTGAAGAAACCAAGGCCTGAAAAATAACAAAAATCAGTGCCTGATAAATATTACATATTGTCTTGAATAGATAAGATACCTTTGATATAAGTCCTTCAACTTCAATTCCATGAAAAAGTTCATTTTATACAAATATTGCACAATGTCATTTTTTTTTATTTACAAGTATCACTGAAATGTGCATTTATTTATTTATAAATAGCAATTGAATAAAAAATAAGATACCCAATACAGTATCTTGTGTGGTGCAATAAACATATTGTGTTTGTACATGTTCAAGAAACTGGAATTTCCTTTCTGTAATAACTAACAAAAACTACAAGACAACTATAAAAGAACTACATTTATAACTGAATACTTGGTAGGAAATAATAAATATAAACATGAAAGAATGAAAGTAAAGGTCTAATGCATATTTCTTTCCTTGAAAATATATTTTTTTTAATATTTTCTATATATACTTTTAATTAAAAAATCATAAAATGAGAACAAAAATATCTTACCCCCCTGACCTTTACAGACATGATATCATGTCCAGATATCTATAGTTATCTAACAAAGTACTCAATTTTTAAATTCATAAAAAATACTCGATTTGACAAGATTTGGAGTACAACATAAAACCTATACCTTTAAATTTATTAACACTTTTAGGGAAATATAAAAAGAAGTTATACAGGAAAATTTTCAAAGGAGGAAAACACTTTATAATTGTGAAATTCGGTTGAGCATCAGTGAATTAAATGATATAGCATAACTCAATGAACCACTTATGGCATCGCCGCAGACCACCAGTGGAGTACCACTGACTTAAGTGTTAAGACTTTTAGTAAAACTTGTGGTGAAATCTGCATAGAAATAATTCAAAATAAGTAATTTTTAGGGATGAACCGGATAGTGGTTTTGCCGGATACCGGATATTCGGCGCACATTACAAACCGGATATCCGAACTGGATTTCGCCGGATATCCGGTAGCTTCTAATTTATGAAAATATCTTCTCTACACCTAGAAAAAACGGAAATCGGACAAAAATGACAAAATATTTTTTTGTTCTATAATATTCCCCAATTCATTATCTTTTAAATGATACCAATATTGAATAAATATAACAAAAACTTTTATTTATGAAGGGTTATTCTGGGATACCGCTTGCAATGGGCGTATGTTTTGTAAACTTTACATTTAATTTGTGAAGAATTGTATTTTTAACATATGTCCCTTCATTCCAAACATGACAACTCAAGTTTGCTGAAACTTTTGAGAAATTTATTGTTTGATTCCACTTTTTATTAGTTGTAGATGTTATAACCCTCCATCATAACGATTCGTTGAAAAAATAATTTTTAAAAGAAATTTGAATTTGAAAATTTGAAGAAAAAAAGATCTTGAATTAAAAAAAATATTTAAAAAATACTTTAAATGCTATAAACGTTTTGGAGGTTCATAACGTTAAGAAAGTTACTTCAAGTAATTTCCAACAAAAATTATGCTTCTATTTAATTACAACTTGCATAGCCATGTCTAACAAAAAACATGCTAATTAGCATTGACTTTATTTAGGTTTTTTTATAATGAATCATCATGATTTTTAAAGTGTTTTCATGCATGAAAAACACTAGTTTTAAATTTATAATTTAAAAAATAAATTTCAAGTGTTTATGTACACTTTAAAAGCTTTTTAATAAACTGTTCATATTTATACTGATTTTGAAATGGCTGGAGCTGTACTGTACAATGCGTTTTAAAATGTAATTTTGAAATATTTCCAAATTGCTGATCTAAATTGTGCCATATTTAAATGGTAAAAATAGCTTTTACTACACTGTAGAATAAAACAATTTCCAATGTACAATGGACAGATAAGTAGCTATGCACCCTACACACCACCATCCAAGTGAATTGGAAGGTACTCCAAAATAGGTATAGTGGCTGGTTCCGAATGTCTGCAGCATATCTTTCCTTAATATCTATTCTCTGTGACCCACAGTGTTTGAAACGCACTTGGTCAGGCTTTAACGAGAAAGTTATCACTTCCCACCTGAATATCCTGTGAAAAATTCTAGAGAGAATCTGCACACTGCAGAATACATTGGCAATATTTTCAGGAAAATATTTAAAGCGAAAGCAAAAAATAATTGATTTCCACAAAATCTGCGACGTTTCTGCGACGTTTTATTCATCCGGATATCCGGTGTGGTAATCGGATATCCGGCACTTTATTTCCGGATATCGGATACTTACCGGATAGTTAAAAATCAGCCGGATACCGGATAGTTACCGGATATCCGTTTCATCCCTAGTAATTTTGAATATTTTTCTCTTTCTATGAAAAAATACCATTGCGAAATTCAGAGAATATTTTTCCCATTATAGGCAAAGCAAAAACGTTTAGAATTTATGCCAATCAAATGCAATACACTTTTTTTTATAATAGGATTCTAAAAATAAAATATATATAAATTACCTTTTCAAAAGGATCAGCCAGAGCTTTTTTGAAAACATTTTCAAATGCTTGTTTAAGACGTGCATCTGAAAGAACATATAGTGTTGATTAAATAATGTGCACTCAATACACCTATTAATATTTTATTCAAAGCAAACATTACTTAAGAGTAATGGCAACATTGCCTATGCTCTTCCCCTTTAGGTCAGTACAAAGACACCATTTCAATGTCCTGATTTTAAGTTCCTGTGCTAAGTCTTTTTCTAATGCTTGGCACAAATTTACACCTTATCAACCATTTTAGGCATTCATAAACGTATTTCAGCATAATTTTGACAATATTTAAAATATACTCAATCTGAGGCAACGCGACTCTGACAATTAAAATAGCTAAATAAACTTTTAAATAGAGTTGAGATTTAATAATAATAATAATGTAATATTTCCTGATTTTAATTATATTTTTGTTCTCTTTGCTATCTAATTCATAGTTATATTAAAAGTTATTCTTATTATATAATATTTTATATAAAAATTTTTTTACTATATGTAAGGAAAAGTAGCACTAAATCAGTTTATAAATATTATACTTAGAAACATATACTACCATTTAACAAGTTGACCGTAGGCCACCAATGGGCAAAACGAAGGGAACAGTGACATGTTGTCGACAACTGCAGTCGACATGTTGTCGACAACCATAGTCGACAACCGCAGTCGACATGTTAAAAAGACATTTTGAAAATAAACAATGAATTTAATTTTTTTTATTTTAATTGAGCCTACATAACATTCAATTTCAATTGAAAAATAATTTAGGATCTATTTTAAAACAATATTTCTTTAATAAAAGTATGTGACTTTTTTTTATTTATTTAAACTTACTTATTAGAGGAATGTAATATTCAATTTCTGAAATTTCTTCATAGCACAAAATAAACTGTTACATTATATAACACTTCATTAACTAACTATTAGTGAAAGCAAATCCTTGATATTTGCAAAATGCAATGCACACGGTTAAGTTTGTAGGATTTGGTAAGCAGGTGCAACCTAACACTTACCTTTTAAAATTACAAAATTGTTTTCTAGTTTGAAAACATCGAAGCACACAAACTAATTGAGAAATAAACAATTATAATGTGCAATTAGAATTGTTCCATTTTCAACGTTGCAATTTGTTTAATAAAACATTACCATATGGCTAAATCAATAGATTTATAAACAGGTTGTAATGACGTGAATAGTATAGCAACAAACTTATGGTTGGGTGAACTCTACACATTGGATGAAAGTTCAGGTACTATTCCGAAGGAAAGATCATGCACACTGCCTCATATTTTTTAAACTAGATCACTTAAAAGAAAGGTCCTGTTCTTATTCGAAACAATTCTATTCAAATTTTAAAACATGACTAGAGAAATGAAAATAAACTATTACTTAATATCTCTTAATTACTTTGCTTCATTTAATTATAAAAGTTTTACAGACATCTTATATTCTTATTGCTTATTAACACATACAAAATCATTTCAAAGCTGAATCAAAAACCTTAATTTTTTTTTATAGATAGCATGAAATTTTCTTCTAACCCTGTCAATCTCATATTAAAGAGGTTAGTTCGCAACTACTTTATATCATAAATTCAAATAATATAAACATAACGAGAAAAGGAGTATTAAGGAGGGGACACTTACCCAGTGAAGTGATGGTGTTATACGGAGAGTTAACGGGAGAGTAACGTAGGAACGACTTTTTAGGGGACTTGGGGGTGACGGCTGGGGAGGGTGGGGGAGAACACTTTGGGGAGGGCTGTGGGGGAAAAGAGAACAGGTCAGGGACATACGATGGAACAATGCAATTTGGAATTCATTTCAAGACAATGTAATACATGAATGTGAACACAATATAAATTGAACCAAATTTAGGAGCAGTTCAAAATCTATATATTTAATAGGCAACTCTTTTTTTGTTACAGTCACTCCTCCTAAACTATATAATCAATTTTTATGATCAAGGTGTCATTTGAAAGAGAGTGAACTGTAGATGTGCCAAAACTACAAAATATTAAGCAATTAGTTTTTTTTTTATTCTTTGAAAAAAAACCTCAGTTATTATCCTGATGCCATCTATATCTCAAAATTTGAACAATAGTAAAATGACTTTGCAAAACGGGTTGAATTCAACTAAAACGCAGGAAAGGCGTTGAATTAATGTGTGCAAAGAGAGAATTGGTTTGAAAAAGCAAAGCAACTAGGATTAAGTAGCAATCCTCCCGGGGTTGACCAACATTAGTCATCCCCTTGTATTGTCTTAAATAAGTTAATAAAAGCAAGATATGCACCTGATCTAGAAAAACTAATATTTCTATTGTAGACAGTTAAATGAAACTCAATCTACTTTTTAAAATTACAGCTATCAATGTCCACATACAAGTCTCACATTTACATCAAATGAGCTCCAGACATTTCATAAAACTCCTGCCATGCAGTATTACCTATTGACTCTTGCCCTAGACGAGATGTGCTCTGAAACAACAATGTAAAATCACATTATACATGGACAGAGAAACACAGCTTCATGAAGGGAAAAAAATTAACTACATGGCTGTCACTTTAAATTATTATGAAGGTTCTTTAACTATTTTATATTTCCCAGATGATATTTAATAATTTCAGACTTTGTGTGAATTATATAAGAAACTGACACTTTCAGACATATATATTGATGCTTGCTTAAACATCATGCAACTTAAAATATTAACATGGTAAATTTTTTTATCAAATTCAGTATTTTTACTAATTGAATGCTTAACAAAAAAAGAAAATTCTGTCCATATGGCAGCAAGTGCAATAAAATAGAGTCCATATCATGGATTTTATGTTCTTTCAATGTGCTAGATGCTCTATTACTGCATCAAAACCATTGCCAAAATCATTTTAGGCTCTTTTTATTTTACCTTTTATGATTGACTATACTTTCTAAAAACATTGCAACCTTTTAAGTATTGAAAATGCAAATACTATGGAAAAATAGCTGACAAATTACAAATTTTTTTTTTCTGATCATAACAAAATTTAACTTGGATTTAATTCAAAAATTTCTAGTAACTAAAACAAAGTTAACTATTTTTTTCACTCTCAAAAAAAAGAAAAGAAAATCTATTAAGAAAACCCTTGCAAAAAAAAAAAAAAAAAAAAAAAATCAGTTAAATCACAGAAGTAACAAAACCATAAATTTGTTTTCATTACAAGAGAACAAATCTTCTAAAAATGACTAAATTACGGTGTTCTTTACACACACAAAAATTTAACATATGCTAAATTTATATATAAAACTCAATATTAAAATAATGTAAAATAAATTAAAATATGAGCAAAAGGTAAAAAAAAAAATATTTTATTCTTTTTCTTAAACATATTTTCATTATTAATTTTCATAAATATGCTCAGTGCGGAAATTAGGCAAAAACTTGTGAGCTGTAAAATCCTCATAGTATCCTGTTTGCTATTCAAAATAAATTTGAAAATGAATAAAGCATATTTAGTAATCGTGATCTACATACATAATTTTAAAACAAAACAATATTCCCTTAGAGGTATGACAGTAATGGAAACTTAGACAATTCACTTTTAAATGTGGTTTTCACAACAATGTTTTAAATCTAACTATGCCTAAACTCACGTGAACTGAGCTACAAAATAATTTACTTTTCATTAGCCAAAAAATTTCAACTAAAATCGTTCTTTATGGCTAAATTACATATCAGTATTTGTTATTTCTAAATATTGGCTCCAAAAGAATGCAGACATGATAGCTGAAGTGAGACATACCTGACAATATTTCCAAAATATATAATATGTACATTTTTATTTCCCATGAAAAATTTGCATAACTTTCTTTTTAAATTACAAAACTTTAGTTTAATTTATGAAACAAAAAAGAACTATTACACTTTATCTGAACAAGTGTTCACAAATAATAATTAACTTACTAAATTTTATTCTACTTCTAATACAAATGCATGCGTCAATTTAAAAAATACACTGACATTTAGCAAAAAAAAAAGAATATTTAATCAAAATTTCTGGAAATAAGACAATTTAACAATATAGTCGAAAAGTCTGTATGTCTTTTGTTGGTTAAAATAGCAAATTTGTGTGGAACAAAAAACCAAATCGGGTAGGTACAGGTTGTACTGTACGATATGGTATGGTTTGCGAATACTTTTGGGCACCATGCGGTGTAAAGGCCAGAGGGGGCAAATGGATAAATGACCAAACTGGTTCATTCGGCCTACCTTCCTCTACACGATGGTAGGTCATTCCCGAAAGGCTGATTTTATGTGGAGTTGCCATGGCGACATTCCCCTCCATATGGTAAAAAGGTTGGAGGGAGAATTTCCTGGTAGATGCATTCCACCTTCCTTTACACAACAGTATGTCATTTATCCACATAGGTTGATTCCATGTGAAGTTATAGATATTTGACAAATGTAGTATTTTAGGTTATAACTCTGCCCCAGACAGAAAGCATAGACATATCCACAGCAAAAAGCACTTTAAATATTTGCAATTTTATAAACTAAGCCATACAAAATAGTTCAAATTATGAGGCCAGCAATGGTGAGAGATAATGAATTTTACTTTCAAATTATTCTCACATTTAAGCATATTTTTACAACTAGCAAAACTCACCCTTGTGCTGCTGACAACAGGAACAACCTCGAACCGTGAAGGCTTCTTCTCCATGCGCGGGGTCTTTGGGGACTCGGCCAGCTGTGCACGTTTTGCGGCTTCCTGCAGCCGTCTCTCACGCCCCAGCTGAAGTTCCAACAGTCGCAGCAGCTCGATTCTTTGGATGGATCCCAAGAGGATCATGGACTCTATTAGAGGAAGAATGATGTTATTAAAAACTACTGGTTGTTATATATAAAGTGAAAAACAAAAGATATATACAAAGGGCATGTAAATTTTTTAGTTGGCAATAATTTTTTCTAGTCAGTTCTTGAGTGTCAAATTTTTAACCCTTTGCAGTCAAGGAACATGTTTGATATTTACACTCTTTTTATAGAACAGTTACATCCCACTCCTGTTCTTTTTAAAGAGGTATTCTTCATAGTTTTATATTTATGTTTATTGGTGGATAATTATAAAAATAAAAAAGTGATGCATGAAGCTGAATATACCAAACAAATAATTAGTCATTTTGACATTGGACATAAACTTGAAAAGAAAAAAAAACAAGGGTTGTGAGAAATTCACACAAAAGAAAGTTTATCAGCATACTTGGTGCTTCCAGATGACAAAAATGATTTATATTAAAGTTTATGAGAGAAAAACTTTTTAAATTTATGAATATGGTGTTCTCTTTCTTTTTGAAGAACAGAGTAAAAAATTATACATTATTTTTGCGACCCAAAAGCAACGTCAAGTGTAAATCAAATATGTAATATCTTTAAATAGAGTATGATAAAGAACAGGCTAATGACAGAACAGCCGTTTTTATGCTCAAGAACATGCAGTTCTCGTTAGTTTACTGTAACTCTCACCTCAAGGCCTTAATAACTGTAACTTCTCTCCCTTATTTCCCCCTTTGTTTAATCCAGCGTTTAGTATAGTGCTTGCTGATTAAGGGAAGCTTATTCAAGTTTCTATACAAAAGATTTGTGCCATCACAAAATCTGAACCACCTACAAAATTAGATGACTTATTTATGCTCTTTCTAGCACTATGTTTTAATTTGTGCTAGTAAAAATCTCATCTAATTTTGAAATTACCACTTCATAGAAATAGTCATATAACATTTAACAGATATTAAAAAAAACACTGGCTATAGAGCAATGGGCAACATTGCCTATTCTTTTCCCCTTTTGGCAACAAAGTGAATTCCACTTTTATATTATGTTATGCAGTTTTTGTTCAATTTGAAAAACAGATAATTATTTTGGTGACTGAGGTTTGCAACCTAAGTGCAAAGTGTTAATAAAATTTGAATGAGACCAGCCAGCATTTCCTATTTGTACCACATGTCTAACGGACCCATGCTTACCGAGCGATTCCACCAATGGGAAGAACTGCAGCCTCTTCTTGAGCTTGAGGATGCTGCGGAGGTCCTTATAGGTGCAGCCCCGCCACACGCTCACAACGTCTCGCACCATGATGTCTGCCACATACACATTGTGGGCCCTGCAAAGAGATCCCACCTTTTAAAACTCCCAAGCATATGCAATAGAAGTGGACTTTGTAAATTTTATTACCTAGTGTAGCACATATAGCCCATCTACTTTTGAAATTACCACTCCATAGGAATGGTCATATAATATTTAACACACACAGATGTTCTAAAAATATCCATTTAAATTAAACCCACTGGGGATAAAACAATGGATTGCATTCAAATTTCTTAATCCATGAACAAAATTCGTGCCGGAAATACCTTGGACTATTTCAGTAGGCTCTGTGCTAAACTTTCTCTAACAAATCAATTTCTTTTTAAGATATGGTGTCCAAAAGTGTACAGCATACTTTAAATACCAATTACATGGGAAAAACTCACTCTGAGGAAGTTGAGACGATGGGAGGCAAGTAGGGTAACTTTTTTATTTGGATGATGCTGTCGTAAATGGAAGGCTGCAAGGCCTGAGAGATCCCATTGGCTATCAGCACAGCTAACTGAAACAAAAATTTAAATATTTAGTTGCATTGCAATACACTTTCAAATATTTTATAAAAAGTTCAAAAACAAGGAAATATGCTGTAAATATTTAGTCTGATTAAGTTGCATATATTTTTTTATATAAAAGACACTAAGCAATTTTTTTTAAATACATTATTATTTTGTATATATTTAAGATAATTCAGAAAGAAGAATTATTTAAAAATAATTTATATTTCCAATTCTTTTTTAATCAGTTTACAAGGACAAGTCTACTAAAATGTTTAAATGAGCATTACCTCAGAATTATAGTTTATTTAACTGCCTTATGGGAGATTGGGGTCTTGAAAATGGTATAAAATATGTCACTTGTTTTTTAATGGCTTGTTATTAATGACAATAGAATGTCACAGTGAGGTGCATCTAAACCAAACATATGAAATAGGGATCTGTACTGGTTTAATTTCTTGATTAATTGCAGCGAAAACTATTTTTTTTTAATTCACAAAAATAATGAAATTAGTTAAAAGGATGAAGAAACTATCCCAAGAGGCCTAAACTTTAAAAAAAAATTCTTATGTAGCTACTTTTCTTTAACTTTAAGTAAATTTATTTATTGCCTATACAACCTCTTAACAACCTTAAAGTTTATTATATGGACAGTTATATATACCAGAGCTTAAGGAGAAATCTTATAGAATTGAATTGGAAAATAAATCTTATGAAACTCTACTTGATGTATTTTGATGAAGAATAATAGAAAATTGTGTGATGTGGCACACGCCACACTGATACTTACTATCACAGGCAGGATATGCGACATCTGACCAGTCAGTTCAAACACAATCACAGATGTGGATATAGTATGAGTCACACTCCCAGACAAAGCAGCTGCACCTAAAGGAAATTACGGAACAATTAAAAAAAAAACTTATAGGTTAACAATTAAACTGTGTTGTGGTCACTTCAAAAACCTGATACTGTCTCTCAGGCTTGAACAATAGCTTTAGCTCGATGGTTAAAGTCTGCCAAATGCACAATGCTACAATAGTGACCTGACCTGAACACATCTTTTACCACAACATTATTCACAGCGACCTGCTTATCTTCATCTATGTGATATGCTTTATGGATACTCTTTATTCATTCCCCTGACTCTCACTCACTCACTGTGAAGGGGGTACTGTGGTGGTAACTTTAAATGCTGAATACCCTATCTTGGAATCATGCAATCGCTTTATCCCGAAGGTCAAAGCACTGCCATAACATTCATAATGCCCCATATACGAATTGTCTGCCAAATGACGCTTTATATGTACTTGATTCTTTATTATACTGAAAAATTATGTGTTTGTACTATACTATGCAGTATTAGCTCAAATTTGAGAAAAATTTGACATAGTCCGCTTTTACTTTGAGTACAAACTTGGATTACAAACTTAGAGTACAAACTATGTTGTTAGAGAAGGAGTTTAAAAAAACGCACCCACAACAGCATAGCCGCCTGGAATGATTCTGTTGACGCTGCCTCCTAGAGTAATGCCCTCAGGAAACCAAGAAGCCATGCACTCGCCCACTAGTCTTCCAAAGGCAGCTCCTGCAAAAAAAAGAATGTTTATCGTATGCATTTTTCAATTGAATTGCTAAACTCATTATTTACATAACTTTTACTTTAGTGGAAATTGTGCACAGTGACAGTCCTAGAACATTTTCTAGATGGTGCAAGATCTCCTAGTTACACCCCATGCATTTGCTAGGTGGTGCGAGAACTCCTAGTTACATCCCATGAAATAAATTTCAGAGCCCCTTCTATACAATCGACTAACTGATTAATTAAGTGACGTATAAGCTACGTGTTGTATATTAGTTTGAATTATGAAAATTGTTTTGAATAAAAAACAACCTTTACTAGATAAGTAGGTTTTTATTGAACAGCAGATCACAATTACATAAAAGAAATTTAACACACTATATGGGCCCCTTTCTCGATTGAGCACTGGCACATTTCTATATTCGGTCAGAATAATTTATACTTTGAGCCACACCATTTTCAAGGCATTTAATTACAAGATCTGAAAACTTTTCCTGACACATAGTCAAATTAATAAGCTTTGATAAGTTTTACATTACTAAAACTTCATTCACATTTGCCAAATTCAGTGAACTGTGTTACCAGACTGACTGAAGTGGTGGAACAGCAACTAAGATAACAACCACTACCAGGTGTTAAAAAACCCGAAAAAAATCATATTTACCTAAGTACCATTACTAAACAGTAATGTTTACTATTGATATTTAGTACACTGTATCCGGACAGAGACGCAGTGGGCTAGGTGAAATGCCTTCTGCATGGCTGCAGAGGGTGTATGGGCACTAGGTCAACACTTCAACAAATTAAACACTCACAAGCTTTACAACTCCTGATAAACACCAGTTTCAGTTACATGGATTATACTCTAGCCAAACACTACTATTCCTACTCAAATCGATAAATGGACTACCAAGCTATACCTCTATGAAATATGCGTGTGATGTAAAATTTAGTTCCGCATGCATCATGTGCATCGCATCAATGGTGCTATTTGCTATATACTTCCGTTGCATGCGATTTTACCAAGCAACACCCTATTAACCAAACTAAAAGACATATCAAGTCCAAATTATATCAACAGAATATATACAAACAACTATAGTTTTCTCTGTGCAGTGTTTGATTTGGAGCTCCTAAAAGGTAGCGCACTGGTGCAGTTGCACCTCCTTAGGTCCGCCACTGATTGTGCAACATATTCATGCCTTAGTGCACAGATGTGTTAACTCTTTGTGGTCGAGGAACATGTTTAATATGTTCTTTGAAATAATTACATCCTGTTCCTGTTCATTTCCCCTTGGATACCCGAGTGATGTCATACTTTTAAATGGAGTTAAATAAAAAATAAGCTAACAAAAGGTAAGCGTTTTTTATGTTCCAGAACACGCCGTTCTTGTTTAATGTGAAAAAGTGCGAACAAAGAACAGGTTGTTATTTTTGTGGCAGTCATATCTCGACTGCAAAGGGTTTAAAAGCATTTTTTTGAATTTGAAGTTAAAAGCTCATTTGAATCCTTATATTTGGTATTTTTTTCTTTAAATTTTTAAGTGACAAACTAAAGTGCATCTTTATATAAGAGGATTGAACTGTAGGTAACAGCTAGCAAGTATTTATAATAAAAAATGCTTACCCATTTTAAAAACAGGGATAAACAATCCAGATGGTACAGGAAGAGTGGCAGCCAATGTGGATGTTAAAAACTAGAATATAGTAATATAATATAAATGAATATAATTTAATGAGAGTATAATAGTTGAGAATTAATAATATAAATATAAGTTGAGGAAAACAATACATAATTTAAAGAAATAAATTTTATATATATCACCATTTGAAAAATCAATAAACAACAGCAATTACTGTTCGATACAATATAAAAACTTAAATTATTATACACAATATACTAAAAATATATATATTTACTTAAAATACCTTTGGAATTTTTCAAGATTCTTTAAGAATGGAATTAATTAAGTAAAGTGAACAAACCCTCATTTTATTATCCTTCAGAAAGCTTTAAAATTTTGTTTAAGTTTGGAGTTTATACTAATCTTAAGTAATTATTAATCCTAAATATCATTTGAATTCAATCATATTACATCAAATCATACCATATTACAATGCAAACTATGAAAATGTCACTAACCGTGATGATGATGAACACAACCAGATTAACAAATATGTTTGTATAAGCTGTTGTCCAGTGGCTGACGATGATGGCCTCATCTACTTCTAGGTGCTGATTGGACCATGTCACATTGCTAAAGAGCTCATTCATAGACTCATGAGTGGTCAACTTTAAGTAATTAAAAAAAAGGGGGAAAATATAAGTGATATATTCATGAATCATAAATCATCAAATACAACAACTGCATAATCTTTTGAATTAAACAAGGGATTGTGGGAAATATTTTACAGTTTCCAGAAAATGCTAATCATAATGTAAAATTTGTGTGTGTTTTTTTAGTAACCTAAACAAGACACTAATAAAGTTAAATGGAAATGTTTAAAAATTAAATGGAAATGTTAATCTATGAATCACTGCCTAAGCCCACTTAATTATAAAATATTTTAGTTTAATAAGTCAGCATTAAATATTTACCTCAGCTGCCATAAACTGCCCAAGTCCAAGAGGGAATGTCATAGTTGATATGATGAGTGTGATTAGTGCAGGGTAAATAAAGCGACTAAAAGAAAACACAGCAATGTTAATAAGAAATGAAATTGCAATAAGGATAATGTAAAAGCTAATTAAATGGAACAAACTTAAAGGCTAATTAATGATACAAAGCGATGGCCGAACAAAAAAACATCAGACATATTCCTAAACTTTTCTTCCCCCCTGATGAAGCCACACAACATGAGCCACTTTGAGAAGATCCAAGAATATACCATGATAACACAATTTATACAACAACAGATACATGCTTAGAAGTTTATGATATTAATCAATCATTCAATCTTAATTAAAGTTTTTGACCATAAAATCATAATCACAAAAGGTTACTAAACATGTTTTTTAAAGCAAAATATTTTTTTACATATCAGTATAGTTAAAGTTTTTATTTAAAAAAAATTATCAAAATCTACTAATAATACTAAATACTAATAGAACTCAGCAAATTTCATTGAAAAGAAATTACTTATATCATACATTGATTACATACAATATATATTATTTTGTAATTATATTATTTGTATTGCATACACATTATTTTGTACTGGTTGGTAAAAATATATGTACAGACTTGTACAACACAAAAGGGGTAAATAGTACATCTATACTAATTATAGGGATGGCCAAATAATTCAGTCTTTAAAAAAAAAATATGCACACGTACTTCTGCTGTAGGAAAGCGTTCATTCTCTTGTGCTTCCGATTGAAGTTCACAATTTGACGGTGGAACCAGACAAAGAAAGCACCTCCTAGTCCACAAACTGCTCTAAGAAAATAAGACACATTTCGATGTATAAAAAGATACACTGCTCAAAATAATTCAATTACAGATCCTAAAAAATATGCCCCTCTATACAAAAAATACAATAACCTTTTCTTATTCGGCAGTGTGCTATTTCCTCCGAAACTTCTACAGAAATTTGGCTTTTTCTGAGCAGCACACTATTAACACATTGACTGCCAATCATGCACTGTTTTCGTGGTATTGGTTATTGCACGAAAGCCGGCCACGAACATGGTGCCTAACATATTCCTCAAAATTAAACCATATAGGCAAGTGTCGGCTTGACTGGCAGTTAGTTTATCTTGTGGCGGCATGTGTTACATTTTATTGATTTTACAGAAATTATTTTAGAAAGTAGACATTACAGTCTCATAAACAAATATATTTTTTCAAATTCCACTTAATTTCTTTTTTAAGCTGTCTTTAGAAGAAAAAAATCTATATCTTTCCACAAAATTAAAGGTCCTTTGTCTTTCAACTAAAAGAAATAATTTTAACATATAATACTACCAATTGGAATTAAAATTCCAATATTTGAAAAAAGGTTATTTTTGCCTACCTTGAAATAAGTAATTGTGTTTTCCTGTAATATATTATTGAAATTCAAACATCTCCCACAAAAGGTAACAAAATAAATATTCAAAACTAAATAAATATTCAGATGAACTTTTAGGGTGTTTTTTTTTTTAATTTAAAAAAAGTACAGGTTTTAGTATGCATTTTAAAAGTATCTTACATATAAGAAAAATATTTTTATATCCTTTGAGTCTATTGAAATTGAAATTAGTTTATTAAAATTTTCCCTAAATCTTAAGAACATCAAAAAGACCAGCATCAATTACTAAAACAATATGTCAAGAATGTTTTTTTTCTGAAACGGTTATCCTAAAAGTTTTTTTTGTCAAATATCGGGTACAAGGTCAAATAAAAAATATATAAATCTGCAAACCATACCCGATTCCAGCGAAGACAATTAACTCCTGGGGATCAAATGGGAAGTCAATGTGGAAGTTTGTCCTGAAGATGGCTGTCAACGTTTCTACAATAATGAAAAATATATTTATGTAACTTTTAAATCTCTGATAAAATACAATATACAATGGAAAAAAGGATTTCAAAGGTTTGTGTTTTTTTAATACCCTGTCTTGTGTAAATAATAAAAGGATAAATTCATCCTCAAGATATGTACCTGAGACTCCGATTTGTAAAATTTTATTTATTGATTTTATTTTATTAAATGATCTTAACTATTTTAGAAATATTGTGTAAAGAAAAATCTTAAAAAAATATTTCCAATACGTAGATTATATAATCTGCCTTTATAGCTAAGTGGGTAGTGTGCTAGACTTTGGAAAAATAAGCTGTAGGTTCGAGACCTGAAAGAGGCAAGTCAATTTTTTTATGTATATGTCTCAATAGATTTCCCAGCAATGCAGGGACAAACAGCTAGTATTTCATAAAGTATTCTACCTACATGTCCATGTTTATTATATATTTATTAAAATAATTCAAATTTCCTATATTGATAAAAAAACATGAATATAAAAAAACGAACAATTTAAAAAAATGATAAATACAACTAGCATATACATTGGGCTTAGACGTCGTGCGAGTTGCATACAACATTGGTTTTAATGCCATGTGATTTTTAAGTCTCAAATATCTGAATGTTAAAACACAGGCATTCAAACAAGCAAGGTGTTAGGGACAATTTAATTCATTAAGTACATTATTCAGATAATTTATTCCTACAATATAAGAAATATTTATGCTACTATCATTTTCTTTATTAGTAAAAGTATAATATTCAGTTAGGCTACACAAAACTAAGAGATGCAAACACAATATACAAAAGCTCAAATATATGTTTTAATTATTTTTGGTATTGGAAATATATATATATATATATATTATATATATTATATATATATATATATATATGTATATATATATATTATATATATATGTATATATATATATTATATATATATATATATATATATATATGTATATATATATATATATATTATATTTTTTATATATATATATATATATATATATATATATGTATATATATATATATATATATATATATATATATTATATTTTTTATATATATATATATATATATATATATATAATATATATATATGTATATGTATATATGTATATATATATATATATATATATGAAATGACCCATAGGGTGGTCATCCCATTATGGTGGTGTGCAGTCGTAAATTAAGTCATGGTCGGGTCGAGTGGTACATTACAAAGAACAAGTTTATTCACAAAGAGCTCAAAGCCAGGACACGTCTTCACGGAGCGAAAAACAGAATCGAAGTGTTCTCACATAGGGATGATTACATGACATGAAGAGGGAAAAAGGGAATTATCATCGTCTCGGACCACAGTCGTTATTCGGGCAAGGCTAATTTTAGGGGAAACGGGTGCAGTTGAACTTAGAAATCCCTGAGTGATGGAGAATTAGAAAATATGTGCGTGGGTAGAAACTCCTTGAAGAGTCAGCATAAATCATGAGAACGGAGTGATTTGTTATAGGCAAAGGAGAGTTTTATGACCAAGAGGGAAAATGCGCAAATTGCACTTAGGTATTTTAAGAGATAGATGTTACGGAATATTAAGAGGGGTTTGACAAAGGAGTTCGGGATTTAAAAGAGGGGTGGTTACAGAAATATTCTTTCATATCCCTCCCGCAAAAGTGTTACACATCGCCCGCGATGAGTACCTAGGCGAGAAAAAGACAAGCAAAGAAATGAAGAGGAGGTTAACCAAATGATTGATCAGACCATCGGATCAACATGAAGAATCTGAAAGTGGAAAATGAGAAAAGAAATATTAATGACAGTGGTAACGAAAATTTTGAAAACTCATGGACATAGGTGTGCAAACGACTGTGCCTCGATTCGATTCACAAAAATATGATTATATAAAAATTTGCTATCTAAACAAACATTGACTTTTTGAGATATAAAATACAGAAAAAAATATACCAAGAAACATTTTAAAACATCAATACAAACTTTCAAAAGAAATGACTAAATGATTAAATGACTAACTAAATGCCTAAATAAATGCGCGCAAAACATGTAAACACATAATAATGAAAAACTATGAACAAAATGACATGTCGACAAAATAAAAATCTAAAGAAATTATTGTGTTGTTTCACACATGTTGAAAAAAAATGAAAATGGTAGGCTTCAACAAACATCTTCGTACATAACGTTATTCAAAATACCCTACTTTTTGAAAATTCAATTTTTGTCTTGAAATTTAAATGAAAGACTAACTCAACTTCAATAGTTCGAGTTGTCGCCAAAAGTATCTGAAAACGAAAAAACAAAATTTTTACAAATTTTAATACGAGTGTTGTATAAAATTGCATGTTTTATGGAAGATGTTGTTTTGGCCGTCATTTGTTAAAGTACCTTTGTAATAAAAAAGGCGTTGAAAAAAATATAAGATGGCCATTGAAGAAAGTTTGTGCTTTCTGAAATCAGTTCACTTTTAGTGAGTGAATGTTGAGTGATGAGGATCCTCGTGAACCTATGTTTTAGGTTGATTGTTTCATAGTTCTTTATCATTCCATGGAAAAGTGGAAACTAAGTGCACTGACATACTATAACACTTTGGGTACATTTGATAACAATTATACAAATAAAATAAACAACTTAAAATAATAAAATACATGGTAATAAAAAAAATCTAAACACTACTGAAAATATAGATATAAACTTGAGAAGCCATTAAATGGTTTTATTTTTATGTATCCGGACGTGGAAAAAAAGTCATAAATGGGGTCAGGCTCTGGTCGGGATCTTCCCTTTCAGTGACATTTTGTGGATGTCGCACATGTTGGGTGTTTGATGGAGTTTTGACATGTCTAAATTGACATGTGGACATCCCCTCGTCAAAACATACCAAAGAAGGAAGATAATTGGGAAAATTATGTTCGTAGCTTGAGCTAAATTCGAAGAACTAGCCACAGTTTCATTTAAAAGAGCCTGTTGGTTCATGGCAGAATTAGAGATAGTATTCTCAGGTGAAATTGAAGTAGCCTGAGTATTTGGTGTTTGTTGTAGATTATCTTCGTTTACTGACATTGTAAACTGTAGGTTAAACAAATATAACAAATTAAAAATACTAGGCAATAATAATCAGAATAATTAAAATTCAAAAATAAAAGCTATTTCTAGATCATAATAAAATATCTCACAGTTTACGTAAGAGAACATAATCATCATATTAAAAAAAATTCTACCATCATAAACTTAGTGGCACACAATTATTCATAAATTCCTTTGTTGTATAAAATACCATAAAAATTATTATATGTAAAAATTATTTTTAAAATGGTCATTAAAATAAAAATATTTAAAGTTAAAGTTTAAAAAATTTAAATGAAATTCTGAATCTATTATATTTTGAAATAAACTATTAAGTCTAATTAATTCATTGAAACTATTCAACATTTATAACTCTTACATCTTATTACAAAAAAACTCTTTGTTTACAAAAATTAAATTTAATTTGAAACACTTATAAATCATTAATATGAAAAATTAATATCAGTTCATTAATAAACATTTTAAAATCAATTTAACGTGAACTAATCAAAGAAAACTAAATTTAAATTTCTGTAATGTTAAAAAAAAAATAAAAAAATCAAAGTTGCTTAAAATTCCTACACTAATTTAATTACTATTCAAATTAAATTGCACCAAATTAATATTAAAATACTTAAACTCTTTTTCATATATTTCGGTAGAGTTTATATCATGGTACCTCCTGCAAGCCTCATTAAAAAACAACACTGTAGAATCCATCTTTCCAATCTCTGTGGGCACTGAACTAAACAACACCTTGCCTTCGACGAGCAGAACCGCACATTTGTTTTTCAACAAAACACAGTTGGTTGTGGATGGGGGGAGTCACTTCTTTCACCGAGAGTCCGGTGGAGGGGGGAAGAGAAACAGCGCTGGCGAAGGGAGATCTCCGATGATGGTGTTAGGTTTCACTCAGTTGGAGAGGGGTGTGTCTGGAAATCCTTGTTAGGGGGTGGAAATCGCTCTTGAATTATGAGATGACAGTTGCTGGCAGAATGTAGGTCACGATATATTCACATTGAAACAACAGAAAAATCGGGTGAATGCTGAAAGAACGATGCGTGTTGTTGGACATCGGGAGGTGGTTGATTGGGGCATAGAGGCTTGGAGTACTTTTCAAAGAAGATGCGTCGCGCTTTGTTGTGGACGGCTGGGATCTGTCATCGGGTGGTCGGCGCTAGAGTTCCTGACTGCCGGATCGCACATCGGGCATCCCTCGGATGAAGTTTGTTGGTGTTGGCGGTCGACTCACTGGATTGTTGGGGTCAGCGCGGGACGGCTAGATTGTTTGTTTTGAGGCGACGTCGCTGGATGCGTCACGAGGTGATTGTTGTTACGGAGATCCGCCATTGTCTGGAGTGCACAGTACATACTGGTGGTTTCGAAATGTCTTCATAGGTGGAAAACAGTGGTGCACATATAGCGGTGTTGATCAGAGAGAAACCGCACATTCAGTTTCAGTTCGGGACAGTACACTTCTCTCGCTCTGTTAGGCTGTTAGGGCGTGTAGCGTTTGGGCATGGTGCCTGGCTCTGAGAATAATTCGTTGTCATCGAAAAAGTCAGGTACCCACATCTCTGTCGATTATCTCTGTCGACTTATGAAATGACCCATAGGGTGGTCATCCCATTATGGTGGTGTGCAGTCGTAAATTAAGTCATGGTCGGGTCGAGTGGTACATTACAAAGAACAAGTTTATTCACAAAGAGCTCAAAGCCAGGACACGTCTTCACGGAGCGAAAAACAGAATCGAAGTGTTCTCACATAGGGATGATTACATGACATGAAGAGGGAAAAAGGGAATTATCATCGTCTCGGACCACAGTCGTTATTCGGGCAAGGCTAATTTTAGGGGAAACGGGTGCAGTTGAACTTAGAAATCCCTGAGTGATGGGGAATTAGAAAATATGTGCGTGGGTAGAAACTCCTTGAAGAGTCAGCATAAATCATGAGAACGGAGTGATTTGTTATAGGCAAAGGAGAGTTTTATGACCAAGAGGGAAAATGCGCAAATTGCACTTAGGTATTTTAAGAGATAGATGTTACGGAATATTAAGAGGGGTTTGACAAAGGAGTTCGGGATTTAAAAGAGGGGTGGTAACAGAAATATTCTTTCATATATATATATATATATATATATATATATATATATATATATATATATATATATATATATATATATATATATATATATATATATATATATATAAGCTGGTGCATTCTTTGAGACTCTCCCTCTCTTGCTGTTTAGAAAGGACAAACTAAATTTAAATATCTTAGGGATAACCTCTACTGATAACAAATAAATTCTACAAATTCAACAATGCAGAAATCCGTGCACATCAACTTGCTTTTACATTGGAATTATTTACAATGAGTGAGGCCACATGAGTCCCAGCGTCGCACGAGTTATATGTAATGCATGGAAGTAATCAAATGTTCTAGTAACAATTTACAATAAAAATTATTATATGTGACTTTCAAGCTAAAATGCATAAAAAAAAAGTCCCACAACAACTTTACCAATTTTTAATACAGCAGTTAACATGTTAAATGTGAAAAATTAAGTTTTTTATAAATTGCTCACTAACTGTTCAATTACTCTATAAATGTGTTTCTTACTTACTACAAACTTGAGGTATATGTAAATACAAATAGATACATTTCTTTACTTAGATGCAAAAAATTCCTCACCTTCATTCTTGAACCACACCCCCAGCAGCCTCCACACCATGGCCCCACAGCACGCAGCAAAGAAGCCTCTCCAGTAGTTTCGCACAGCAAAATACACACTTGTGACTTCAATGCTGAAGAGCACGCCTAAAAATAGATGAAAATGTACTATATTAACTCAAGATTTCCTAAACATTTAATTCATTCAAAAGTCGTACCAATTTTTTATAATTTGGGTTAAGTTGGCCATTAATTTCAGAAGGAAGTGTAGTACCAAAGTTAAAAATGCGAATGTACGACATTTACAGCATAATGTATCTTAATGCATTTCAGTCTGCTTTCATGATTTTAAACAGAAAATTAATAACACTTCTTTGAACGAAAAATAGTTGTTTTTTATATAAGAGAACTGAATACTATTCTTACAGACTAGGGGTTAGGTTGGTTGATTGAATGCAAGTCGCACTAAAGCGACACAATGAGTTAGTGGTTACAGTTCAGGACCTATCGAAAAGAAAAGACGCAGGAAAGCTGATATTTGGTTGACCGAGAATTTAACTCGAAACCCTTCAATCCCACTTTACGGTTAAGAACTGCAGAACTAAAGATATGCTTTTTTTTTTAAGTTATCTATATTTATGACATTGCTGATTCTGTGAAAGTTAAAAGAAAAAAATATTTAAAATGGGTTTAGCCCTTCTTATATAATAGAAGAGAAATATTTACTAATTGTGATTTTTAATTGTATTGTGCATATGAAACATACCTCCTATAGGTGCAGCAAAACTGCAGGCCACTCCTACAGCACAGGCAGCGGCTAACATCTCATTTGCACGAGACTCATTCTGAGGACAAAAAATAAACAAAATGTGAAAAATGTATTACAATGTCCATAAAATCTTAATTTACATCTTTTGTAAAAACTTTGTATTTTAAATTTCTTTAAAAAAAAAAGCATTTTTACAAGTTAGTCCACGTGTGCATGTAATGTAGTACATATCATTTTATGAAATTTTGTATTAGTAATTACATTTAGAGAGTGAACGGATCATTAATAATATATTTTAAGGAAAACTTACATTACTAATCAAATTTTATGGCAATCAATTTTAAACAATGGGAAAGCAATATGTATTTTTTTATCAAATAATTTATCTTCTATACTTAATAATTTATTTCACTTTGAAAATAAATACTATGTTTGTCTGGGTAATGTTTTTTCCAAAATTAACTTCAAATAAAATAGAAATGCAGAAACTTACCTCGTGTATTCCTTTAAAAGATGTCACCAGTTTACTAAGGATTGTTGCCAAGATACTAGATATATGTACAAAGGGACCCTAAAATGAATTAGCTTAATGGTAAGAAAGACAATGTCAAAAAAATCCACATAAACCAATTTATATAGCTTTAAATAAAAATGTACAAGTCAAAAAGAATAACGCTAGAATTTTTCAGAAACCCCAACATTTAGAAAACGGAAAAAATATATTCCTTTTGCTTACCCTTCCATCTAAATTGACAATTTTTATAAATATTTCAAAGATTGCAATTTTAAGAATGCATAGAAGTACATCCAGAGAGCACTATTTTTATAATAGGGTAATTGGAAACTAGAACTACTTGTTAGTAAATACTGATAATTCTTCAGAAGTGAATATTTTTAAGAAAGAATTAGATCTGCAGGCTAGTTAGAAGATAATAGACTAAAGCAAATGAAGATTTGAAATGTATATTTATATTTCAACTCCTTCTATAGAAAAGTGATTTGGGAAAATAGCTGCAATACATCAAAAATCTAACATTGGACACACCTTTTCAAAATGCTTGATTGGCCAAAACCCATTGATCAAACATCCCTCAAAAATTAAAATGTTGTAAAACAATTAAAAATACTAAGAGAATTTTTATTAACAACCCCCGGAGGATTGCTACGCAATCCTCACAGGTTTGCTCCGCAAACCACTTCTCGCTTCGCTCGCTAAAAGGTAGGACACAATAACAATGTGTCCTAGTAACAATACTTTTTTTTTAATTATATTACCAAAAACTTTAAACGTTGAAGCTAAATTTAAATTATAATTCATCTTGGCATCAATACATTTGTTCGCCATGTAAATCAATATAAAATCATTTAATTTAATTTCTTTTAAACTACAAATGAAAACAATGGAGCCACTGGCAAGCCATTATTTATTATTTTATTTCTACCATTATTTATTATTTTCCAATTTGTTTTCACACCTTTCCTGCGTTTTAGTTTAATTTTTAACATTATTGGTAGTTTGTTTTGGCATAATTGACGTTAAGCTTACCATACTCTTACCTGCCAGAAGTGTGTACGTAACTAAGTTAATACATCATGAAAATGAAGATCATAGAAATCTTGTTTTCAAAATTGTCAACAGATGGCGCCACGTCAATGTTCCACTCATGTAAAGATTATAAAGCGTTTTTCAAAACTTCTCTTTTTAATGTAATAGAGTTTATATTCTTCCTAATTTAAGCTGACATCAACAAAATAATTATTTACTAATGAATTGAAGGGGCTAATCGTCAAAATGGCTTACATAATGGCAAAATAAAAATACGGGCACAACAGAATTTCGTAAACAAACTAACTGTTGCCACTCAGCGTACAGAAAAACAGCGTTTTTCAATCAACGCGTAAGAGAAATATATATAAAGATAGCTTCAAAATAACCTTTAAAAAATGTATGAATAGGTTAAAAAATAAGAAGTTGCTATAGACCATAATAAACCTGGGGTTGCCGAGTATGAAATTACCTCTTTACCAAGTGGCATTCCACTCCCTAAGGTGCAAGTCAAGCCTATCACTTTGGCAATGAGAGTTCGCAGAGAAAGGTATTCTTTGAGAACCACACCCCTCAATATCGTCTTCATTTCAGGAATCCCAGAACCTGAAATTATTTGTCGCAATTAGTTATATATCAGAACTAAACACATAAATTAACTGTCTATAACAATATTTGGCAGATAGTTTTTTTTTTACTACTAAATTGAAATTGATGAGAACTGATATTTTCATAAAATGGTCAGGTCATTTGAGAATTTTTGGGAGAGCAAAAACGCGACATTCACAAAATGCCTAGACTGAACACTGTGATAATTATTCAAATTATATGTATTTATGTTTCAAAAGTTAATAAATACTACTTATTACATACAAGAATGAAATAAAATAAGCTTATACAAGAAACAAATTTACAAGAATTTCTTTCAAGGAATACATTTTTAATATAAATACAATAAGAAAATTTTAAAAAATGAGAGTTACCTTCAAACTAATTACAATCTGCCAGCATAATTTTTTTAAAAAATACAGAAAAAGTATTAATAATATTTCAATAATAACAAAATGTACTTGTAATTAACATCACATTTCAAATATATATATATATATATATATATTATATATGAAAAAAGAGTCTCTATGAATCTCTATAGATTATTATTATATAAGTTATAAGGATTTTACAAATATTGTTTTGCAAATATTTCATGTCAAAAATTTTCTGCGATAACAATGCTGTTTATGGACTTTCTTGTACTCGGTTTTACAATATAGTCGTACAGTATTTTAAATGTATCGTTCACAGGTAATTAATGAATTCAATCATCATGTCAATATATGTAGAACATACTAATGGAACCTACCTATGGCTTGTGGCGCCATGATGTGGACGAATCCGGCTGAGAATAGAATTAGGCACATAGGGAGGGCCACCCATGCAAGGTACTGTAGGAATGGATGGGCGGTCAAGTCTTTGTATAGCCAGATGCGTGCTGAAACAATAAAAGAGTACTTTCAATACAAGACCATACTTTCAGATAAATGAAAGAAAAATTGTGGTGGGAAGCAGGTCAAAAGAAAATTATAACTATTATTATATCTGACAAATTTTAAAAATTAAAATTTTATTCAATTGTTCTCAACATCATTTCAAATATATGCAATTTCGCACTGAAGTGGCACACAAAAAAAATTCTATGACAATTTTTTCCACAAATACTTTAAAAACTAAATTTGTACCATTCTTATTACTAACTTTCTTGTCAATGTAAGGTATGTGTTGCATTGAAACCAAAAAAGACATCTTTAAAAAGTAATTTCCTCAAATTCAAATTTAATTAAATAAGATCATTGAAGAGCTAAATAAAATGTTTCAAAAGGATGTACTCTCTTTTAATTTGTCTTACTGAGTCTCTATTAGCCATCAAAATGCACATTTAAATTTTTTTTATTTTATAAGCATATCATGCAAATGTACAAAATGGTTAAAATCTGTACAATTAATGGTCAATCCATACAAGTACATAGGTAAGCAATACCAATCTGAAGTTAGTCAAAAGGTGAAAAGTCAAAGGTGATTTTCCTTTGAAGCCATTTAGAAGCGTAAACATTTAAATAAAGTCGCACACAAGCTGCAGAATCAGGCATTGGTAATGGATCAGGATTTTCATTACATTTCCCCATTACAGCAGTAAAGCTGCACATCAAGCTTTTGGATATAGTTCAGGTTCTATCTTACAACTAAAGAATTTTTCTAGGTTCCAAATGGCCAATAATTGACAAAATGGTACACTGATCATTTTCAGCTTTAACCAAAAAGCTGTTTATCACAAAGTGTCAGAGGAACAATGATTTCACTTCTCTGTTCAATTTTATTTTCTTAATGTATCCCTTGGAAAGATAGCTTGAAATGATTCGCTTGATATTAGTAAGCCATTTTGAATTGATTCTGTACAATAGAACCCCTGTACAAGTCCAACAGCCATTAGTAAAATTTTACTTCGGCAATAATAAGAGAATCATCGGGTTCAATAATAATGTTCCTACAAAGGACATGGCCCTTTTCAAATATGATATGAAGCCTTTTAATGTGCATGTTATCCAAATATTGCTCTCTAATACAGCCTTGCAATGCACCTCATATTAACTATTTTTAGAACTACAATTTTTATTGCACTGATCATTTTCCCATAGTGTGAAATTTATATCCACCATACATGAAAACTTTACGGATGTCTCTCTAGATAACTTCAGACAGAGATATTTTAATCTGAATCATCCTGAACATGAATTTTACAATTCAAATATGTCAATTCAAATGGTTTACAGTGATTTAGTATTTGGCAAAGATACCTAAAAGGATTTTTGTTTTAAAGCAAAAGCCACTTACACTTCTGGCACATGGAGATGGCGTAGTCCATGGAGAAACTCAAGAGAGATGAAATGACTCCCAGAAAAGCCAGGAAGAACCAGTCCTCCCCTAGCCGGGCAAACGTGTTCTGCCAGATACCTGCAAATAACAGAACAGGGTTAGGATCACACGTTATTTAAAAGAAATTTTTAAATCACTTGAAATAAAGAATCTGTTACACATTAACATAGTGTTATACTGCGAGAGCCGGAGACGAGAGACGGTTGGGAGTTGGCATCTTTTCTCCCGCGCGTTGGCGCGCTTGGCACTCTTTCTCCTGAAAACACTTTGGCAACCCCTGATTCGGAAGACTTCGCTCGTACGATTAGGGCGTTTTTTAGCATGGGTCTAGGATGACCAAACTCACCGTCTCTCCGTTTCCCGGCTCAGAATGACCGGTTGCTTGCATAATCTCTTTATAATAAATCGTTTGTTACCAAAAAGCTATACAGTCCATTATAATTAACCAGCGCCAGTACTCTAGAAGTAGTACTTAACATGGTCCGTCGAGCCGGAGTGTTTTGATTTTGAGGAAACGAAACAGTAGCAAAAAGCAAGCTTTAGAATTTAAAACTAAAATGTCATTATTAAAGTAAGGACCTTGGACATTTTCGCACGAGCTTTGAACTTTTTAGTGTAAACGTTGGACTTTTGGTTTCGATTATGGATATATCAGCACTAAACCGAAAGCGCGGCCTGCTCAAAGGCCAAATAACGAAGCTCTCAACGTTTATAAAGGAAGAAGCCAGTTCAACGAGTGAAATCGGCTTAAATGTCAAGATAGAAAAAATTAAAAAGATCAGCTCTCAACTGGAAGAATTGCATTTGGAGTATCACCAGCTGATAAAAGATGATAAAGATCTCACAGAGCATGAAGATATACTATGCAGTTTGGAAGACGATACTGAAAACATTGAGGTAAGTCTGAAAGAGCTTTTATACTCCTTTAATAGTAATGCTTTGGGCTCGCATAACACTCAAAAGAGAATAGGTGATGAGTCACCGCGTAGGGTAACAGTAAAGTTACCGGATATACCACTTCCAAAATACGCCGGATCTTACGCTGATTGGAATAATTTTAAAAAGCAATTCACATCGTTAATTGAAGAGAATGAACAACTAACCCCCCAACAAAAACTGTATTATTTGCAATCGGCCTTGGAGGGTAACGCAAAGGACATTCAAACAACTGAAGATTCGTATGACTCTCTTTTTAAAGCGCTTAAAGAGCGATACAACAACAAACGCATGATTGTGAACTGCCACATTAACGAAATTATAAATGTGCAAAAATTAACAATAGAATCTTCAAAGGAGCTTAGATCGTTGCTGGATAAAGTGCTCAAACACGTCAGAGCATTAGAGTCGATCGATTTTAAGCAAAATGATTTAAGTAGAGCTATTTAAATTAATATATTGTTGAGTAGAGTTGATCAAGAAACGCGTAAGCAATACGAAATGTCATTAAACTCTAATAATCCGCCCCAGTGGGATGAATTTATTGAATTTCTAAAAATCAGATGTCAGTTATTAGAGAATGTGCGGCCAGAAAAAACATATCCCTTTAGGCCCAAAATAGTAAATAAATCAAACAATTTCATGCTTAGCAGCAATGGTTTAAAACCATGCGTTTTTTGTAAAAACATGCACTCTCTCTTCAAATGTGTGGAGTTTCAAAAACTAAATATCAATGAAAGATTTGACTTTATCAAACAGCAGAAGCTTTGCTTTAATTGTTTTGGAGCTCATAGAGTGTCAGCTTGCAAATCTAAGTTTAAATGCAAACATTGTCAGAAGATGCATAATTCGCTTTTACATAATCCCGCACCTTCGCACGATCCGAGTACATCAAAAGAGGTTACTCGTGCTCAAGAGGCTTCAACTGAAACCGAGGAAATAAATCAACAGTCTGTTTGTACAACAGCTGCTTCTTCTGATGGTTCAGGATTGCGCAGCAAAACAGCGTTATTGCCCACTGCCATCATTAAGATTAGAAATTCGCAGGGAATAAAAATACCAGTTCGATGTCTATTAGATTCAGGCTCCGAAACCAATTTTTTGACACGGGATTGTGCCATCATGTTAGGACTAACTCAAGTAAAATTCCGATCCTCAATATACGGATTAAATGGACTAACAACTGAAATAAAGTCTAAAACTAATTCTTTAGTATCTAATAAAAAAGAGGACTTTAAACAAAAAATGGAATTTCTAATTGTCCCACGAATTGTGGCCAAAACACCTTCATCTCTTATTGATTTTCCAGCACATTCCTTGCCTTCAAATATAGAGTTGGCTGATCCTGAATTTTCAATCCCTCGGAAAATTGATGTACTGTTGGGTGCCAATGTATTTTTTGAGATATTGAAATCAAATCAAATCAGACCTCCTAATAGCAACCTTATTTTACAAGAAACCAAGTTTGGATACGTTGTTAGCGGAGAAGGTTCTTTCAAGTCCAATGAAGCATTGCATTGCGGACTTTCCGTTACAAATGATAATCTTGATGAAATATTAAAGAAATTTTGGGAAATCGAATCCCTAGAGGAACCTGTAATGAAAGGACAAGAAGAAGAATTTTGCGAAGCACATTTTCTGCAAACACACAAAAGAGAGCAGGATGGGCACTACACCGTTAAAATACCCTTTAAAGAAAATCCAACTAGTTTGGGAAATTCAAAAGATATTTCCCTTAAAAGATTAAATTCGTTATGGAACCGTTTAGGAAGATATGCTCAATACCTATCTTTGTATAAAGATTTTTTAAAAGAATATGAAGATCTCGGTCACATGATAGAAGTTAAGGACAATAGCGAAAAAAGTGGTGAGTACTACATTCCACATTTAGGCGTCCATAGACCTGACAAGAGCTCCACAAAATTAAGAGTAGTTTTTAACGCATCAAGCCCTAGTTCTAATGAAAACTGACTGAATTCCTTGCAGTATAATGGTGGAATCATACAAGACGACTTATTCTCAATTATTCTACGTTTTAGAAAGCACCTAATTGCATTCACTGCAGATGTTCGAATGATGTATCGAATGATTTGGGTGCATCCTGAGCAAAGATGTCTTCAGCGAATCCTTTGGAAAGAAGGTGTTGACAAGCCCGTGAAGACGTTCGAGTTGGCTACAGTAACATACGGCTTGGTCAGCGCTGCGTATCTAGCAACCAGAGTACTAAAGCAACTGGCTTGCGACGAAAGGATCGATTTTCCTCAGGCAGCCAACGTTGTTGAAAACGACTTTTACATGGATGATGTTCTCTCGGGTGGTTCTAATCTCGAAGAAACCAAGGAATTGCAGCGGCAATTAATTCAAATAATGCAAAGAGGTGGCATGGAGCTGCATAAATGGTCTGCAAACCATCCTGAACTCGTTAGCCAGGGTTCAGCAATTTCTGAAGGCTATACATTTGCGAAAGAAACAAAAGTTCTAGGACTCTTGTGGTGCCCAGATAAAGATCTTTTCTCTTATAAAGTGACTGTGGAGCCTTTACCAGTGCTAACAAAACGATCAGTCTTGTCAACCATTGCTAAGCTTTTCGACCCCCTAGGCCTCCTAGGCCCTATTATCACAAAAGCTAAAATCTTCATGCAACAGCTTTGGTCATTACCACTGGACTGGAACGACTCCCTTCCTAAAGAAAAGGCTCAAGAGTGGGAACAGTTTTTGTGTTCTTTACCTTCAGTGCATAATATTAAAGTGCCAAGATGTGTTTTAGGTGAAAATTTGAATGTCTATGAAGTGCACGGTTTTGCAGACGCATCTGAAAAAGCATACGGAGCGGCTATTTTCATTAAGTCTTCATCTTCGAGTGGTGAAATTCAAGTCAGTTTACTGTGCAGTAAAAGTAGAGTTGCATCAATCAAGCCCGTCACTATTCCAAGGCTAGAGCTCTCTGCAGCAGTATTACTAGCGCAGCTTTATAACAAAGTTGCAAGATCTATCAAGCTTGAGGTAGCAGAGAGCTACTTTTGGTCAGACTCTACAATCGTGATTGCCTGGCTGAAAAGTGATCCAATGCGCCTCAAGAACTTTGTCGCCAATCGAGTTGCTACAATTAAGCAGCTCACAGAGGTCCAGCAATGGCGTCATGTGCCGTCTGAACAGAACCCTGCGGATCTCATCTCAAGAGGTCTAGATCCAAAACAGCTAGTGAACAATAGTTTGTGGTTCACTGGTCCTCTATTTCTACGAGAACCTCATGTGCCAAATGATGCAGTAGGTCCACCTTCATGTGAGTATTTCAACGAGCTCAAAAATCCCAAGAATAGTGATGAGGGGCATTTGGCTCTTACTGTAAGCACCAGTGGTTCACCTGCAACAACTTCATCTTCAGTGTTGTCAGATAGTTCTTTAAGTGATTATATAATGAGTATATCTAATAGTTATGTTAAAACTGTTCGTATTTTAAGTTTTATCTTTAGGTTCTTTAATAATGTGAAATATCCTATGCAAAGGAAAAAGGGGCCTCTTGGATCTGAAGAGCTTAAAAGGGCTGAGATTGTATTAGTCAAATGGGCACAAGAAAAGGAGTTTCATGATGAGTTAATTGATTTAAATAAGGGTAAACAAGTAAAACCCCAAAGTAAAGTGAAATCTCTTAATCCCTTTCTTGATGACAAAATTCTGAGAGTGGGTGGTAGGTTAAATCACTCAAATTTAACTTATGAAGAAAAACATCCAGCTCTTTTGCCAAAGGGTCACAAATTTACCAAAATAGTTGTGGAATACTTCCATAAAAAGTTTCTTCACATTGGCCCACAATCCTTACTACATTGTATTAGGCAACAATACTGGCCACTTAATGGCAAAAATCTATGTAGAAAAATAGTTTATGATTGTGTTACTTGCACTAGAAGCAATCCTGTTGTAGGTAATCAATTAATGGGAGACCTTCCAACTAAAAGAGTTAACCCTGCTCCCCCATTTTCCAATACTGGTGTCGATTTTTGCGGACCTTTTCTTATTAAGTACAAGGGTCAAAGAAAAGGATCTTTGAGCAAAATCTATGTGTCTGTTTTTGTTTGCCTGGCAACTAGAGCTATACATCTTGAAGTAGTCTCGGATTTAACTTCTAACGCCTTCATTGCAACTTTGAAGAGATTCTTTGCTAGGAGGGGTTTATGCTCCTCGCTACTATCAGATAACGGGACAAATTTTGTGGGAGCCAGAGCTGAAATTAAACGTATGCATAATCTTGTTGGGAATCCCGACGAAGTTTTGGCTAGCTATTTGTCATCCGAAGGCATAGAATGGAAATTTAATCCTCCTAGAGCTGCACATTTTGGAGGAATTTACGAAGCGGGTGTCCGTTCCTTTAAATTTCACTTGAAAAGAGTTATGGGTAGTGCTAGTTACACTTATGAAGAATTTCTAACAGTAGTTGTGCAAATAGAGGGAATTCTAAATTCAAGGCCAATAACTCCCTTGTCTACTGACCCAAATGAGTTGGAAGCCTTGACTCCTGGTCATTTCTTAGTGGGTCGACCTTTAAATGCATTGTTAGAACCAGATCTTTCAGAAACCCCAGACAATAGATTGACACGTTGGCAACGTTCAACTAAAGTTACACAGTATGTGTGGAAACGTTGGCATCGCGATTATTTAAATCATTTGCAGCAAAGAAATAAATGGCAATTCACCAAGGAAAATGTTAAATTGAACACTGTGGTGATACTAAAGGACGAAAACTTGCCTCCATGTAAATGGTTATTATGTAGAATAGTACAGTTATTTCCAGGTGTAGATGGGAAAACTAGAGTTGTGCTAGTACGTACCAAAACTGGTACTCTAAAAAGACCTATAACAAAACTGTGTATTTTACCAACTATGTAATATTATTTGTAACTTTGTACATGTCTTATGTCTTGTAAGTTTATGTATAACCTCATTTTGAATGTTTCACATTGCAACGCCGGGCGGAATGTTATACTGCGAGAGCCGGAGACGAGAGACGGTTGGGAGTTGGCATCTTTTCTCCCGCGCGTTGGCGCGCTTGGCACTCTTTCTCCTGAAAACACTTTGGCAACCCCTGATTCGGAAGACTTCGCTCGTACGATTAGGGCGTTTTTTAGCATGGGTCTAGGATGACCAAACTCACCGTCTCTCCGTTTCCCGGCTCAGAATGACCGGTTGCTTGCATAATCTCTTTATAATAAATCGTTTGTTACCAAAAAGCTATACAGTCCATTATAATTAACCAGCGCCAGTACTCTAGAAGTAGTACTTAACACATAGAAAAAGGTGATTTTTTTTAGTTATCACAACTATTGCTTCAGCTTTGTATGATATTACACTTATCAAATGTGTGTATTGTTTTTAATTCCACATATTGAGATTTTATTTATAGACATGTATATTTACCAATTTTTTCAGAAATATACTTCATTGCAGGGCTTCAAATTAATTTGTTTAATTAAGTACACAAGTGCATCCAAGTCACACAAGACATAAGTGCATGAAAGAATATTTCACAAAAGATAAAGTGAAATGAGGATAGATATAGTGAATATGTATTTCTTCTCTCATTTTTGGTAATAAATTAATAAATATACAAAAAGATTAAATAATTTTTACAAAACTGTACTATAAAAACGATTTAATTTCACTATTCATTTGTAATGCTCTTTATACAGCCATTTTCCAGAATATATTGCAAATAAAATATCTAATTCCTTAAAGTATAAAGTTCATTTCGCTGGCTCAAATTATACAGTGCATATATCATTTCATACAAACAAAATGGGTATTAGATGCCCCCATCGATACCTTCAAAAATAATAGTCTTTGCTGAAACTGCAAAGCCAGCTTAAAAATTCAGAAACCTGTTTTTAAAAAGTTCATATCTTATACACATATAAGCATTTATTGAAACATTGAAAAAGGGCACCTCATGGTTAAACATTATAAAAAATAAATTCAAAATTAGATCAGAATAACATAATTTCAATTTTTAAGTAGTGAGTCAATCCTTTAGCCTGTTTAAACTATTCAGCTCAAATAATTACTACAATCTGTGATCTATTCAAACTAATCACAGATTGTCGTAGTTTTAAACAGGTAGTTGTTGGTTGGCTAATTAACATCACACTAGAACTGTGGGCTATTGGCAACTGTTCAGAGTCTATCTCGACGGAAAGACCCGGGAACAGTGCCTCATGTTTTTTAACCATGGTTAGATGACAAGATCAAGACCTAAGCTGGTATCGGACCCAACCTCAACAGGCATCCATGGACCATGATGGATTAAATGTGCACAAGTCTTGTACACACGATGGTAGTAATTGAGGATAATATCAGGCAACTTTTGTAATTTAGTAGAAATCTGGCCACCCTCCAATCACGAGATCACTACATTTTAAATTTTTGTCAAGCTTTTATGCCAATTTGAACTCACAATCCTCCGATTGATAGCTTGGTCACCAAGCCGGCTTTTCACACTTGTTTATATGGATGTTTATTCTCTGTTCGAGACCAAATATTTGTATTAAATTTTTTAGAATTCAACAATTTTAAGCAATGTCCTGCCGAAAATTATTTTTTACTGTTGTGGTTTCACTGTTTTTAATGGGTGATGGAAAGGAATCCGACAATCCCCTGATTATCAGATTACTACACATATGCAGGAAATCAAACCTGCTCCCTCCGGTGCCAAGGTCAAACCATCTGAACAACGCCAGCACACTAAAACAAAATAAAGAGTGGAAGCTTACCAACAAGTTTCCTATGCAGCACGTTTCTGTAGGGCTTTAGCTCTTTTTGTCTTCGCTTCTCTTCCTTCTTCCTGTACTTCTCTAGGCTCTTTAGGCGAGAGGCCTCCAATTTCGCATATTCACCCAAGTCCTCTCGGTACTGGCCGAACATCTGAAAGATGGTAAAAGTTCATTGAGACAGGCCCAGCACAAATATTAATATATTTTAAACTAAGGCCTTCTTACAGTTAAACTACCTTGGGTCTGTGTAGAAAAAAATATAACCACTCTCTTATGAGAGTTATTATGCATTTATCTATTTATACTCTTAACTTTAAGATCTTGAATAACTTTTAATTAAATTTGAATTCTTCTAGATTTGAGTACAGTAAACTTGTTTGCTGGTGGTTGAATAAAACTTCTACTACATCTACACAAAAGGTGAGGTGGTCCCGTTTTTCGATATTTATGTTTTCGTGGCCTGGTTGGTTCGTCGTGGCGTTTCTTTGGCCATTCCAACTTAAAAAGATATTTATGCTAATTTTCAGTGGCCGGCCAGTGTGCATGTGTGAGAATCATATTTATATGGGGCAGTTCACACTGCTTTTATCGTCATTCCTAAAAGTGTAAAGTGGTGGAGTATTAGTGCCCTGTGGAGGTAATCGGCCTTGTCATGCAGTGGTAGTTGTAGGTTGTTTTGTGAAAAATTCTTCTGGCATGTGGTCTGCCAACACAGTGTTCATTGTCATATTTATATATTTTAGTAATTTGATAAATAATATTTATACTAGATACTTTTAGAATTCTTGTCTTATCAGTAAAGTAACATGTCTCAAGGGCCGTTGACAATGAGTATGTGGGATCTCCCTCAAAGAAAAAAACTGGAGAACATTGCCTCATGATTTTGAACAAAGGTCATATGTCAAGAACAACCCAGAGCTAGCACCCAACTCTTCAAATTTCCACATCCGGACCAATCTAAAGGTATTTGACCATGCCAAATTAACAAGCACCAGCCTCTTCAATATAGCAATATTCAGTTACAGGACTGGCAATAGGTACCTTTAGAGCTAAAAAGGTTAATGCAATTTATATCCAAAGTAAGCTTACAGTGTGATATTTGGTTAACAATTTCTCACAAAACATTCTAATATTTTTCTGGTTGAAATTAGGAGCAAAAAATGCCAACTGGTGAAATGCAAGAGAATGGTAAAATTTAATTAAACCAATGTCAAATGACAGTACATAACCACTGAAGAAAACAATATGACGAAAATATAAAAATATTGTTTCCTACTCGATCCAACATGTAATTCCATCGTTTCAACACATATTGCATACTGATGGCATTCACACGTTATGATTATTGTCAGTCAGTGTTGAGATTCCGCAAGTATAAAAGGGGGTCATTGTCCTTCTGAAAGTAGATCAGTAGTCAGAAAGTAGAAGTAGTCAGTGCGAAGGCCATGGGTTTATCCAGTATTTGAACCAGGTATGAAAATGTAAAATTTCAAAGAAAAAAATCTAAATATGCTCTTTTATGCAAAAATGTGGGAACAGTAAAGGATAACGTGCATCAACTATATATTTGGTTTTTTCTTCATACAAAATTGATCTTTACACCTATAATACATACTGTATATATCTACTCCCTGTGTTGAACTTCTAATTTTTATACATGGAAAATATATGTACTAATTAAACTAGGTCAATTGGCTTAGTTCATTTTTAAATGAACTGTCAAAAATGAATACAATGCAAACACGCTTAAAAAAGTCGTAATTTAAGCCTAAAATGCATTTAACCCCGAAGCTTAAAAGTCTTTCCCAAAATGCAAAACATGTGTATTAAGTATGTATCGCTCATTCTGTTCTAGACTCTTTTAAAACTGATCAGAATTAAATATTTTAAAACCTTCCATCTGATTTAATGTATAAAAAAAAGAACTTCAACCAAAAATATTAAATATATTCATTATTGTTTCAAAATAAGGTGATAGCAAAAAAAAAAAAAAAAAAAAAAAAAAAACATTTTATGAAAAATAAAATTTTTGGTTAATTAATGTTGCACTAGAGCTGCACAGCGAGTTATCGGCGATAGTTCGGGGTCTATCTCGAAAGAAAGTCTCGGGTGCACTATTTCATATTTTTTAACCATGATCAGATGACGAGGATAACACCTGAGCTGGCACACAACACACAACCTGACATCAAACATTGGGCCCATATCAGATTTAATATGAAGAAATTTTGGTAAAATGAGTCAAATTTAGAAAAAACACTAAAAGCAACATTTTTGCGAAAAGGCAAAAGAGTCTCATGCCTGTTTAACTTAGGCCCATGACAAAAGGGCTACATGCTTAACTAACCATGAAATGTAGGCAATAAATTTGTTATAATGCAATAAATTTTAAAAAATTGCTACACCCTACTTTAAATTTGCTTCTAAATAATCTAATAATTTATGTTTTAAAATATTTGCATTATGAACTTTACCCTATGCTATGTTTTATAAACTTCATTATGTTTGATAACATTTAAAATTTTAGATTCCTTGCAAAACCTTTCAAATTTTAACAAATAGTTCACTTAGAAAGTTTAAGAAAAGAATTTGTCTACACAGTTAAATATATAAATATTCAGAAGAAAATAATGATGCTCAATGACAGGCTCAAAGCCCAGCAAGGTTGGTCCTATTTAACACATCCTAACAACCCCTTAATGATGATCTAATTTCTATTTAACTACCCTTACTAAAGAATTAACAACATTATCAGCCAATATTATATGTATCAGATTATAAAATTAATTCATTTCTATATTTACAATTAATTTGTGATTTTTATATAAGACATTGTAACAGAAGGCAATCTAAGTTATTTAATGGGAACAAGACAATTTCATAGGCATATTAGGAAATTTTATGTTATTTAAAGTAATGAGCAGTTTTTTGAAAAAAAGGTGCTTGTTTAAAATTTATAAAAAAGTCTCAGACAAAGAGAATGCAATACTTAAAAAAATATAAAATGTTAAAAATAAACAAATGAATAGAATACCTTAACAATAAATACCATTTGGAATTTGATAGCCAATTTTTATAAACTTTAAAACACACAAAAAAATTAGCAAAAAATTAGCAAAGCAATATGAACAATTTACAAAACAAATACTAATTGTTTAAATGTAGTAAAATCATTTAAAAAAAAAAAACATAAAAGTCATATTTTTATTTTTTAAATAATTACATTGAAATAATTAAACTTCCGATGGAAATATTCTCATATTTAATTTACTTTTGCATAATGCAAGCTAAAACAATATGTAATATTTCTTTGTGTAATGTTTACGAACTTTAAAGGGGTTTTTTTGCAATCAAAATCATTTGCATTAGTATGATTTCCAACAATTTTTGTTTCATTATTTATTCAACTAAAAAAATATCTGTATGCTAAAAGGACAAAAGCAAGTAACAATGCATTGTACACATTATATGTAATTAATCAAACAACAACTCTTGCTTTATAAACTTTCTAGATTGTCAACGTTTTAGAAATCCACTTCATAATGGCTAAAAATAACCCCTTACCCATTTAACCAAACTGTCAGAAATAAATACAGAGGCTCCACAATGAAACCATTTCCTTTTAAAAGAATTATAATCGGGTTTTTACCCAGAAGTTCAAAAATAAACTTACCAAAGTATGTTCATATCCAAGAGCGGCTCTCTCCGTTCCGTCAGACATGTTGATCCTTTTTTTTTTTGTATGTAGTAATTAAATAAAAAGAGTACACATTAATTTCAGTGAAATATATTTGAGGAAAAGATGCAACATTTGTGAAATGTATTGTGCCCCATGATCACACTGTCACCTAAATCCACTTTAAAGAGGATGTCCCTATTGGATTTCAAAATAAACACGGCGCATAAAACTTAGTCGGGGTACCCTTCAAAGCCACCTGTATGATTAATAGCAGGTATTACAGTAGCGCTGTGGAGTAGGAAAGGTTGCCATTTAGGGACAGAATTCGCTTTTGGCGAGTTCCATAGAAAAAAGTCGCCAATTTTTTTTTTTTTTTTTTTTTTTTAAACTTCGATTTATCTTTTATTTGAAACTTATTTCCAGGAGAATATTTTTGTCATTGCTTTTAAAAAGAGATTTTTATAAAAAAAAGGCCATTACGTCACTCAGGTTATTTATCCCCATAGGCAGAGCCGCAAATAGCAGACGTGCCCCCCCCCCTTCTGAACAATATTTTACTTACATTTTTTTTATCTATACCTGTTCTCATGAATTTTTGCACTTTTTTTCTGTACAATAAATGATAAAAGCTCGTTGTATAAATATATGTAGCAATATATGACTTTTTTTTCTTTTGAATTAAAGTTTTTTCTAATCATCATTTAAAATATTTTTAATTTTCTTTGTAAAAACTTAGAAAAGGAGTAAAATTACATTTTTCATGAAAAATAAGGAAGAGGGGATAAATGTGGCACAAAAAGAATGCCACCTATGTTAAATTTTTTTCGAATAGGGGGGGGGGGGGGGGGGAGAAGGGGAATCAAAACATACAGAGAATAGGGACAAGGATTTGAGTGCATGTAAAAGTTCGATTTGATGTTCCAGGGTCTATTTGAGAGCAAGGGCCTTTTGAAGGCGCATCTCACTCATTTTCCCCTACACGATGGTAGAACATTTGTCACCATAGGCTGACTCTATAAAGGCAAGATACAGAAGGGGTACCCCTCCTGAAATTTTGTAAATAATTCTTTAATTAACGCATATTTACATTTTCCTAAGGAACCAAATGCCTTTCTTCCAAAAATCTCTTTTTCTTCATTCTCCAGACTTACCTTAAATTCCTTTACCACACGAATCTATCTAATTAAAAAAAAATAACTAACTATTATGGCTGGCCGAATAAACTATTTTTTTAAATTGATTTCGCAGTAGTACGGAAAAGTTAGTGCGATTGAGCAAAATGAACACAGAAACAATTTTAAAAATTTGAAACAATTTCTAGCCGCGCTTCTCTGATCTTAAAAAGGTAAAACAAACTGTTTACGGGAAAAAAAATTGTGGAAATTGTTTTTACGAAAATTTCTTGAAATAGAAAAGGAATTTAACCTCTTGAAGAAGTAATAAACCATATTTTTTTTAATCAATTTTCCTCAATATTCATATTCCCTACGCTTACCTTAAGCTTATACAATTTTCTCAAATATAGCCTATATTATACGTTATTAGGATTTTTTTTTGTACTGAAATTCCCTGGAAAAGAATGAAAATCTATTAGTAAGCTAAATAATATTAAAAAAATTATAAATTCTTATTAATATATGCCGCGCAATTCTGATTTAAACACAATTTTAAAAAAAAAATGTTTTTTTTTTTAAATGAGTTTAATGGGAATATTTTTTTAATTGGTAATGGTACAAAAAGATAAATTTATCTTAATTGATGACTTTAAAAAAAATCTAATTGTAAAATATTGAATACTAGCTGAAGTATCCGTTGTTGCTCGCGCTTCACGCACAGTGTTGGCCGATTTCTTCTACGCGGCACCATCCGGTAGTTTTATTCAGAAGTCACTTCTTCTTGAGTTAAGACGTGGTACAGGGAGAGGGGGGGGGGGGGGGGGTTCGAAATATCATATAGACAACGACCCTTCTCTTGTTTTAAAGGTCAATTGTGAAAATTTCAGCCCTGAATAAAACTGTAGATTGTCTAAAAAACAATTTTTATAAATATATAATACCGATTTTAAATACGTATTTACTTCAAAAACTTGTATTATAAATTTTTTTCACAAAAAATCACAAGTTATGTGTTTAAATCATAGAGAAATGGTTTAAATGGTTTAAATATTGGAAACAAAAATCTAAATATACAGAATATTAATTACTAATTGATATATTTTAATGTATTATTTATAATGTGGTTAATTTTAATACCACTAACGGATAAGGATTTTAGTGAACGTAAAATTGCAATTTGATGTTCCCTCCCATTTCATAAACAGACAAGGCAAATAACATTGTTTGACGTGAATACGTCTATAAAATCGGTACGGGGTACTTCTCCGCCGCAAGTTGAAAATTTTAAATATTTCAAATGCATTTTTTACTTTTTACAAATTTTTTAAGTGCCAATTTACAAAAACCATAAATTCTGGGACCGATTTCAATGTTTTTTAATAAATAAAAATTAATATTAAATATTTAAATTTTTTAAACTTGTTCGTAAAATTGAAAATTGAATTACTTTTTAGAGCTTTTTTTCTTAAAATTGGTTTTACTTTAAAAAAATATATATATATTATTTTATAAAAACTACAATTGCATCATTTATTTGCGTATTTTTGCAAAAAAGTTTGTGTTATTTGTTTACGGAAAGGTATACACTTTGGAAATTGTGTTTGTGTGTGCGTTGATACGTGAAGAGAGATGTTAAATATTTTTGACTAGAAGGCTCAGCGGCTAAGTTCGCACTCGGCCCTCTGCCCTCTATGTTGAACCCATTTTAACAAATCAATATTTTTTTTAAGAGAAGATGACCAAATTGGTACGATGTATAGGAAGGTAAGGTGAGGTAAAATGGGTAATTAAAAGGAATTTTTTTTTTCTATTCAAGCCTATTTTTCACTTTAAATAGGTTATTAATATGAAACTTTATTTTGTTTAATATTTATTATGTTTCATATATTTTTTTTTTTAATTTTTAATTAGTAATTTTTTTATATATGTATCCTTTTTTAACAACAGAAGGGGTTCAATGGGTAGTCAGTCGGAAAGCATGGATATTTTCGTATAAAAATGCATTTTTAAAACAAATGTTTTATTCAAATTAGTAACTTGACAAAATAGAAAAAATAGCAGCCACCAACTCTAAACAACTCAGTAACATTTATTAAAACAAATGTTTTATTCAAATTTTAGTAACTTAAATAAAATAGAATAAATTGCAGCCATCAACTCTAAAAAACTCAGTAACCTTTCTTTAAAAAATGTTCTTTTCCCCCATTTTGAAAAATCGATTTTTTTTTATTATGTATTATCTTCGAAATAAAATGTCTGATAGAAAAATTTTGGGTTTATTTTGATTCTGGAATATACGTTGTATTTCCGTTATTTTTAATTTGTTCCGCAGACGATTTTTTATCCCATTAAAACTTTTTGTTTATGTTCTAACAAAATCAGAAAATGGCAATTTTTTTTTGTGTTCGAAGTGTGTTTTTCTTGTTTATAAATTATTTAAAAAAACAGGTCTGTAACTTAATTATATTAACATATATTGCACTTTTTGGAAGATCTTAAAAATTTTTTTGAATTTCCTATTTTTTAACATTAATAATTCGATTACCCATTTTATCACACCCTGCAAATCATTAAAAAAAAGTTAAATTAAATAGATCTTTTTCTCTAAATTTTTCATTGAAATGTATTAAAAGATTTCTTTTCTATACAAAACTCAGGAATATTGGTAATGAATTCGATTTTTCTAATTTATATATAAAATATGTCAGGCATCACAATATCAGAAGGTTTTTTTTTTTTTTTTTTTGGTAAACTCAATTAAATCGACTTTTGAACTTTATTTAAATCACCTAGAAATAACGAAGTATAGTTTTTGAAAATTTACAAGACCAAAGCACAAGTTGAAACAATGTGTAATTTATATTTAATTCAAATATGCTCATTTTATCCTACCTTTACATTACTCAAGAAGAAACCTAACCTTAACCAACCATAACCATCTATATCATGAAAATATTACATCCTTAGCATTAGATGATACATTCTTTAAAATTCCAGCATTCTATTCGCCTTTTTATACTTGATACCCCACATTGATGTTCCTATACGATTTACTCTTATCTCTAAATAAAATTTCAAGACGAACGATGAATTTTATCGTGCGCATCAATCTGAAACATGATTACTACCAAGAAAAGGATGTATTAAAAATGTCTTATAAAGCACAAGGTCATAATATTTCACCACAAAGACACACACAAAATCTTCTTTATAATTATACGCAGAGATGTGACAAGCTGGTTTACCATCGCACAATACACGATGTCGGCCGCATGACGTGAATGAGTATATCTTTAGATCTTCTTTTCCGAACAATAAAATCGCCAATAATAGACTGAAAACAACTTTTTCAGAACTTTCGTATTCTTGTTAATCGCCAAAGCTTACTTTCGATGGTTGGATACACAGCTGTTTCTACATTACCCAACCGATTTGGATATCACTTTCGATCTTTTATACTACTTACATTATTTAGAGACTGTGTTATATATTTAAAGTTCTCTGACATAAAATACACATTTTCCGCTGTGACGTGAAACGTCATTATAGGGTGATTCATTCGGACACTATAACTCTGCGACAAAATAGTTCAATTGACATGAATTTGGTCATGTAATACATAACAGCATGCGTATCTTCCTTTTGTTGGTGAGATTTGCGTTGGTGAACAATTCTTATTTTTATAATCGGCCAAATCAGGGAGAAAAATCATCTAAAAACAGATTTCAGGCATAGTATTAACTCCTTAGAAAAAAGTCCGCAAGATGATTGTGGATTTTTCATAATCTCATAAAATAGGAATGTGAAAATATGATGTTAACAATTATAAATTTAAATATTGTTTTTAATGTAATATTAAAAAATATATTCAATTTAATTGTAAGTAAAGTAGATTATTTTTTTTTACTTCAGACTGAGAAGATATAAGCTTGAGAATGTTACTACTCATCCCCACGAAGGTCTCCCTCCGTTTTCTTTTACAAGAAAAAAAAAAGAAGATGTGTTAAAAAGCAACTGCTTAAAATGAAACGGGAAACAACATCAAGTGTTCTAAACAAAAAAACTACTTAAAACCTTTAGAAGACGGGTGTTTGATTTTAACATGGGATTCTGGCCGAAATATCTGCCACCCGTCCTTTTGTGTGTGTGTGTGTGTGCAGCATGGTATGTGCTGATATGGCGGGCGTTCTTACGTCATTTTGTTCATGCGCTCTAATATTCTTATCATCGATCTTCCCTCTTGCGTTAAGACAATAATAATTGATTTGTGATTACTCTAAAGCTTTTTTCCTCCATATTTGAGAAAAATGTGTCATGCAACAAAAATAATAATTTGTTTAAAAAAAATAAACGTAATGCTTCAGCTCTGGAGCCTACATAGACAATCAGGCAATGTGATTTTTTAATAGAACACCTAAAAAAAAAATGCGTGTAAATTTTGATGGTTGTATCTAAAGTTGTACGAAGAGCTAGCTACACAGTAAATAATTTCCATACTCAACAAGGACAAAAATCGAAGGATAGAATCAACAGACAACATCATGGCGACCTATTGAAGTCTCGAATCTAACAATCGCGTGTCGGGGAAGACGTTCGTTTGGAAATTCTGTGTCAAGTATTTTGTCGAAAGGAAGGATGAAAGAAAATGTGTTTGTGAACTTCACTTTTAAAGGAAAAAAATATTCGAATGCGCACGACACGGCTTCAAGGTGAGAGACGTTGTTTTCCGAACGCGCCTCGTCATATTAAACAGGGGCCCGATGCCCATGAAAGAAAGTGGCGATTTGAGCATCGCAAAAACATGCGTATCTAAAAATCGGAAAGAATTATTTTGCCCGCCATTTCCGGGTTAGATTATTATTTGAGCATGAATTTCTGCGACACCTCTGAACAGGCCGATAAGCAGTGGCGTAACAGGTGTGCCCTCAGGGACTGCATAGCTGGGACATATATAGTTTGAAACATATATAAGCAGGGATCGACTTACAAGTTTAAGGGTCTAGGGCAAAATAACTTTGGAGGGTCCCCCGTCGTACTTTAAAATAAAACTTCTTAATTTATATATAGGCACACAATTCAAAATAACATAATCAGTCAGCTTTAATACAAGCGTGAATACTGCTAAAAACTTATATATTTAAAATTATTAAATTTCTTTTCTAAGAATTCGAATTAACGTTATAATGGTGGAGTACTTTAACAGAGTTTCTTTATTCTATACTTTCTTCCCGCTTCCAGTTTGGCTTTCTTTTAGTTGAGCCAGATGGGTATATTCTATTTATTTTATAGCATATTCGCAATATCGGAAAATTTGGAAAATAAAAAATATGTCCGTAAACGACAAATGCTTTGTCGTTTACGGACATATATATTAGTTGTAATCACAGAAGTAAACACTATAAATAGTTTATTTAGGGTCTTGGTCCAGGGAAGGGCACGGGGGCCCGTACGATGACATTCTTCAAATTTATTATTCATTAAAAATCTAATTTGGCAATTTTTTGTAAAAAGTTTTTTTTATAGGGAGAGGAGATAGAATGTGACCTTCGGTTTGGATTGGTGAAATAAAAAATAGGATCGGTAAAGTACATACCAAGATTTGGTTCGTTTGGTCCCCACATGGTACGAAGATCAGAGGGGAGTGGATAAATGACAAACCTAGTTGACTCGGCTCACATTTCTCTACACTATAATAAGTCATTTATCCCCATATAGGCTTATTCAATATTGGGTTAGGGGGTCAGAAGTGTGTACTGAAACCAAACGACATTCTCCCTACGTGGTACATTGGTCGGAAGGAGAAGGAGTTAACTTATGATCTGCTCAATTAATCTAATTTTTTTCTCTATACAATGGTAGATAATATCATAGAATAAGTATCCCCATAGTGGGATTCCACGTGGAGTTGTGGCAGGAAGCGTAGACAGCAGTTAGGGGCGGTCTGAGGGAGGAATGGGGTTAATAATCGGTCTAGCTGACGCGGTCCATCTTCTTCTGTATATTGTATGTCTTTTATATATAATAGTATGTCTTTTATCTCTATAGGATGATTCCACGTGCAGTTATGGGGGCGGAAGCATATACTGCAGTCACAGAAGACACCCCTCTCACACGGTACACTAGGGGAATGGGTTAGCAATCGTCCTGTTCGAAACTTCTGATTTTCCTCTACACGATGGTATGTCGTTTGTCCCCATAGGATGATTCCATGTGATAAGTGATAAGGTGTCATTTATCAGCATACGACTCCGTGCGGAGTGTGACCACATACCTATTTTATAAACGTATTCACGTCAAAAAATTGGGGGTAAAGATTAAAGATTCGGCCCCGCGGCCGCTAAGGGCGGCCGCTAAGGGCGGCCCTGGGCTTGGAAACTCTGAAATTCCCAAATAACAATTCGATCCTAAAACAATACTTTCATTTCCTTTCACACAAAGTAACAGAAGGTAGTAGTCAAGCATAAAAAAAGAACCCACAAAGCAAAAAAAAATTTTAATGTTTTCAGAATCCATGCGCAAGTGCGGATCATTCATGTTCTTCGTGAAAAAGCAATTGTTCCAAAACACAAAAACAGAAATTCACTCAGGTGTACCTGTAGCCAATGTGTCTTAATTTGACCTTTCCAACCATCAAGGGTAAATAAGATATTATTTTTTGTGCTTCTCCAATGAGTTCTTCGTGGAACTGCTGTGAAAACCTTAACAAATGAATGAAAATGGAAAGTGACTAAAACATGGTTCATGAGTCCGTTCCGAAACGTCCTTGCTGGAAATGACGCGACTATGATGAATGCATAGTGCGTAGACCAGTGGTTTCTAAAAGGTGGTCTCTGGTCCCCGGGGGTTATAGTGGAAGTTAAGGGTATCTGCGGGGCAGGGCCGCCCTGAGCTGACGCGGGGCCCTGTGCGAATATGGCCGTAAGTCCCTTTAGTAGACTGTTAAAATACATCAGTTCAATTTTTGAAATGCTCTGTGTCGCTTGGGCCTTAATCAGCCACTGCCCCCCCCCCCCTTCCCCCAAGGATCAAAACTGCAGAATTTCAAATAAGATTTTTAGCTTAAAATTGTTTTTATACAATTAATGAAAAATATGTTAATCCTGTAAATTTCTTAAGAAATTTATAACTAGGCAATTAACAAATTATTGATGATTAACAATTAATCGCTAATTAATGGCTAGTTTTTATCTAATTACATAACTGCTAATTAGCGTTTTTTATATATTGGTAAATATTCTGAGTATGGAAACAGTTATTGTCCACTTTGTCTTAATGCACCCCCCCCCCCCCTTTACCCGAAACCGGTTTTAAAGAAGTTGCATGCAAAAATATGTTATTTTTCTAGCTTAGCGTTTTTATCTAAAACATATCCGAAGAGTGCAACTGCGATGTCGAGAGAATTCTGACGCAGAAAAAGAAAAGAGCTTGAACAAAAATGAGGCGCGTATTCGCTTCTAATCTGGGTGGCACATGTTCACTTTGTTTTAATGTTTCAAGGAAAAAGTCGACGTTGCACAGGTATTTGCAATGGGCGCCCGCCATTGTGCGGTCTGAGGAGCAACACCTGCAACCTACTTCAAGCGATTTCCAATCATTATAAAATAACGCCGTTGGTGTGAGACAATTTTTCTCTGAAGATTCTTTAGTTAAAACAAACAGTTCGGGTAGCAGTCATCTATTCACTGTTAAAAATAGGCATTCAAAAATAAGTAAAATGTACTCATTTTTTAATACATTCGATGCTTATCGTGGAATTATTCAATTTTGAAATACACACGTACTTAAAAAGAAGTACAATGGGTAAAAATGAATAAAAGAAATAAATGCTAGGATACATAGGCAGCCTTCATAAATCACTTTCAATAAATATCGACAATTACAAGCAAGACTTACCGGGAATCGAACCCAGTTCCGCAGCCCAGTGCCTGTACTACTAGGGAGACGTGAAGAAGTTATCAACAGAAGAAATGTTTAAAAGGTATGCCAAAAGAATAAGAAGAAAGATACTTGAGTTTTTTAAGTTTGACGGTCGCTTTGTTAAGATGTCTTGAACAAAAGCAAAGATTTAAATATTAAATCATGCTGATAATTTTTGAGAAAGTACGATTACTTAAATATGAGTAAATTATCGTTCATTTACGATGCAATTATACTCAAAGAAAAACGAGTATGTTCAGATACTCAATTTTAAGTTCCTTTTTTTTTACAGTGAAGCAGTTCGTATAGCAGTGAGTCATATATTACGTCACTCCTTTTTATCATTTTTACTACCCTCCCCCATGTGTTACCCCATCCCCCTTGCCCCATGTCATGTCACGTACTGCTTTTTGCATAGTTTTATTTACAATGGGTTTTTCGTATATTAGTGCACTAAATAAGATATTGTCTATAATAATAAAAGAAAGTGTCTGTTTGTGGTCGCAAAAGACCTACATCCCCTGTGTATAAAAGGCTGAACATTTATATATAAGCACTATTCATCCTCAAGATGTACAGCCAGGGGAAAAAAAAACGAACCACCATTGATTATTTCGTTAGTTTTTAAAGTAGAGCTAAACTTAATATACCATTTTGTATGGAATAAAGTCTACTACACATTGATATACAAAACATTTGCATAAGGGACTATCTTCATATTAAAATCCGCACCAACTTTAAAATTTCCAATAGCAACACATAATTTTGATTCAATATTTAGAATATTAGAAATTCTATATTAAAATGTGCATCTAATGATCATTTCAGGGTTCATACACAAATTTAAAATCTGCAGAACTTAACAGAAATCTTCACTAATTTTGTGAATTAAAAAAAGCTCTGTAATCACGTTGGCATAAAATTCTAAATTCTTATATAAAGGCGAAGGGTATACGGGAGTGGAGGAATGAATGACCACGGGAAAAGAAGAACCACGGCTAACGCCAAAACATTTTCTACCAGCGTCCATTTCGTAGTTCATAACTAATACTTTGTTCAATGTGGAGGTAGCCCCTCAAATAAGATCGATACATATTGTCTAATATCTCTGCATATAAATGTAGGAAATTAACGAAAATTTATATTTAGATTATTTTGAGGGCGGGGAACATTTCTGCGCTATCAAAAGTAGGTGTTGCTATTGAAAATTTTAAAGTTGGTGCGGATTCGAGTATGAAGATAGTCCCTTATGCAAATTTTTTGTATATTAATGTATAGTAGACTTTATTCCCTACAAAATGGTATATTAAGTTTAGCTCTACTATAAAAACTAACGAAATAATCATTGGTGGTTCGTTTTTTTTTCCCCGGCTGTACATCTGAGGCAAGGTTTTTTAAAATTGAGTTTTTTTTAAAAACGATTTTAACAATTTTAGAAATATCACATAAAGAAGCATCATTTAAAAAAATATTTCGAAGATCTCTAACGTTTCTTTTCAGCTTAGTCGATGACACGCTGGAACCATAAATAAATAGATGGTAAGTTTTTGTCCTATGAAACGTCCACTGTTATGTCTCATATTTTATGAAAGCTGCAAGAACTGAGTAAACCTTCATTTACCGAATTTTATCCTCCTAAATTCGCCTCCGCCACTTGCTGTGTTCATCAACAAGAGGCAGAATTCGACCCAAAGTGACTCTTTGTCAGGGGCGATGCGAGAAATATTTCAGCCAAAGGGTGTGCGACAAGTGCCACCGCACAAGGCCCCGTGCTTTTGAAGGGGCCCCTCTGTCATCTGAGAAAAATATACAAAACAGGAACGTTACAGATAAAATTAATTTCTGATGTTTTGACTTTTGATGTGAGACTTTTTTCATAAGGTGGTGTAACATATGAACATAATGTTACACTTTTAGGGAGATCCATTCCAATACGATACGATAACTGTGAAATAGCTCGACTGACATAAAATTGGTCTCGTTTAGTAGGAAATTAAGGCCGGTTTACACGATACGATAAATGCTAGCAATTTATCGTAACGATCGAATTGTTTCGATTTATCGTTGCGTGTAAACAGGACATTGTAGCGATTAATTGGAATTGAAATTGGATTGGATGGTTGATGCCGGCCGGCATCAATTTCTGCGAATCGTAACGACATGTTGGAACGTGTAAAGAAGTAGCAGCCATTTCTCGCTACGATTGGACTCAGTTTGCATTTGCATCAGAAAGGTTGTGTTGAATAGTTCGTTCTTTGGTTGACTGTTGTTTTTATTCAAATAGGTAATAATGGCAGTTAATCAAACTCTTCGAGAGTTCTTGAGTGAATTCATTGAACTTTATCGGAGTTTTACACCTGCTTGTGGCTCGTTAAGAGCAAAGAATACTCCGACTGGAATAAAAAAGACCTTGCTTATACAGAGCTCGGTAAAAAATACAAGGAGTTTGATCCGTCGGCAGACAGAAACATTGTTGTGAAAAAAATTAATGCACTGCGTATGGTTTATAACAAAGAACTGTCTCCTCGTCCATTCTCAAATAATTTCGCTAGTCATTTGGTTAATTTCTCTAAAGGCCGGTTTAGGCTTTTAACTAAAAAGAACAAAATAAATGCAGATTTTTTTACGTAACGAAAGGAAGTTCTCTACAAAAATTCTACACAAATTAAATATAGCCACATCAAACATTTGTAGATAAAAAAAATCCATTTGCTTTTTAAAATTCCAACAAACTTATTCATAAATTTCATAAATTATAAATTTTATTCAAACTTACTTATAAGTTTGTGTTGTATATAAAAAGGGGCGCAGCTTCTAAGTTCACAGCCGGCCCCGCCACTGCTAAGGGCGACCCTGTGCGTGACGTCATATACCCTTGGCTGTTTTTCATATTTTGTTTCTTTCAGATTGGCGTGGTGAAAGACAAACACAAAATGCAGGTCTTAAAGATTGGAACCAAAGAATGCAACAATGTTACAAAACCACCAATCTTGAAGTTGCAACTTTATTGCGTCAATTAGACCAACTTCATTGCATCAATAGAACGTCCACATCATCTTATTTTAGTTTAGTCCCAGCGTGGCTCGGACGTTAGATCATCGCATACTCATCTATATACGAACCGCCACTGATAGACGTGTTACTTCTCTATATCAAATGTTTTTGTCTTAGTATTATTCGTCCAGGAGGTACTGTGTTCATAAACACACACAGAAGAATTTTTTTAAAACTATTTTTTAACCTTTTTTCACTCGAGCAACATGTTTGATATTTACCTTCTTTTTATGGAACAGTTACATCACGTTCCTGATCTTTTTAAAGAAGTATTCTTTAGGGTTTTCTTTTTACGTTTAGGGTGGATAATTATTATAAAACTAAAAAAGTGACGCGTAAAGTTGAATAGTGATCTCAGTTTACCAAACTTATATTTAGTGGTTTATGATATTTGTTAAATGTTTTTAAAAAAAAAGGGGTTGTAAGGACTTTCAATCTGAAGAAAGTTTTGCAAAGTTTTTTAGACGATGTGTGTGATGTCACACCTCTTGTAACCCCTCCCCACCATTTCTTGTTTAAACCGCACCCCAAAATAAATTTCATGCGATGATGACCGTGCCTTATGATTTATGACTGCAGACCCGGCCCCCGATCTATGCCGAAGGAGCCGTAAAGTTTTAATTAATCTCTTTTTAATTCTGAAAATCAATTTGTTGTTGTCAAACTTCATGACTGTTAATTTACCACTGCCCAATCAAGCCGTGACAGTCTATCAAAATAAACCTTGCATTGGAAGAGTAATCAGTTTTTTTCCCCATTTTAAAATTGCATTTATGGATCCGTTAACCTTTCAATAAAAAAAACATATATTTTTTTTTTATTGTCTGGTGAAAATAATATTTCCCCTGCTACCAAGCGCAGCGGCAACCGTACCTGTGCCATTCCAGTCACGCATCTCTTTTGTCTCATCGGAAATCACTCTCCCATTATCCGGAAGGTCGTTCGACCGAATGACCTCGATTATCCGGAAGAACACTTCTTCATCTCTCTCTCTGCTCCCCGGTGCATCGGTTCGAATGACGGCATTTATTTGTTTTTATGATCACTTTGGCAACCCCAAAAATGAAGAACTCAACCTGAATAAGACACTCAATTCAGGGAATGAATAGTCTTCTCCAAATGGATTTTTTTTCTCTGCGTTTGACCTCTCAAGAATAGTTGTTTATAAATGATTTTTAAAAAAAAAATCTTCGGTATATAGGTTGTGAAATTGAAACACTATAAGGTTAAGAGCGCATTTTCTAAATGTAGAAAGGACGCCGACAGAGACATCAAACCGGGGTTCCTCAATCGCCAGGTTGGCTGCCAAGTGGGTTAAGTCCAAAAACAGAATTCAATGACAAGAATGTTTAAAAAATTTCGCCTTGACTATAAGGTTGAGGGGAATGACGTTTAACTCATTATTGGGCAACCTATCGAACAAAGACATACACTACTTGGACGAATGACAGATCTAAATGCCTAGTTATTGAAAATGGCTTTAGATAAATTTAGGATATTTGCGACTTAATTCCCACTTGGCAGCAAGCTCGCCAATTTATATTTAATATTTTATTAGATAATTTGCCATTTATTTCGATGTATGGCATCTCCATATATAAGTGCAAAAGCTCTCGCCATTGACTCACTCACTCATCACCAATTATTTTGCTTCCCGTTACTTGGAAGATGAATTTGGCGGAGTTGTTCGTTATGCCTTAAATTGAAAAAGAAGCTAACCTCTATAAATACCCATTCTGCGTACGTGATTAAAATAAAATTTATCTATAATCAAATATTATGTTTCACATATACCCATGAAGTTGAAATTTGGCAAAGTTGTTCCTTATACCTTAAAAGAAAGTAAGCTATTTGTTAACTTCTAGCTGGAAGGGCCATTCTTCGTTCGGGATTAAAATAAAATTCATTTATCATTAATTATAATATTTCCCATATATCCAGGAAGATGAACTTTGACAAAGTACTCCTCCTTTATATACCTCATGAAGGAAAAGTAAGCCCTTTGTTTTCTTTCGGCAGAAGAAAACGTTCTGCACACGGAATTAAAATAACACTCAAGCACCAAGTTGCTAAATTTTTTGACCATTTAGAGAGGAAAAGGGATAATGAGAGTCCCGTTATTTAGAATATATTTCCTACCATTTATAAATATAGTATTGGTGTCTATAGCCAGCGTGCGTCAGTTTCGTTCCTTGTGTAGAACCTGGCAACCTTTTCATCCCGGTGAAATTTGATTTTCACGAAACTCTTGCTATCCATGTCCTATGATGGCTACAGCAGACGATTAACTAGTTTATGAAATTTGGTTATTGTAGCAATCAAATAATTTACTCACTTGACGCAATTTTGTGGCAAACCCCGGAGCGGTGTTTGTCGCCGACCTCGCCATAAAGTGCGGCAAGAGTCGCCCCTTTCCAACATGGCGAACCGCTCCACGGACCCAAACAGAGAGATAAACGAGTTGACTTGGTTCCTCGGTCGTTCCATTTCGTGTAGATTCTACAATTTCTGACACCCACAGGTAAATAAAATTTTCATGGAGTGAAACCTATTCATGAAAAGATGTTGATTGTGAAGTAATTTAAATTGAAAGCGTCTTTCATTAGGGTTGATCCGAGTCAGACTGCGCCCACACGAAGGTTGCGACTGGAGGCACGTTGAAAAAAGTGCTATTTTTTGCATATTTCAAGACATGCATTTGGTATCCATAGGAAAATAAAAAACTGCACGTGTAACAGGAAGGGACGGATCCAGGATATATTATCGGAAGAAGCAATTATAGGTAATTTTTTTGCCAATATTGGGAAGTTAACACTTTCCTTTACAAGTTTTGTACATAGTTCATTATTTGGTTGAAAGCTGGTACGGCAGTAGACATAACTGCCATACAGGTTCCACCGCCACTGCCGATCTGCTATTCTAGGCTTCTTATCAAATACAATTTGTTACTCGAATCATGCATTGTGATTGGACTTGCATTCAAGTGTATGTTGAGATTGCCATTCACACAAATTGCGTACGAACAAAGGTTTTTGACTCTAAAATTTGTTAAAAATCGATTAAGATGTAATTTGGGTCGATGGAAATTGGAATCTTTTATGCTGGTATCCATTGAAAAAGATGTTTTAGAAGTTTTTTTTAGTTTCCTTGATGACGTAGCCAAAAAGAGTACACTGTTGAAATATCTTCTGGTTGTTTAAAGTATAATTTAAATGTGTATTCGCTACCTATGTGTATATTTAATGGTATTTCTAAAACAATAAACCACGCGATGAAATGTAGTATAATGACGTTTTGATCATTACTCTACTACACAATTTGACCTCAGATGTATTGGCATAAAAACGTTTAGATCTATTGGTAAATTTACTCAGCATTGACTAAAAAATGAAAAGAAGCCATATGTACTTAAGAAATTCTACTAGAAATAGTACTCAAATAACTACAAGAATCTCACTTAAATATTTTCTTACAGTTGCCTGAAGATATACTTGAAAAAATAAATCGGTAATCGTTTAAAAACCCTTATTTTTTCATTTCGTGACGAGTCAAAAGTTGGTTGGTTGGTTGGTTGGTTGATTGGAGTTTATTGGCACAAGGGCCAAATATGGCCAAGCTGCGCCAAACACTAGATTTTTAAACCAATATTAAAAATCTAAAATATATACATAAACAAACTAAATTTCAAAGCAAAGGTAAAAATCTTGTGTAATTTAAGACGAGTCAAAAGAGCCGAACCTGCTCCCCCCCCCCCCCCCTCTTCCCATATTTTGAAACTTCCAAAAATGTATGCATTTTATTAAAAGAGTCATAAGATCCCCCCTCTCAATTTAAGTCGTTTCATGTTTACTATTACTTCTTCACGGTATCAAGAGATGGAAAAAACATGATACAGTTGAATAGGCAGGTTGTTAATCTTTTATGAGATTATGTAATTTAAAGGTATGCAATGCATACTAGATTATTACTTTTATTTTCTGGTGTCTTGGTCGTCTTGTGAACTGTAAACCGTAGAGATATAAACTGTTGTCATATTTATTATGTACTGTCACATTATTAAATCGTGATGCTGTCTGTAAAGTCAAGACGCATTTTCATAGTCACGCCTGAGTCATTTGGGCTGAGAATGCTATTTCGAAATTTAAACTTTTGCTAATTAGTATAATTTATTAATTATTATAATTAAATACCGTATTATCGGCAAGATCACCTAAGCACGTTAAATTTTAAGTGAACATAACATTTCGAAAGGACGTTAAAATCGAGTGATAATGCGATGGCCAAAGACAACAAAGTTTTACAAAATCGTGTAATTATAAAAATCTGCTTTCCTTTAATTAACATACACTCTAAGAGTTTATGTAATTGTAAGAAATAATTTTTGAGCCGTGCCGTATTTTCTTTTCTAGTAACATTGTTAAAAATGCATGACCATTTTTGAAGAAACATTCGGCATTTTTGACGAAATAGACTCCTGTTAAATGCTGCGATTAAATATTACGTCAAACTGAAGAAATTCATTTTTTCGGGTTTTTTTCACGAAATTTATTTTGTCAAAGTTAAGAACGATCGACGGCTCGACTAGAACCAGGGATCCTTTGGTCCGAAGTCACACGCACTATCGAAAGAAAGAAAAGCTCGCTTGAATTGTGGTAATATCTCTCTACATATATAAAAAAGAGTGCCTGTGAATTTGTTTTTTATACAAATCTATAGTTTTATTCCGAGATTGATGACATTTTTCCCACTTGACCTTCGAAAGAAAGGCCACTGTCTACATGAGATTTCGAAAACCATCTCAAATTCTTACAGTGGAATTGACTTCTTACTAAAACCGCCAGATGGAGCCATGATCAAGAAATTGGACAACACCGGAAAGGAATCGAGGCAATTAATTTTGTTAAAAAGTGGAAGATTCTCGTTTCGTCAAAAGTCGAAACGATTGTCAAAATGGACGAAATTAGCCTTGACCATCGCAAAAAATGCTTAAAAATGATAGTATTATTTCTGATAGTGAAGGAATTGGAAACACGTAAAAAACATTTTCAGATCACCTTATATTTTTATTCGATTAACAATCACAAGCTTTTTTTTAATAGTATTATTACTACATAATCGAAAGGTGACTTTATTATATAAATAAAACGCATCATTGAACAGATCGCCATTTTGAATTTCGAAACAATTCAATGAAATCATTCAATCGTCACCCAAAAGCTACAATCAAAATTTAATTAAGAGCATCACAATGAGAATTTCCTGCACTTCCCTCGTTGTTGTGCAAGAGCTTATGTTGGAATCTTTCACAAACTCCATTCGCGGTTCCCCAGAAGTGAAAATTATAACAAATGACGAGTTCGGTTGTGCAATTCAAAAAAATATATAGAATGTGGGAAACGCCGAAAAAAATAGTCGTAAGAGGAAGTGAGGGTTTTTATAACGCATTGAGGCAGATGCATACACTGCTAATCCGCCATATAAATTTATATATAATTTTAACATATTTTGTGTTGTTAAAAGAGGAAGTTGTTTTAAAGCAAATAAACTCTTCTTTTCAATCTATAATAATAAAAGGAAGAGTCTGTGTCACGCAAAACACATACTTCCTCTGCTAGGACATGTCTAAAAATTTATATACTATTCATCCTTTAATTGTACACCTGAGGCTTGACATTTTAAAATTCCGTTTAGTTTTTCGTATTATTACGGTCTTTGAAGCAATTTTTTTAAATCGCCAAATTAAAAAAAAAATAGTATTCACATTATTGTAAAAAGACATTGTTATAAAATCTAAGATCTTGGCAACAATTAAAAATATATATTTATTGTTTTAAACAATTAAAAGTTGGCGAAAAAAAAAGTACTATTCATCTTGAAGATGTACAACTGAGGCTCAAATTTATAAAATTCTATTGAGTTTTTTAAAAACAATTTTAACAATTTTAGAAATATTGCATGAACAAACCATTTTGAAAATATATTTCCAAGACCTTGAACGTGCTTTTGTAGCTTAGTCGATAACTCTCTAGACTTTGAAATAACAAGCCGCGGGTTCGAATCCCAACTTAACTTCTTTTTTTTTATATGCCTTTACGTGTTCCCTAGCAACGCGGGGGCCAAACAACTAGTCGGAAATAATCACCTTATTGTGAGGGGTAATAAAACCACTTTTTATTAAAATATATATTTTTTTTTATTATACTTAAATTCTAAAACTAATTAGCTCTAGAGTATTTACAAAATACAAATATTGCTGATTTTCGTTAAAACGAAATTTTTCTAAGAATGTAACAAAATTGTATAAGAGTTGTCAGGCTGCGAAAAAAAATTATACGCCAATTGAGAAAACGCATGAGAAAACAATGACAAAAATTGTACCGTGTAGGTGAATTTCAATTGTTCCTTTACGTCAAAATCAAAATAGTTTACAATTCTTGGAACCTTTCGCAAGAAATCGTGAATGGCGTGACGTCTTGAATTCGCAGAACCTTCAGTATCTGAGGCTTAAATGAGAGATAAATAAGAACATAATGAAGACGACAACATACATTTAAGAATCTCGAACGAATGGTTCTGTTCTGCAAAGAAATTGATATGTCCCTTATTTGTTCGTAACGAATAAGAAGATTTCAATACGTAATTAGTGGATCAACTGCTAAAATAATGCCGACTTATTTTTATGTAACAAAGTGATTTAACAAATATTCTATGCAAATGAAATGTAGCCGCATCAAACATTTATATTTTTTTGTCAACTACATTTGACATAAAAAAAAACACTAATTGCATTTCCAAAAATCTAAAACTTATTTTTATGTTTTATAGTTCATAAGTTTATGTGGAGGATTAAGCTGGAGAACATGTCCTTGCACTTTTCATCAGCAGACGCTGCGCTTGACTCCCGAGAAACTGCCTGGATTGGTTGGTTCCAGTGTTTCAGAGGGAAACCAACCAATCAAGTGTCTCAGACGTCAAACATAGCGTCTGCGCAAGGAAAATGTTCCCCAGCAGTAAAAAGGGCCCGTCTTATAAGTACGCACTGTGCCTTCAGTGACTAAGTAGCCATCAAGTAGAGGAAAGTGTACCGCGTCGACCAGTTTTGTAATTAATCCACTCAGCCCTCTGATCTTTTTACCGCCTACGTGGGTGGTGGATGAGTCAAATTCCGCCCAAAGAAGCAGTAGGCGCACAAAGATTTCACGAACCAAACCTTAAGGTGCAGTAGCCTATCGCCTGGTCGATTTTTTTATTCCAGAATCTGGCAATCCTATTTATAATGCGTATCAACAAGTGTTTATTTAACTGTTCCCACCGACCCCCCCTCGAGGCCTCGACGATCTCATTTGCGTAATTCCACCTGTTCGGAAGGCGCCATTCGGTTGCCCCGTGGGGTTCATTGCCTCATTCGGCCATTTGCTTTGCGCTCGCATAAACGACGATTATTACGGGTTTACGACATTGGATAGGAATGACGATTCCAGCTCATAGCGTTCTTTTCGCGAACTAGTTATTCCTATTCCTGTGGTTATTCCCTGTTCTTCTTTAGAGATCTGTTATTTAACTTGTTTCTGATGGTGGTTGAAAAAACGTCGCACTAGGGCTGCTCTTATAGACATAGTAGTAGAAAAGGGAGGGGCCTCCCCACATAGGATTTCAAGTCAACATTTCTTATCACTATTCCAAATAAAATCTTAAGGCACATTTTTTCCCCAGGAAAATTATGTAAATTCAAATTATAATAACAAAATTGTTAGTTTTTAAAGAAATTTATGCAATTAACAAATTATTGATAATTAAAAATTAATGGCTAATTACTAATTAATATAACTGTTAATTACCGGGGTTTTTTTATTGGTAACTATTTTGGGAATGGAATTAGTTGAGCAGCTCCCTCCCTCATACACCCGTAGTTTTTGAATTGCTACGCCATTGGCTGCTGTGTGAGCTATTGGCGACGGTTTGGGGTCTATTTCGAAGGAAAAAACCCAGGTATACTGTCTCGCATTTTTGATCAAATAGTCGAATGCCGAGAACAACATCTGAACTTCACGACATTGGACAACAATTTAACGTGCATCAGTCCCAGTGGAAATTATCGATATTTAAAGGCGACTTTTATAGTAATAAATGTGACAAACCTCCGATCATGAGATCGTTACAACTTGTCCAGTCCACATAAATATTCGAACTCGCAATCCTCCGATTACTAGTCAAATTCTTTACCACTGGGCTACCTGTCCCCTAACTTGTTTCTGAAATTTGGAGACGAGTTCAAAGTAAATTTATACACGCGCGATGGGTTTACGGAAAGAGAGTATATTTTTTTAGCAACTAAATAAGTAGTAAAATCTTCCCTAATCTACAAGATGCAAGTATCTTTAAGAGTTCGCGTCCATTAGCCATCTTGGTCAATAAATAGTTTAGTTTGTAAAAATGCAACAATACTTGGAATTGGGTGTTCAATGAAGCGAACATTCGTTTTTTACCGAGCACTTTCGTGCGAGAACGATAACAAATCACAATGGATAAAAAAAAAAGAACTACATGTAAAAAAAAGAACGTCTTTCTGCACTAATATCATAATCGCAATGCATGGCCTATACTAAACAAAATTTACGACATCCCAAATAGCTATCATCTTCCAGTCCTATGGTTCAAAGTCCTCAACTATGAGGTCGTACTGTTGATATTGTGATCTCTTTGATGTGAATACGTCTATAAAATCGGTATGGGGTGTGTCTCCGCGCGAAGTCGTATAATAAAAAGCGACATCCGGCAAATCCCTATAACTCTACGTAGAATCATCCTATGGGGATAAATGACATACCATCGTGTAGAGGGAAGTGAGAAGTTTCGAACAGAGCGATTGTTCACTCATTCCCTTCTCTGTCATTTGTACCGCGTCGGGAAGTTTTGCACTTGCTACAGTATACGTTTCCGCCCCTATAACTCCGCATGGAATCATCGTATAAATGAAACACCATCATGTAGAAAAAAGTGTGCACCGCGTCGACCAAACTAAGTATTAACCCATTTCGCCATCTTACCTTTGTACCCGATTTCTTTTGCAATTATTCGTACACGCCTTCAATGCCTAAATGCATGCATCTACAAAAATATGAGTAAAATTTTACGTTAGAGAGAGAAGTTAGAATAGAATAGATAATTCTTCGATTCCAGAACATAATATTCCCATTTATTTTAAAGAACCGGTGAAAAGAACAACTTATTATTTTTTTACACATCCCTGTCGGATTGCTTAATGTTGAAAAGCCATTAACCCGCTTATGGTAATTAACGACCATGGGATAGAGGCTCATTCAAAAAAGCCGGGCCCAAGGCAATGTGACAGAAGAATGATTTGTTTATACCAAGTTTTTTTTTTGGCTGTGGTTCTTTAAACTGAAAGAACTACACCCATAAGAACAAAGTTATAATTACAATCATTGAGGTTTTTAATTATGAGTGTTGTTTTGTTTCAGATTCGAGAATCAGGATGAAACAACACAAGACAAGGAAGCTCAAACGAAATGGCGACAGATTAGCTGTTGGAACGTTTTTTCTATAAAGTCGAAGAACAGATTTGCTGAGGATAAGTCGAACAGAAATTTGAGTGCAGTGAGGAGATTATACGTATTAAATCCTATATAGTATGGAAGCTGAACCCTTCATTTATATGTACTATTTTATTAAAAAAAATCGTATTAAAAAGGGAAAAGTTAAACCATGTCTTAATTTGCATTAATTTTAAGGCTTTGGAACTAAGTAAGTTGAAAATATATCCTGAGAAATCTAAAAAGTTAGTAATTTTAAGTTTTTTTTTTAATACACCAACATAAGCCTAACCTTGTAAGAAATTGAAGGTAGTGCGTCAAATCTGATAGGCTAATTCCCCAAAAAACTATTGATGCAGTGAAATTGGCTTTACAATAGGAAAAATAATGTCATTATATAGTTCTAGCTGAAATACCCGTTCTATACTACGCAAGAGGAGAAAGAAATACATACTATTAATTATAAGAATATTCCTTTTCCGCGCTAAATGTTAATTTATGTTATATGTAATTATTAGATTGATGAGAGTGATATTTTAATCTAGTGCGCAGAACGGGTACTTCTTCTAGAAGAACAGAAATAGCTCATTTTCCTTCTTGAGTAATAACCATTTTTAAAATTCCCGAGTGTGCACAAAATGGAAAAATTAGTGACGAGTGTGTAGTATTTTAATCCCGTGCGAAGAACGGGTATTCATTCCAGTTAGAGGTTTGCAAATAGCTTACTTTTCTGTTTTAATATATAAGGAACAGCTCCGCCAAACTGCATCTTCTAGGGCAGTAGAAGAATTAGTGATGAGATGAGGGAGTAAGTCAGCGAAGAAGGCTTTCTCGCTTTATATATAGAGATATGTAAGGGCCTGCGAGTAAAGTTCAGTTGTCATGGTTTACAAGAAGACGAAAAAGATGTCTTCAAATTGTCGGCTTCTCTGCTGGGAAACAACCGATGCAGTGATTATAATTTTATAATGTAAATAATAATGTTTTCAAAATTGATGGGTAAAATGGCAGAAAACTAATAATGCACAGAAGTGGCTTTATCAGAAATAGAAAAGATAATGCAGTCAATATGGTTGGCTTCTTTAGAGTAGCCAAGTCAATTATGGGTTTTTACCGACTTTTTAGAGTCAAGGAATATATATTTCGTCAATGCAATATAGGTACCTATTTTTATATTTCACTCTTTGGTAAATCAGTTTAATATTTAATAAAATCGATAATTGAGTTTTTGATAGCATTTACCAAAATTTTCTGATAACTTACTAGTTTTTTTACTTGGATGAGAAAAAATAGTTTTGGGCGGGAAATCGCCACCTGACTAGAAGTAAAATTTTGCAATAATTTACATGGATTCATTATCGCATACAGTGATAGAAACGTTCATTCATTCATTGAATGCAATGTAATAACTATTACATCCAATGATTAAAACTACATTCAATATATGATCTGCTATTATATTCAATAAATGATCTGTGACAGGCACTTGGCCGTAAAGCTTTCGGTGGTTTACTCCCCAATATTTATTATATCTACGTAGGCCGTAAGAAGTTTCAATTTAAAAAAGCCAAATCTTTCACAAGTTTGGCAAATAGGTTTGTGATTTTGCTAAGTCTACAGTAGTTAACTAACATTGGCCCCCTTCCCCCTCTTCAGCGAGGCCGAGGACCCTGCTGTTTTCTTCGTAATAAAGATATGTTCCATTCCTAGAATTTTCTTTTAAAACCGAAAAGAACGTGTACCTTAATAAAGAACAAAAAGGAAAGGGGATACAATGAACAAAATAAACCATGCAACAGATATTTTGCAAAATAAAAACGCTTTATTGGCAGACCACCTTGATGCAATAGGTCTCTTCGTTCTTGTCCAAGGTCGCATCGTTGAGGTACAGGAAGACCGTTTCGGCGAACATGTACTCCTGGGGCACGAAGTACAGGCCGAGGCTGCAGCTGTCCCCCGCCGTCACTGAGAACCGAGATTCACGCAGTTGCAGGAGATGGGGGTGAGTGCAGTGGAGGACGAACACGCGATCGCTGGGGTAGGGGTTGCAGTATGTGATGCGCTGTTGGGGGGAAGAGAACGCAGAACTGTAGTACAAAAACTGTGGTACAAAACTTAGTTGTTTTAAAACAATACATTAACTCTTTGCCTCATTCCTTATCTTAGGGAAAAAGAAAACAGTGATTTCTTAGTAATCTGTAAATTATGTAAATATTGCAAGACTAAATGCTTTAATATCGTGGGTTTGACGGAAAAATTTAATAAATAATTTGAACTATTTTGTGATATGAGGGGTTTATTTTGACAAAGAGATTGAAGAGTTAATCTAAACATCTAACAGCGTTTTAGTTCAGTACCACACTTATTGTCAACGTGAAGAGTTTACCCTGATGACAGTTTACATTAGCACTTTGCAGGGACATAGAAAATAATCGGGTAGGTACAGGTCGCACTGTACCGCAAGGTTTGGTTCGTGAATACTTTTATACCCCACGTGGTATAAAAGTCAGGGGAAGGAGAGAATAAATAGCCAACCTGGTTGACGCGATCTACTTTCCTCTAAACGATGGTATATCATTTATCCCCATTGGATAATTTCACGTGGAGTTATTGGGGCGGAATCATATAATGCAGTTAAAGGCGACACTCCCACCCACGTGGTACAAAAGTAAGAGGGAAAATGTGTTAACACTCTTCCTGTTGGAAACGTCTTAACTTCCTTTACATGATGGTATGTCCTTTACCGCAATAGAATGATTCCACGTGGAGTTGTAAAGATTTATCAGGTGTCATTTTTTAGGTTACGAATCCTTGTGACGAGGTAGAAGCCTTGCATATGAAATGTCAATGCTTAAAATACCATCCATACCTTGGCAGTCTCTTTTCCAACTGACAGATGCACCTGAAATGCTTTGGAGACGGAAGGCTTTTGACAAGACAGAACCAGGAGCCATGATTGAAGAACCTGATCAAGAGCTTGATTCACCATAGTTATTTGAAAATACCTGAAAATATATAAGCTTCAGGCTTTACAGTTTGAACACCTTACTATAATTAATATAAATATTGTTAGTTGTGCGCATCTGCTTACTTTGCGCCGGGCATGAGGGATCGGACATTCATAGAGAGTTCCTGCACTGCAAACGGCGAAAGGATAAACGGCTCCGAAGGGTGGAGCCGCAACTCTTGTGAGCTTGAAGAACACCTCACAAGGTTAGTGGCATGGGTGCCCCTGAACACAAGAAATAAATATGATTACAAAACATTCAAATACATGACTTTGTATTATTACTTTACATGATATATAAATAAATCCAAATTTTGATTTTGTGCCAACGCTGATACCTGCATATTAAGTTTGGAATGCTAGTCATTTAAGAGAAATATTTAAATATTACATATTAAGTTGATTTAAAAAAAAGAATTAGGACATGTGAAATAATATAACTCTGTTAGGCAATTATGATCAAAAATAAACATGAACCAGTTTGTAGCGTATGGAGTTTTGAAGTCACCCGGAATCGAACCCGGGGTCTTGTGTGTACTAAGCCGATACTTTAACCATCAAGCCTAAAGTCATTACTCAAGCATGAGAGAAAGTATCGGGTATTTGAGTTCACCACCACAGTTCTCCCCTCTCAGAGAGTCGGACAAAGGAACGAATACTTATTGAACGTGGTGTCTTATCATATGGGCAGTGGTTGATACACTTGAAGTATTATGTAGTTGTGCATAGTATGCAGTAGTTGATGATTTTGCATGGTGCAAACGACGTTGTGGTGGTTGAGTAGAGAGCGTCACAAGGGTTTGATTGAAAGTTGTGTTAATCGGATGTCCGGAAAGTCCCCAATGTAGCGTAGTGAGTTTTGCAGTCACCGTGAATTTAATCCGGGGCGGCCTGATGTATGCTTTGCTGATACTTTAACCATCCAGCTAAAATAATTACTTGAGAGCCCAAGTGACAGTATCGGGTATTTGAAGTGTCCACCATAACATCTCCAGTATGCGCTTGAGGAAGGGAATTTGGTAAAGACATGCGATATAAAACCCATCCACCTCAAACTGCTTTTTTATAATTTCCCATTAACTACAGAAAATGAGCGCAAGACATTTTGAAATCGAGCATTATATTTTTAAGTGAATAATATATGGATAGGATCAAAAGAAAGTTGTGTGATGCTGCACACCAGATGTTTAAGAATAACCTGCATTAGCATACCTGACTATGAGCGATGACCTCGCCAGCTGTCCAGCCATGCAGGAGAGATCTATCCTCTGGAGCGGACACACGCTCACATGCCACGTTTGGGTCGGAATTATTTGGTTTTTGTCTTTGTATATGAAGACATAAAACTCTGTGCATCTCCCAGAAGATTTAGTTGGCACCTTTAGGACAACAACTTTTTAGAAATGTATTCAATTAGCACAAAGTAAAATGTTTTGTATTAAACAAAAAGTAGTTGTAAATTGTTTGTGGTATTAAGAATGGGTGCACATTTATTAAGTTGCACAATAATTTTAATCAAAAACGTTTTGCCTAAAGCAAAAAAATTTTGTTAAAAAAATAAAGTAAGTTGAAGAACCAAATGACTAATTTTTATCGTTTCATTTGTTTTGATTTTTTAAAAATAAAAACTGAAATTGAAACAAAAAAAGTTAAACTACTGTTAATTTATGCTTATTAGTAATCTTTAAAGTCAGTGCAAGCATATGTATATTTTACTTTTTGATGCTTATAAAACAATTTTTTTTTAAACATTTAATTTTTGAACACTGTCTAGATCCACAAAGGGGGAAAAATATATTTTCAGATATTACAGAAAAAAGAAGGCTATTATTTCTTATTTACACACAATCACCAAATACTGTTAATTAATGTCTAAAATAATTGATATACCTTTATGTGAACATTTACATTATCTTCTAAACTCTGAGCTTCCTGGACACTGCAAACAACTTCCGGATGCAAACACTTGACAGTGAATCGAACATTGGAATTGCCATCTGAATAGAGGAAAAAAAGAGGATTAATTAAAGGATAATGCCTGTTTAAAACAAAAGAAATAATAATATTTTATTGCAAATATAAATATTGTGCGAATAATTTTTTTGTTAAATAACCTATTACATTATATTTTAATTATACTAAATGCAGGTATAAACTATGATATAACTGCTAAGTTTAATTCAGTTTGGAAAATTATGTATAGATTCTATATCAAATAAACTTTTTAGTATGTATGCTTGTTAAGATAAAATCTATATATATTTGCACAACATTGAACATTCCCTATTTTGGAAATCGAATATAAAAAAAACAAAAAGGATTATCTTTTTATGAATTCTTAGTTTCAATGTCTTAGAATAATTCGTTTACAAGATAGTGCATTAAAATAGATAAAAACATAGAAGAATTACTTTTTAAATGCTTTTTTGTACACAAAGTACCTCAAAACTTGTTGAAACGTTAAAATTGCCATAAAACTTTTGATGTAAAAACAATAATTCTACTAGACTATGTCATAAAAAAGTAATAGCATATAAAAGGACCAAATTACATTTTTGTATGTTTTTTTTTTCTGAAATTTAAATAAGAAATTAGTGGTCTCTTTTCATTGTAGTATGTTTAATGTTGTTTTCTTAAAAAAAAAACCTCTCTTGGATAGCCAAAAGAATGCCTGCTTTAACTGTTAGATTCCCAATTAGCATCAAGCCACGGACTAAAATATTACCCGGGACCCCTTTTTTATACATGCTCAAGGAAGTACCCCACTTTCTGGGCTTGTATATGTTTCAATTTTGTTTGAACATGAAAATTCAAGGAAGAAAAATTTATAAATTTAATTTAATAATTAAGAAAAAAATTCACAGCTTTTACCAAAAATATGGACACAAATTTACCAACAAAAATTTTCATTGTGACCTGGCGGACCCTTTAACTTCCCCCAGATAAACTTTTAGGAACCATTGAAATAGACTATAGGATGCAATATTTGTTTGGAAAAGAATATATAAAGTAAATACACTTTCAAGAATTTGAAGGAGTGTAAAACATTACCATATTGTGACACAATATATATATCTACCTCCATTGATCTGTATGCTTTTCTTGAACATGGAGTGCTCTATGGACAAAAACTTGAAGGTGTGAGTGACTGAAGGAGGCAGTGGCTGAACCTTCAAGTTTAGAACAGCCAAAAGATTTTGGTCATCAGTCATGAACCGAACCTGAAAAATTAAGCAAACTGGTATAAGAAAGAAGATTTTAATTGTCCTTTAATTTGATAACTAGAGTAGAGGTCATTAAAAAAAAATTAACTGATTTAACATTCGGATTTCTATAAGAATATAATGTTTCATCTAAATTATTTTATAAAACCTGACATACAAAAGTGCTTATAACTTGAGATAGATTATCTTGAATCAGGTTTTTGCTATTACTATCTCGATTACAAAAATTTTATCAAAAATTAGCTGTATATTAATAAGCAACAATATAGGGAAGCTATTAAAGAAATACATAAGTAATATTTTTTATAGGGTAGTAATTGACAAGAAAATATTTTAATCATTAATTATAAAACAGTTTAACATCATTTGATTAAAAAAAAATAACATCGCAATAATTTTAAGTGTGATAAAAATATGAATAAACCTCCTGCGTGGCTAGAAAAATATATAAGTTGTATTTACTGTAAAATAGTTTAATTTATACTTCAAAGACATGGATTTTAAATTAAAAACAAACTTTTAATACGAGTTGGCTTTCAAAATATTGTATGTCTATTACCTACTTATGTGTAGTAATAAATATTAATATAGTTTGGATATTATATATGCAGATGTGATGGTATAATCGATGTCCATATATTGCAAAATTGGGAAAAGATAAAACTATAAACAAAATATAAAATATTTAAACTATGTATTTTTAAAGATAAACAAAATTACCATTTAATTAGTATATAATAAGTAATAAACTAAAATAGATATCCACCTTTGCTTTCTTTAGTAACAGAGTATTAAATTCTGAAGTAATCAACATAGCAAAACACTGGTAAAAAATATAAATACAGATAAATTTTGTTATAACTTTGAACTCACAAAAACATTTAATATTTCTTACTTTGAAGCTAAAGTCTACACTATTTACAGCAGCTACAGAAGACAAAATATCTGTACTGAAATGATGTCCAGAAACAGCCTGAAAAAATATTACGCAAATACATAAAAAAAAAAAATCGATAATTGAAATAAGTCAAATTTCAAATTGTTTAGTACAAAGTCAGTAGAGGTCAAATCAGATTATATTAATTTCATTTACGTATCATCTAAGTACCATAGTGAGTATTGTTATTTTTCATTCATGCCTCAAATATGTAATGACAGCAGCATAAAAATATTATGTGGGGTTGCAATACTGAATAAGATATCTATCAACATATTTTTTTAAATTAGGCTATACATAATATTTTAATTAAACAAAAATAAACATGCCATTTATTTTAGCCCCCCCCCCCCTCAAAAAAATCATTTGGTAGAAATCTAGTAATTCTTTAAAAATAATTAAATTATATAACACAGAAAAAATTACACACAGTGTAATGTATGTTTTAATATTTTATTTTATTTGCTAATACAGGTTTATAATTTTAATGCATACTAGCAAAGCTTTGTCTTAATGAACATTAAACATTTAGAAAAAGCTTTTGACATTAGGTAGGTTCTTAAGTAAGCATTAAGTTTATTTTTGGCGTTTACAAAAATCATGGGAAACAAAACATTCCTGCAAAGCATAGGCAAATTCAGAAAGAAAAAAATTGCGGGGAGTTAGGCACACTACAAAGATATACTGAAAGGGGCCGGACTGGACACCTGTAATAAACAAAAAAATCCAAAAAGTATACCTAAGTGTTTTCATGAAATTTTTTTATTATTTAATTAAGCCAAAAATATGTTTAATTAATTCAAATTAATTTCGTAAAATTCTGAACATTTTCCACTTTAATTTTGAATAATTAATAGATTTATAAAATTTTTCTTATGGATAAGTGTTTTTTGTAATCAAAATGTACAACTATAATTTGAAAAGAGAAGAATAAGGTGGCTATTTATCCTATTGTAAAGACATGATGAAACGGATATCCAGTAACTATCCGGTATCCGGCTGATTTTTAACTATCCGATATCCAGAAGCAGTGGCGTAGCCAGGATTGTTCGATGGGGGGGGGGGGGGGGGGGGGTTCATAAATTATTTTTGGTCTGACCAAAACCAAATATTTTTTTTTATTAATAATTGATTTGAACAATTTTTAATTAATCATTTTAATTAAATTTAATAAATAATTTTAATTAAATTTAATTAATAATGTTAATTAAATTTAACTAATAATTTAAATAAAATTTAATTCTTCATTTTAATTAAATTTAATTAATAATTTGAATAAAATGTAATTAATAATTTTAATTAATAATTTAAATAAAATTTAATTAATAATTTGAATAAAATTTAATAAATAATTTTAATTAATCATAATAAGTTTTAAGTAGTAATTTTAAATTAGTAACTTTAATTTATAAAAAATTTTAATTCAAGCAGTAGTTTTAAATTAAAATTCTTAATAATAATTTTAATTAATTAAATATATAGATAAATTATAAATAAGATGTAAATTAAAAGCTTAATTTTTGAAGGTTAATCTTCAGTCATTTCCTAAATTAAATTACTAACAAACCTTACTGACATTTTACTGGGATTTAAGTCTGTAGCTAAATATTGATGGGGGGTCCGGATTGAAGCAATTTTAAATTAGTAATTTTAATTAATAATAATAAATTTTAAGTAGTAATTTTAAATTTGTAAATAATTCTTTAATATATAATTAAAAATAACAGAATAATAATCATTATTTTCCGTTTAATTTTTTATCATGCATGACTGTGGCGTGACATGGGGGAAGTTTCATTGGTTGCGTGACGCAGCAAAACGGCGCATTGCGGCAAAATCATAACGGAAATTGGCGTTGCTCGTAAAAAAAACACTGATTTGTAGAATCTGTGAAGCTAGACAATGGAAAAATGCTTGCCTAATCATCAGCACGAGATGCAGCGCCGCAGAAAAAAATCCAGAAAAAGGTTATGAACACAGATTTAAACGAGAATCTGTTGACCCCACCCTTCGTAAATGGAGCCAACTTTTCCATTATGTGCCCTTCGTATTTATAATAGTTGAATATAACTTTTTAATAATCCCCCATAAAAAATTTCAAACGAATGTGCATCAACCTTGAGATAAGAAATTTCCCAACTTAACGATTCGAAATTCCCAACTTAACGATTCAAAATTCCCAACTTAAAGGCGCGTCGGGTACGGATACCAGCTCAGGTGTTACTCTCGTTATCTGACCATGATTAAAAAATACGAGGCATTATTCCCAGGTCTTTCCTTCGAGATAGACCCGAACCAACGTTGTAGTACGCAACATTTGTTGTATGCATGTTCCAGTACAGTGTCTGGTTTAAGGTTTAACAAACAATGTGCAGTTCTAGTGCGATGTTAATTAACCAAACCAAACTTAACGATTGGAAATTCCGAACTCAGCGGTGCTAAAAATTTCTAGTTCAAACTTATCAACATATGTCAACTTTTTATCGATAATTTTATTGTGGAAGTCATAGAGAAGGGGGTAACAAATACAGCTATTTTCTGAAAATGGTAACGTGATCTGTAAATAGTGGAAGTCAAAGGGTCTCGACAATTGTGCCAACCCAATAGCCATTGCTAATCTTAACGTAAAACATAAATAAAATAATATTCAAAAACAAAAAATACCTACATACCAATATGACCATATTTATCAAGTATTAATTAAATTCTAAAAATTTTAAATTAATAACCATTTTAATTCTAAATTAATCAATGCAAGATAACTGGAATTTTAATTATTATAAATAAATTCAATAAACTTAAAAGTATTCAAAGAGAGAGTCCTCCGAAGTTAATGTTAAAACGAAACACAAATCACATAAAATTAGGTAAAGATAATAGGTACTGAAAGATGCGTCCTCCGCGCATAAATTTTTTGGGGACTCTGAATGATTTTTTTTTACCGAGGGGTGAATAAATAAAAGAACCCATCGAAAGTTCTGGAAGTTTCTATTAGAAACCGGTAAAAAAAATTATAGAAAAACAGAAAGGAAAACGCACTGCGTCAACATTACACAATATCAGGACACAATATGGGAAGATTCAACTAACCAATCACAAAACGAAACAAAAAAAAAATCCTAGACACGAGACATTAAATTTATATGGAACCGGCGCGCCAGTCCCATATGGCGCTTCGAATATTTGCTCGAAGAAATTTTACATTGTGGAAGGCAAAACCAATAGAGTTATATGAAACAAAAGTGATTTTCGAATAAAAAGGAGTGGATTTTGATTTAGACAATCCCACCTAACACAATTAAAAGATAAGTTAATTTAATAAAAAGAACATTGTGTGACGTTCGCGTAAAGAGCAACGTCATATATTTTAAAATTCTTTAAATGATAAGCTGAACATTAAAACATATAATATAACTTCGACAATAAAGAACAACAGAATGCGCAGATGCGAGCATTTTTTTAGGGGCCTACCTGTCTGGAAATATGAAAACATTGCTCCTTAATTTAAAGAATTTGTTATATATTTAAAATGTGGGATTCTTTTTTTTAAGAAAACTATGCCACGGTTAAAATTTTTTTTCGCTTGACGCAATAAAAAATTACAATGAAATTTATAAAACAGTTCCGCCACTAGCGTTGTGTCGGCTGCAGACTGCATTAGTCAACTCCATCTGTAGCCTTGAGAGCCTTAGCGTCATATCGGTATAAAGTGTGCAGTAAACTCTGAAACCAAACACACGAATTTAAGTTTAATTTTACAAGTTGGACAATTTCTAATTTTCCCGTAATAACCTTGGTGTTTTTGCTTTCATTTGTTAAAAATATTAATTTTCTTCAGACATAAATTTTCCCAACTCGGGTATTTTCAAACCTTGAAATTCACAACTTTTAGGGTTTTTAGGGGGGGGGGGGAGGTCGGACTCCAACCAAACCCCCCGGTGCGACGTGCCTGCATGTGGGGTAGACCAGGAAATAAGACGTGTGTTTTCTCTATAGAAATCAGAGAAAAAAATCTTCGTTTTTTTTTTTTTTTTTTGCCCTTATTATTTTTTTAAAAAAATAATTTTGATTTTAAACTGGCTATGGGGTGGGGGGGGGGGGGGGGGGGGGGGTTCTAACCCAAAGTAACCCAATGCTGGCTACGCCACTGTCCAGAAGTAAAGTGCCGGATATCCGGATAAATAAAACATCGAAGATTTTTTTTTGTGGCGATCAATTATCTTTGTTTTTGCTTTAAGTATTTTACTGAAAACTCTACCAATGCATTCACAGTGTGCAGATTCTCCTTTGAATTTTTCTCGGGCTATTCAGGTGGGTAAGGAGTGCGTTTCAGACTCAGACGCATCGAGTTTGAACAATTCACATAGGTGGTGGTGTGTAGAGTGCACAGCTACATCTCTGTTCGTTGTATATTAGAAATTGTTTTATTCTCTAGTCTAAAAGTTAGTTTTAGCATTTATGTATGGCGCAATTTAGATCAGCAATTTGGAAATATTTAAAAATTACATTTTCAAACGCATTGTACAATACAGATCTGGCCGTTTCAAAATCTGTATAAATATGAACAGTTTATTAAGAACTGTTAAGGTGTACGTACACACTTGAAATTTTTTTTTTAATTATAAATTTAAAACTAGTTTTTTTTATGTATGAAGACACTTTAAAAATCACTATGCATTATAATAAAACAAGAATTTAGTCAAATGCTAATTATCATGTTTTTTTTAAACATGATTCTGCAAGTTGTAATTCATCTAGAAGCATAATTTTTGTTGGAATTACTTGAAGTATCTTTCTTAAAATTATGACCCTCCAAAAAGTTTATAGCAGTAAAAGTTTTTTTATATAATTTTTTTACCTCAAGAGTCCTTAAAAAACCTCACTTTCTTTCAAATTTTTAACTTTAAAATTCTATGAATTTTTTTTTTAACGAATCGTTATGGTAGAGGGTCATAAAATCTCACAACTAATATAAAGTTGAATTAAAAAATAAATTTCTCAAAAGTTTAAGCAAACTTGAGTTTTCATGTTTGGAATGAAAGGGTTTATGGTAAAAATACAATTATTCAGAAATTGAGTTTAAAGTGCACAAAACATACGTCCATTGCTAGTAGCACCCTAGAATAACCCTTTGTAAATAAAAAAGTTTTTTGAATGTTTATTCAATCTTGGTATCACCCTAAAGGTAAGAAATTGGGGAATATTATAGAATAAAAAAATATTTTGTAATTTTTGACCGATTTCCGTTTTTTCTAGTGTTTTCTAGCAGAAACTGCCGAATATCCGGCAGTTTCTGGATATCCGATATCCGGCAAAACCACTATCCGGTTCATCCCTAATTTTAATATAAATGTCTTGTTAAGTATATCAATCATTAACTAATGGCTTGACAATCAGTCCTTAAATTTAAACCTTCTGATTACTGATATTCAACTGTAAATAGAGTTTCCTTGGCCCAAATAACCCAACTGCAACACTTACCTTGAATAAATCCATTTGGTTGTTTTGGACAGACGGGCATTCATATGTAAATGGTATGTGAACTTTTTGTTGAGGTTGAAGAATCAAACTTGGAATGTCTTGACTAGAGTCATCAAAAGGTAAAGGCTCAACTTTTTTGGATATGCTGTGCATGTTTCGGAGAGCATGCCACATCTTTAAATCAACAACCAAGCTGTACATATTAAAAAATGGATTATGCTTCCATTAATTTAAAGCAAACTTTTTAAACAACCAATTTTATTGTTTACTTTAGATTTGAAGTAAAGTTTAGAACTATCGATTATTTTTAATAAAAGCATAAAAAAATTGTTAGACATGGAACAAACTTAATTTGATTAACAAATTATAAAATGGGTTAACTTGACAATGGAAATGCAGTGTTCTTAATTTGTCAAATTATGCTATGGAAATGCTATTTGGGTAAATAGCCTAAAATTATTAATTAGATGAATAAGGATCATTATGGTTAATCTCGCTGGGTCTTGATACTGTAAAAGTTTATCTTTACCCAAGCTAACTAATTATATAATTCTATTAAGATACTATTATGTCCATTTTATAGTTATGACCCTGTACATGATAAATAAAACAAGATAAAGAATTCAAATTTATGAAAAATATGTATTTACACAAAAATAAAAATCCTAACTTAAAAATTATATGTTTAGAAACCTTTAAATTAAATAACTACCTATGAATATGAAATAAGCCTCTGCATCAGGTATAGCTTTTTAGTAATTGCAGAACAAATTAATAATAAAACTTCTAACATGATTTGTGAGATATAGCCAATAAATACAGTAGACATGCCCTTCCTTTAAAGACCTTGGATACAAAAATGCAATATGATACAGTGATAGAGATTGTATGTCAAAAGTAAAGAGGCAAGAGCTAAAACTGTGGAGGCAAATGCTCAATTTCTGTACCATTTTTATGAAAATCTGTGTAAATTTTCAAACAGTGGGGCGGCATTTGGTCCTGCTCGTCACTGATATGATATAGATTTAAAATTACACATTATGATTTAACATGATCCAAAATAGAAAAATTGTATTTAAAATGATATAGATTTGTAAAAATTAAATTGCTAATGTATGTTTCGTATATTGGATTAGAACTTAAAAGTTTCGAAAACAAATGTTCTTTCAAAAAGTCAAGCCATGGATAAATAGATATGATATTAATTATTTTAGATTATGTTATATTCAACTATAATCTGTAAATAAATCCCTATTGTTAAAGACATGTTATGTTGTTAACAATAACATTATGGCAATGACGATCTATCCAGATGTAGATCAACAATGGAGAGAACACTTGGTCATAACGCATAGTAGTTATGATGTACATAGTTAAATCTTATATTTCTAAACAAAGTATCAAATAAAAAAATTACACTTTAATAATTCTATATTGAGTTATCGAACAAAAACTCACCACAGTTCAGGGCACTTCCACACAATCTCGATTTTCTTTGCCACTTGAAAGGGGTTTTCGATCACAAATTCGAGGAACGTTTTGCTTCCGATGGTGGGATAAATCCTCTTCTCTGATGTGATGGACGCATGCAGGAAGGATTGGATGAGTTCGGATTTATTCTTCTGGATGTAGGACTCTATGCTCAGCAGATCCCTCTGGCGCTCTTTGAAGAAGAACTGCATGCCCTGTGGAATACAATACACATTTAAAACTAGGGGTCGAAATGGACTTATTTGACCAGGTGCACAAGTGTACCCAAGTCTTGAGTACCTGGATAATTTAGAGACATTTAAATTTGTTATAAAGTGATCAACTTTTCAAAAACCCACTTTTCATGGAACCGCTAATAGTTTAAATCATTTAAAAATATACTTTGGTTTTGGTATTGATTGAAAATACTTCTAATAATTTTGCTCAAAATTGCTATTCTGATATATATTTTGTTTAAGGATTCAAATATTTTAAGCAGAATACTGTATGTGCAAAAGTTGGAGATGGAGGCTTTGAATTTTAGTTTTCTAAGCTAACCTATTCGAATTTGCACTGAAATTGACACTGACACTATAATATAAAGATAATGTTTCAGAATCTCAATTAAAGTGTAAGATGCCGACAGACTTTTAAAAAAAAATAGAGTTGAGTTTGGATGAGCAAAATATGGCGTATATATATTTTAATTGTGCAACAACTTTTTTTTTTAAATTTTCAAAAAATAATAAAATTATGTTACAAGGACAGTTTACCAGAAATTTTTTAACAGCAAGTAGTCTTAAGCTGAAGCATTATTATCTTTAAGTATTAAAAGAAAACTTTTGAAATATTTTATTTCAGATTTTCAAATACTTTTTCAACATTTATGTCAACAGCAAGTTTAACAACATTGTCGATTTTGCGCAAGTAGCTTGTATCTTGGTTTTATGTAACAGTGTGATATTCTCTTATGCCTTAGGTGACACATGGACTAGTTTTAAATGAATGAAAGGTAAATATTATGTTTATGATATAAAAATCTTGCAATATAAATTTCATTTAATAAAAAATATATTATTCCATAAACTAAATAAATAAGTGTCATACTTACAAATGTGCACTTAAATAAACAACACGGAAAGTTCCATAAACACAGTTGTAATTTAATTACTTTGCTAAAATTACATAACAAATATTTTTCAGTGTTTTTCATTTATAGATCTAAAAGGAAGTTAACAGCTCATTTAATTTCAAGTACTAGCACAAAGTAAATTTAAATTCACTCTAAATTGTATGAAAATGTATCCTAAAACCAAAGCAGCTTAATAACTGTCAAATACTGTAATAAAACTTCTTCAACATAATACATTAATTTTAAAAAGTAAAGTTTTTTCAAAGCATCCCACTTTTAAAAGACAAAATTTTTATACTGTGTGAAATACAAAAACTCAATAATAAGAAATAACTTCGAATCTTATTAAGAATTTAATGAACTTCTCATTAGTTGGTTAGAGTACTTACGTCTCCTTCAGAAGGCGTATATGTGTCGCCCTTATTTTGTTCCAAGTTGCGAACTGCCTCCATTCTCGCCAATTTACGTCTTCTTTCCTCTGTCAATTGAGGATCCGGTGTCATGTTAAAGGAGTTATTCACAATGCACCTGTTTGAAAGCAGCCTGGACAACTCCCGATTTGTTTCGGCAATGCGTTTAGCTCTGGAGACAACAGCAGCTGGAATGGGAAGTTTCATTTACAGTTTTAACTTTGGTTTTTCTAATTTTTCCAAATTTTGAACAGAAATCCAGTTTGGATAAAATACAATTTACTGTGAGTTAATAAAAGCGTTTTCAGAAATTAAAAAAAAAAAAAAACATTTAGATGTGTATTTTCCGAATCCAATGGACAAACCAATAAATACATTACCATAGCAATTTAAAAAAGTAGTTAAAAATGTTTTTAATCAATATATGTAATAAATCAAAACTCAACCAGGGGTTTTTCTTAATGTTAGATTTTAATAGCAATCTTGCTATTACATTCTCTCTATATTCACCAATAACTCACTTACTATAGAATTATATGCGATTGAGATGCAGTTACAAACACACTGATACATTTTAAAATAAAACTTAGGTGACATTAAAACATTTAATAACAAGAAAAATCTGACATTAAAATGTTGATGTTAAAAAAAAAATTTTCAGTATTCTATATTACTGAAAATATATTAGAAAAAAATTACTGTAAAATGAAAAATAATTAAATTTTCATAAGTGAAAAATTAATGTACTTACACTGTTTTCCAGTAGAACACTCATCTGCTTTTGATTGGATTATGACAGAATTGGAAATTTCATTTTCCTCTTAAATAAAAAAAAAGTGTTTTATTATTGAAATTGAATACAAAAATTTTTTTTAGTTGTAAATGATGTAAAGCTCATAAAGTTATGTGCTTTCAATTGCTTTTTTTTTAAACAAAATTTATACTACTATATAAAAGAAAAACAAGGTCAATTTGTTTGGAATTGCATCACAAAAGAACGTGATAAATCTTTACAAAACTTTGCATATACATAACACTCAATCCAGAGTTGGTATATCATGCTAGACAAAAAACGCAAGTGAGTAGAAAAGTAGAATAAATGTTTTTTTTTTAAAAGACACAGTGCCCTATATTTCTGAAATAAGAAGTTGGACCACCTTTGCCAAGAAGTCCACATTATTGTTCCCAACCTTTTCTCTCTCACGTACCTCTTGATAGGACTTTTCATTTATCCCTTTATGCATAAAAAGTTTGTGTGTTAAGCAGTGCCGTTACACAAAAAATATTTGGGGGGGGGGGGAGGGGGAGATATCATATATTGTATACAGAGTTAAATGTTTATTTTTTATCTAATTCATAAAACTTTCTAATAATTTATAATAGTCTGAAATTTTTATAGATATAAATTAAAAACAAAAATCTGAAGAATGTTTTTCTTTTTATTCATGCATTACTAATCATTGTGTGTTGTTAACTTTATAAAACACATCATTTTGAAACTGGATAATTCTTTCTGAATAATGATGTACTTTTATAGCATTAACAAGAAATAAGATTTCAAAGTCACCTTCCAATAGCTCCAGTGCCTTTGAGGACAAAGGGTGTCGAATGCTGGAGACCTGAAGGTGCAGCTTGCAAAGAGGAGTCTTCACAGGAGTGTTGCCATGGCCAAGGCTGTCATCTGGATACTCACAGTTGACAACGTCCAGCTCTAAGTTCGAAACGATCGCCTCCTTTCCCTGCCTGCACAAGTACTGTGGATATTTAAAAGAAACTTCAGACATACAATAAGCATTTGCATATTTAAAGTTTACAAGTTGTAAGGAGTTATTCATGTGAGGAGTGTGATGCGAATACTCTTCATATTCACAATTATGATATTCAGTAAAATTAAGTTCTATTACAATAACAGATTATATCTGATTCAAATTGCATAAAAACATTAGAAATCCTTTCTTATAAAAATGTACGGTTTGTTTGAAAATGTATTTGTTTTGTTGTTATATTGTACTACTAATACTAGTATAATTTAGTATATATCCTTATAATTTTCAAACTTGTTAACTCCAAAAAATGTGCAATAATTTAAAAAATGAAGTGCAATTCGAAAACTTGTCTTATCCAAAATAAGGATGATTCTATTTATTCCGAGAAAACAACCGACATGTGCAAGGTAAGTTCTAGAACTGTTCTTCTCAGATGATCCCTGATTACCTATGATGAATAACTGATAACTGAGGAGGAGTGGCTAGAGAAAGCCATTGCTAAAATGTTTTATTGCATGACATGTATAGTACCTGCTTATTCGATCATAAACATAATATCACAATGATGAATATAAAAACAAATAAAAATATTAATAAAACACTTAAGGCTATAAATATAATGATTAATAAAAACTTAATTGCATAGTCTTACACTTCTACTTAACTTGCAATATAAATAATACATTACAAAAGCACTATTAAATTTTTTTTTTTATATATGAAATTTTGTTTTGGTTTTGTTTGAAAATTTTGTTGTTTATATTAGCTTAACTAGAATGCATACCACATCTTCAGGATTCTTTTGGTAATTCAAAAGAATATCAATGATATTGAATTAAAATTCAATTCATTGTCTCTGATATGTTTTGTTTAAAATTAAGACATGTTAGGCAGCAAACATTTTTGGGAGTGTCAATAAAGAGGATGAAACATGAAAACCCAATATCGACATTTTTAATTAGAAAATAATATTTTCATTATCTTTTGATTCTAGAATACAAATCGAGTGCTTTTTATTCTCGAATCACAGAGCCACCTGAAAAAGTCTGATTTGTGAAAAATGGGCTTTAGAGGCAATACAGAGCAAAAAAAAATAAAAAATTATAAGAAACCAATTAAGTCCTACAAGGGTTAAGAACATTTTAAATAAGCAATGGTATAAACAGGAGAAGTGGAACGTAACACTTACTTTCAGAGGTAATGCAACAGTTCCAAAATACAACAAGGATCTTCCATTCCACAAGTCAACATGCAGTGTTTGTCTCATCAAATACTGTAGAAAGGATTTGTACTCTCCTCGATTCAATTCAGTTGGATCAATAGTATAAGCTACCTAGATAAAAGCATAGGGGGAAAAAAGATTTTGGAAATGAAATGTTCATTAATTTATTGCTATAAATGACAAAAAATGTAGTTAGAACATATTACTGAACTAATAGAGCTTTTAAAAACAGAAATATACAGTTGACTTGAAGAAGTGGCTTATGAAATTTGTATGCAACTTATATTTTACAACATGCCTTGAAATTGACAAAATGCAAAATCTGTATATGAAACATATAAGCATTTTTGGTCAATGTTTGCTAGATACAACACAGACAAAAAAAAATATTTTTGAAGTATGGGTTACATAAAAATATAAGTTTTACAAGTCTGCTAACATCATAAAAATATCCATTTCATAAGGATTTTTAAACAGCGAGATGGATATGTGTAATGTGTGTACAAAGAATAAAAGGGAATAACAAAGACAATTACTTGGAATCCAGGCATCTTTCCTCTGTCCTCTGACTTATGAAAGGCATAGACTAGAGAGGCCTTTGGAAAAGATTCATCATCGGAAAGTGGCTTCAATAGCAAACTATATCAATTATCAAAGAAAGGTAAATAAAAAACAAAGTGAGAGGATTATATGAATCATTATATCAATGTCTATACTAAAACATTTTTAAATCCTCAGCATATCTGTAAAAATGAACTACTTCTTGCTGAAAAAAGTTATAAACTTCTATTGAATAGAGTAAGTGATTATTTTTTAAACAAGAGAGGGAATTGCCCAGATGTGTACAAAAAAAAAAGAGTTGTGATATAATATTCTGTAGAATTTTTATTTGCTTTGAAAAATCTTTAGCTCTTCTATAACACAGTATTATTAGTATTTTCTACCTTTGATTATAGAAAAGGTGTAAACATATTCTGCATTGGAACACTTTTCCTTGTTACTTGCCATAAGTTGAGCCTGTTTCTTTTTGTATATTTGTAACAATCCTTAAAAACACTTATGATATTAATGCTTAACACAAGACAAAACAATAATTTAACATTATATACTTGGATATCGAAACATACATCAGATACAATCCAATTGGTAGAATAACAGACTTATGATTGAAAGTTTGGCATGTCAAACCCCTTAATTGTAAACAAAGGTTTGCTGCTTATAGGCAACTGTTGAAAATTTGGTTCTCAGGTGTTTCCTTTAAGATATATTTAAATTGTTGTCAAAAGTCTACATATGTAGATGCAATGCTTTGGTTATATAAATATACATATTACATATAAATATAAAAGTGTTAACACCCGGTTGGAATTTGTGTTTATTTTACCTATTTTAAGGATGAGGGAACTAGATAAATATTTAAAACAAATAATAATATATGGAATATTAAATCACAAACAATTTAGATTGTTTTTCACATTTACATAGTCCAGTAGTCGAAAAACTGCGGCTCGCTAGCCATATGCGGCTCTTTGGCCTCTTGAGTGTGGCTCTTCCACAAAATAACTATTGCGGGTACGCACAGTGTGATTGAAACTTCGTGGCCCATGCTCCATGAAACTTCATGGCCCAAAATTAAGAACAACAGCATACAAACTTGTCTTACCCAAACTTTCTAAGGAGATGCAATGCCATTGTTCACATTAGTTTATGTCAGTCATTATTATGATTTAATTTTATGGATACCTTACAATTTAATTTTATTAATAAATAATATCGTTATTAAGTATGATATCAAGTTTTATTCAACGTACCTAGAGTTTAACTAAGATTTAAAACTTTAAGTAAAGTTTTTAAGTTAATTTTAGGAAGGGTTGTGGAGTGAAAGAAGATGTAATGTCGAGGATTGAGAAAGGTATGCTGATATGGTTTGGACAAATAGAGGATGAACGAAATGAGATAGATGCAACAAGTATACAAAACGAGTATGAATGGAAGAATTGGAAGGGACCGATCTCTGCGAACGCACTTCAATCAGATTGAGGACGTTTTTAGCAAAGGTAAACTTAGGAGTACCTAATTAAGTAAATAAAAATGTAACCTATATATTTTAAGTTTAAAAAATTTGGCTTTCAAAAAAAATTTCAATCGTTGTAGTGTTGATATTTGGCTCTGTTGACTAATGAGTTTGCTGACCCCTGACATAGTCAATCCTCAATTTTTTAAATTTTTGTGAAGAAATAGTTTGTTGATAATGTGTTTAAAAACACATATAAAAATAAAGGCATATGCATGATTCCACTAAATTAAATTTATCAGGAGATATGTACTATAATTTTAAAATCCATTAATAGGTTAAAAAACCTGTAGTTTAAGGAATGTTGAACTTACAGAAAGTATTAAGTATAGATAAATATTTTTAACTGCATACTCAAGTTGTACTTTTCTCAACTAGAGAAATTACGGTTAAGCATTATACAAAATAGGGAAACTTAGAATTACAAGTGTTATCAACCAAAAAAATTCACCTTTCACTTCGTAGAGGTAGAAAACGATAAAACTGGAAGGTAAAGAAGATTTCCCCTGGAGTCTCCACAAACTCATTTAATCTGGAAGAAATTATAATAATTATTATTTTAATCCTTTCACACATGGTAAAATTGAAATTTTAATGCAAAAATCAATGATTAAAAAAAAAGAATGTTTCATACTAAACTTTTTATATTAAATATTCACAGTAGAAGTTAGAAATACCACATTTTCTGTTTCAAAATAAGCAAAAGATGGCTTAAAATATTTTCTTTTTCATGTGCTACGCATTTTTAGTAAAAATATATTTTAATATTTGAAATCTGTTAAACTTCTAAAAAATGTTAATAAGTACATCAAAATATTGTCTGCAAAATAATAGTGTAACTCAAAATACTTTTAGAGAGTGAGAAATATTTGGCAAAGTAATATATGAATTTGTTGCTCTAGACCCAGGTCTCCCCTTGCAAAAAATATACGAAAATCCTACAACTAATTTTTAAACTTACTATATTATTGGAAATATCTTGAGAATTTTTTATTGTTTCTGAAATTAAGTTGTTTTAGATCAAAATAAATAACATCAAACAAGAATTTTAATAAAAAAAAATATTTTTATAACTCTAACCCATATCAGCTATTCTCGCTTTCCCTATTTATTTACATATTATACAAGAAACTTTCACGCTTGTACATATGCCAGTATAAATAGTAAAGTATTCTTACACAAATACAAAATACTTAAATTTTGGAAGGTTTTTGAAATGAATATACTAACCCAGACAATGCTAAAAAATTGATGGAGCATTCATTCTTCTGGGGTGGACAATGCAGTTCTATGTCCATATCAATTCTATAGGGCATTGAGCTGTCCACAATATACGCAGGCTTTCCATTGTGGTCCAACACCGGCTGCAACTTGTCCCAATACAATTTTGTAAAGGTTTTAAAGGATTCACCAGGTACTCTACAATATAAATTATGTTAATTGATGGTGCAGAATATAAAATTAACATTTAATGATGCATGCTTGTTAACAATTACAAGTTAAATACTATTTTTATGAAATACCAGTTGAACATTTTATTTCACCAATTATTAATTTAATAAATGGGAGTTTTATACATGTGAGCACCTTTTTATGCCAGAAGAAATTCCAAGTCATCATTTAAGTAAAAACTTAATTGAATACAGTTTTTATAAGTTATACAGTGTAATATTCCACAACGATTTATAAAAATGATAACATTATAATTAACATTTAAAGTCTACATATCTTTATTTTATTCATTTCCTTTTCATGATATTACATTGAGGATCCTGCCTAGAATAAAATTTTATCTCTTTGCCATGGAAAACATATTTAATACTTGAAATCAGAATAATAGTATTGAATTATAAAAAAAAATTAAATATATCAATAACTACGCTAACTAAATGCAATAACATTGTAAATCTTAAGCTAACTGTATTAACAAACAATGTTAATATTTCTGTGGCTTGGAACAACAACAAACAATATCAATATTAACCATTTTTTGAAAAACTATTTTGATTATATAAATTTTAAACTTTTAAATGAAATAGAAACCAATGTCATCAGGCTTCTCTAACACATAAAACCAAACAATTCTGTGATTTCCGTAATATGGCAACAATACTGAGTCTTAAACTTTGAAGCCAAATTGTCAATTATGAAGTTGGCCTTAAACAATATAGTTGTGATAAACAATTAAAAAAATTATTTTCATAACGAAAATTGTATAATAATAATTAATATTATAAACTATAAATAAATTATATAAACTTATTGTAATTATGTCAATGACAAGTTTCCACTTACAGAGGAAATGAATGCAGTAAAGGTGGAACAACAGGTAATGACGAGGACACGAGTGTTACTTCTTGCAATGCCAGATTCTAGAAATAAATAAATAACAATACAATTTTGAAACATCAGTATTATGGAAAATATAACACTAGAAAAACGTTTAGTTAAATTACATTTTCGTTTTTTCTGGAACCGGTTTTAGAATACATCCTTTTGGAATAGTCTGTTTCACTTTGCTCTATTGCCCTGAAATAAATAAAATTCCAAAATCAATAAATGTGGTTTGAATAAACATCTACAAAGCCACTAAACTGCTATTTCACTTACCGAATATAATGCACATTTTTAAAATTGTTATTTTGGGATTGTTAAACGTTCAAACAATGCTACCAAGAAAAATATTTTTTAAATATTCTATGTAAGGGAACAACCCTTTTTTTCTTTAAAATATACATTGATAAACATTTCTGTGAACATTTCTCAATTGACTATTATTACATTTTATAACTTTAGACCACTGTGATAAAACAAAACTTAAAGGATTTCTGTATCAAATTGAAAACTACTGAAATTACAATTTTTTTATTTTATGTATTTGTGCCAATTTGATTATAAACTTTTCCTTTATATCTAAAGAATGTTTAAAATTGAATATAACAATAACAACAAAATTATTAAAATTAAAACTAACAAAAAATAAAATATATTTTTTAAAGATTCTAAATAAAGCTATTTGAAGAGATTTTGTATTAATAAAATTACAAGGAAATAGTAATGTCTGAACTAGAAATATATTAATAAGCAACAGTGTAAATTTTCAAATGATCAAGTCAGTATGATATTCCCCATGTCCATTTATCAGGCTAAATACTGTTAAGTCACATTGTTATTTCTTTGCATTTTTATATTGTATATAACAAAAAGTTACTTACATTGGAATATCAGCAACCGACTTATGCTTAGGAGTCGAGCTTTTTAATATGGGTCGAAAGTAAGACGTCTTGGCAATTTCTTCCGATTTAGTGGAGCTATTAATATCTGAAGAGTGGTCTGTATATGGATATGTATTTGATAAATTTTTATTCTGAAAAACAATAAAACTATTAAAAACACATATCACACAAGCACATTTCAACATTAGGTTAAATTACTGTATTTATAAAAGTATTGTATCGAATTATATATATATATTTTCAATTTATGTGCGAGTGATTGGTTTCTTAAATAGCATAGAATTGCACCTAAAAGGTTTCAAAAATCTTATTACAGTATGAATAAGAACAGTTTTAATTAAAATAACATATTATAAAAATGCATAGAACAAGGAAAAATGGTAATTTTTTTATTTTATGCCATTGGAAAAATGTACAGGTTGTCATCTATACTTAAATATTCCTCATTTAATGTGTAAAAGTATGTAAAGCATTAGTTTTTGGTGCTCATAACTGGATGTGAAAAATAACATGGTTTTTAATGTGTAAATGGAAAATTTGCCAGAAATTTGATATTTGTAAACTTTTAATAGAGGTAGACAATTCCTACATAGTTTTCAATGACCTCAATATGAAGAAATACATACCCATAGGAATTTAAAATAGAACTGCTATAGCGATATTACCCAAAACATGAAATTGAACAAGGGCTGCCAATCTTTTTGAATGTTCAATTTTTATACTAAAATTTTTGTCACTTACAATTTAGATACGCTAGCAATAATCATTCTTGGTATATCGTGTTCACAAATAATATGTGCAAAGCAAAATTTATAAACGCTACTTTTTTGGATTTAGAAGACTTCAGAATGTGTATAAATAATAAAAACTTAACTTATACATTACATTTGAATGGAATAGTTTTTGATTTTGGTATTTTAGATATGGATAGAAAGTGGTTATAAAAATAGTTTTTGCATTTCAAAGACTATGTGCTTGCAGTTACTCTCAAGATTCTTATCAGTAAAATGTGCAGTGAATCTAAGAGGTTAAAACTTGAAAAAGCTCATTATTTGCGTGCAATTTAACTCTTCGAATTCCTAGCAAACACATTACTGAATTTATATCACATTGAAAACAGTTGAAGTTGTTGTTCTGCAAACGAAGTCAATTGTAACAGTTTAGGGACATATAATATGTAGAAGAGGGCAATGGCCACTTAAAATTAATACCAAATTTCCATAATTTTTCCAGATGTATTTAGAAAATAATGTTTTACTAAAAATTATGTCTGACACTGATAAATGTTTGAAAAGAAATAAGAATTATATTTATAACAATAAGAATATAATGAAGTACATTTCTCTAGAATTTTACAGAAAATTTCAAATATAATTTACTTTTCCTGACAAGTCTATGTTTTCCAAACTGTGGAAAAATGTAGCATTTTTATAAACTCTATTTGAGCACTCACTTGCTTTAAGAGAGAGAAAGCAGAAAAGGCAATCTCAAACTGCTGTTCTGTTCTGAGAAGGAGAATCCTGTGAGGAGATAGTGCAGGGTCACAGGTGAGGTCGATACTTTGCGATGGGTTTTCCTTCAGGGTTCCAAGGTGGCAGAAACCCCAGACAATGCCGATGTTGGCTGTTTGCCTTTTATTTAAAGATGAAGGTAGGTGCTGTTTCTGAAAGAGAATATTTAAAATTCAGCTAAAATTAAGCTTGCACTAAAAGATACCCATAGTTGGTGAAACACGTGCACACATTCACTCAAATATCCTTTTATTGTTTTTAAATATATGCATAACATTAGTTTAAAATGGTTCCTTAAAAATTAAAAATAATTAAGTTAATAATGTTTGACAACTGAATTTTATTAAATGTGACGGTTGTCTGCACTTTGTCAAACTCTTAACTCCAATAGGTTAGAAACCACTGCTTTAAATAGAAGATACAGTTACATGGCCATAGGGATCATCATGGTCCAGCGGTAAAGTAATTGGCTATCAATAGGAAAATTCCACATTCAATGCCTGCTTATTGCTACTACAATTGGTAACCCATACTTTATTCAATTGTAGTGATGTGAGCCAAGCACACCTTGAATGTAGAACCTTCTGATCCATAAGCCACATACTTTATCAGTATATCATGCTGTTCCCCATAGTTGTGTAATTGTATCTTCTATTTAAAGAAACCACCACGAAATAACAATATTTTCTTAATTAAAAGAAATTTGGTTATTTGTGCATAAATGCTCCTTACATCTTCTTTTTCGTCTGGTAGAGTGATGACATACTCTAAGAGGAATAGAATCAAGATGTTGGGGTCATCAGGTATTTCAAATAACTTGATGTCGCTTCTGACCACGAGGCAGTCTTCTCTTGATACGCTACATAGAAAGAGTAGAAATGTAATGATTCTAATAAATCTAAAAGTGGGTCATTTGTAAAAAAAATTATAAATACAATGTTCACCCATATATGCAAAATAAAAGGGGAAGTACATGTGCGTATCTTAGATTTTTACTTTAAGGCAGGCCAATTCGAAGAAAAATTTACAACTGTCTAATTTTATAACTTGCCATTCACTTGACGAAACACCCCGAATTTTTATGTACTAGCTGTATGGCCTCACGTTCCTGGGAAACCCATGGTGAGAAATTTGAGTTGCCATCCATCAGGTCCCTTGACCTATTGTTCCAAAGTCCTGTGAGCTACCGATTATGCTACAAAGGCATGTTCTAGTTAGATATTGGAAATATATTTTTTAAGATGTTTCTTTATGCAATAATTCTTTTAAATACATTTTTTAAACAACCATTGATATTTATTAGATGAACTCACAATTTGTCAATGCTCTTGGAAATCTCCTCTTTTTTTATATTTCACTTGTTAAGATTCGTCATGTATAAGAGGCATAAAAGGGATCTATACTATAAAAACAATATATATGATATTGTAAACTTTTTGTACACATTGTACATACTTTCAATCACAACTTAAATTTATTATTACCTATTTTTAATTTACAAATGTCTATAATCAATTTATGACTGCTTAACTAAGCAACAACTACTGTAGAATAGGTCATGTTTTAAAGGTTTAAATCCGTTTTTAAATAATTTTGAAGCTAAGTAGTATTATATAAAATTGATTCCAAGCAAATAAACTAGCCTAAGCCAAAATAGAGATGACAAAATAACTTGAAAATAAGAGTATCGCAATTGAATATATGTAAATGGATTTTTCCATTTTAAAAAGATGAAATACGTTGGAACTAGGTTATATTTTTAATAAGAGAATTTTCAGTTAAAACTTTATAGTGAAATCAGTTCGGTAACACCAAGAGCATAAGGAAGGATCAAAACGAGAGAAGAACCAGTTCAAACACACTGAAAGAAATTTGGCGAAACCTACAAAGTGAAATCTGTGAAGACTACTATAGCTAATAGATTAAAAAACAATAATGATGTACCTTAATGACCCCATGCTGGAAGCCCTTCTTAGAGATTTGTTGCGAGTAGGTGTAGAAGATGGCTCCACATGCAAGTGATAAATGTCTGGATCTTGTATGAAGCCATATCCATTGTGCACAGCAACCTAAAATATTCACATTTTCATAAGGCCACACATATTAAAAGGCATTATAGTAACTCTGCAGGGAAATATAAATAATTAATATTAAAGGGATCAAAACAACTAAAAATAAACAGTTTCAGTTTTCACAAATTTTGCGTCAGCATAAAAAGTGGTTACTTTAAAAGCCGAGACAGTTAATAATAACCTAAATTTTAATATTTAGTTTCTACACATCAACATTGGATTTTAGTTTAATTGCATTTCCAATTGGCTGGTAATTTGCATACAATATTTTAAAACTGTCATTACAACCTTTCATTACAAAAGGCCATTTTGTATTGGTTCTGTGAAGGATTGTAATATTTAGGATATAGCTACCTGAAGCCTTCTTTGCACAATGGTGCCCTTCTCTGGTAACAGAACACCGCCCTTTACTACTTTTACATCCAATTCCTTCGTTGCAATCGCTTGATGCATCTGAAACTTCTCCAGTATCTCCTTGTCGACTTCACTGCGGGACGAGGCCATTCGAATGCAGAGTCGCTCCAGTAAGAAAGTTACACATCCTTGCAATTGAGGTTTTAAAGAATAGGAAGCATCTGATGGTAACAATTATAACCAGAATGTGAGTAAACTTAACTTTAAAAATAGCAGGTTAAAATAATAATTTGAATGATAAAATACCTATAAAATGTTAAAGATATGAAGGGGCAAGTAGATGAATGGGTTATTTAAAAGTTTTTAAATTCCAATTTTGTTGTGGATAAATGCATTAAGTGTATATGTGTCTTACCGTAATCATGTTTAGTTCCATTTGCAATAATTCAAGCAGGTATAGAGCAGTGTATATAAGAAATGTTATTGTACCCTTATGGTTATAGTTGTTGTAAATGAAAAAGTATGAATATATTAATAATACAGTAAATAACATACCCAAAAGAAGGTTACACGTACCATTTGGGTGGGCAATTTTAACGGAGTACGCAGTAAAAAGCAAAACAATTGTTAAAATGAGAACATAATTTTATCATTGCCACATAAAATGAGAACATAATTTTATCATTGCCACATAAAAGATACATAATTAAATATTAATAAAAAGCCCCTGTGTTTCGAAGCTGAATATTGAAACACATCCACACAGCAAGCTTATTTTGGGTAGTTTTTCCATGTAACTGGCTGTTATGGAGTATGGCTGGAAGGGTTTTATCTAATGTCATTTCAGAATATTATTGAGACAGGAATTGGCTTGCAATCAATGACAGAAGGAAGGTACACATGCTGTTCCATCTTACAATGCGAGTTACCATCCATGCCCCGCATGTGCTCTGAATTTATTTCAAGATTTTACATGCATCAGTACCTACTTTCTGATTGAACAGGACAGAATTTATGTGAATTGTGCTACTTGTCAAAGAATTACAGTGTCAGAATAGATCCTCCCAAAAGCATAGTATAGTGTTTCTATTCTGTTATCTTGCGCCGAGGTTTAAAGACGTTTCATATAAAAAAATTACATGAAGTGAACAATACATTTTATTTATCTCAACCTTAAAAACACAAGGTATGACAACTTGTACAAAATATTTTTTACTCAATACGACTATAAACTGTTTAATATATAAATTATCAAATTTTTTTAGTTCAAAGCACATAACTAAAAGAATTTTTTTTCAATAAAACTTGAGCTTTATGGAATCAGTTTAGCAGTGAAAGTAACATACATACCACTTGCAAGTGAAATTAATCCAGGTATTTGCGTAGAAGCATCAATGAGAACGTTTTCCGGGAACAGGTGAGAGAACTGAAGCATGGATGGAAGAGAAGCTTGGGATAAGGAGATTTCCATGCCAGTCTTCTTTAGCAGAGGGTCTGACTTTTCTTTCTTCTTCTTTTTTGCTAGGAGAACACATTTTTAATTCTTTCACCATAAATTATAGACGTAAGTTAAAGAGACATTTGGGTATTTCGTTTCAGACTCCAGTAAAATGTCTGATTTGTTTATAAAAGAATAATTTATATACTTAAGTAAATATAACAACACTTTCTAAATAATTTTACATCATGCCCAAAAATATAAGATAATAATTTGAATGGTTTATGTATGAAATTTCTATAACAAAATATGTCATATTAACTAAAATTGTTTACTTGTAAAGGAAAAAGCTGTCTAAGATTTTATAAAGTGTTAGTTTAAATATAACTTTTTCCAGAAAACTCAACAAAAATAAGACATAAGAAAAAACATAACCCACAATTAATTATTGTACTTAAAAGAAGTGCTCTTAATAGAAAGTGGCGAGTTTAACATTACCTTTTTTGCGAACATCTTCACTTGGAATCAGTGATATTGGGCTTCCATGGACTAAAGGCACTCTGGATTAAAACAAATATACATTTAAAATAAGCGCAAATAATATTTTTTTTATTAATCAAGAAAAAAAAAGAGCTATAAATTATTTAAAATTTGAATAGAAAATAAATCGGTTTGAATTGCAATAAATTATATAGCCAAACTCATTAACCCATTGCCGCTCATGTGATTTCCGCAATTGTAAAGTTGTTTTCACTGCTCGGGTATTTAAATAATTTTTCATGGGCATGCTGTTTTATTTTTATCCCATTAAATGTTAAGAGATAGCTTGTAAGCAGTACCTCAACAACTTTAAATTAAAAATATATTTCAAAATGGAGTATTTTTATGATTTTAAAAATTGGATGTATATTGCAAGAAAAACTGGAGATCCTACGACATGATATAATGTCTATGAGCGTCAGAGGGATATAATAACAGCACACTATGTTTTAAAGCCATTAATCTTTTGGACAGGCACCTGAGATCACAAAATTTTATAATTTTTTTTAAAGCACTGATTACTAAAAAGTAGGACTAAACGTAATTGGAATAATAATGACTGAAATGCCAAATTCATGCAAAAATTTCAGTTGAGAATGTATTTTTATTGCTGCAGCCTATGCCTCACTTTTATGAAAAATATAATAGTCTATAAATGTAGGAAAAGAGTTATACATTGATAATATGATAGTTACATTGTGTTATTGTTATCATGGGCTGTTTCTACAGCAGGTTTAGTTTTTACAATAGGCATTAAGAGGTTAACATTGCATTACACTTAATAAAACGTTGTCAATAAATACAGCCTAAACTCATAATTATTTGAACAGTAATTTTTAAAATCTATTAACAAACAAAAGTTATTTTCAAAACTTAAACGCTTTTACTTAAACATTTAGTATTTTACATTACATACCCAAATAATACAGTTTTGGAGTCTTTTCTATACTTTTAAAAGGCACTGAAATTACTATTACTTGAATAAAAACAACAAACCATACTTATAATACATAGGATTTTCATCATCTGATTCTTCTTCATCGCTGTTCAAGAATGGGAGAAACATCCATCCACAACTCTTGGCACAATTTGGCACTTCAGATGGTGCAACAAGTTCAATGACTAGAACGAGGTCTTTGGCAGGAATAGATGTGTAGAAATAAAAATTCTGAAAGCACAAAATATTTATTAAAAATTTATTATGACCATAAATTCGACACAAGATAAAGAAAGTATTGTTTCAGTTTAATATCACGTACAGATGTTTGTTAGTAGCTCTTAGAAATTAATCTGTGTGTAAATGAAATATTTAAAAAATGTATAATGCTATAATAATTAAATTTAGTATGCCAGTTGATATGTAACAACAGGAAATATATCAAAATTAAATTTTTGAAATGTGGGTGCAAATGTTCTATATATTCTTTTACTGGGTGGTGGAAATGGTCACAAAAGAGTGGGAAATGTGAGATGTTATGATTTCTAGAATTTAAAACAAAAGTTATAAAATGCTATCTTAATTTATGATTACTATAAAAATTTCAAAGTAGACATGGTTTCAATATGATTTTAAATGCTCAATAAAATTGCATTATTGTTTTCAAGACAATTTTGAAAATGTTGTACAACTTTGTTAATAAAAGTGCAGACAAATTTTGCCATAGCTAATTAATTAGTAAAGTTTTTAAAAAAATTACAACTCGGAGCAAATTTTTTTTAAAACAGTGACATTATAATTTTTATTAAGGTGTAGGCAACATTGATGCAATAAGAATACAATAAAATTAATTTTTACAATAACGTCATAAGAAAGGCAATAGAAAAAGTTCAATGGCAAAGCTATAATTTTTTTAAACAGAAAACTGATATTGCAGATGGTATAAGCTAAATTTTTTTCTTTCTAGTTAATCGCATATAGAATTGAATCAGTTTGGTATGTTTCAAATAACTTACTTGATTAAAATGGACTTGAGAAAACTCATTTTGAACAGGTTTTCCTTTCCAACAGCTTCCTACAAAGCTCCCATACTTTTGATCAAACAAAAGAGCTTGTATGTGATAGTCCATAGATGTATTGGGCTGCAAAAAATATGTAAAAACATTAACAATAATGCAATTAACATTATTCATGAGTATATTTATTGAAAACTGTAATTTTGTATTTGATGCAAAACAGTACATTCTCAATATAATGAACCTTCACTGGACCAGTATGAGCTGGTCGTTATAACAAAAGGTCCATGTAACAAGACCTTGACATATTCTGAACCCCTTATAGTTACATTATCAGAGGTACAGAATATGTCCCAACGCCTGAATAAAGTTCCGGGGAAATTTGTGACGCCCAAGGAAATTTTCTCTCAAGACGTAAATTAAAATTACTATGAAGATATTTACTTACGTTTTTTACTGTATCCTTTTCATAATTATCAATTAGAAATGAAATTTTGTATTTATCTTTAAAACCAATTTAAAAAACACATTTCATTATGTTAATTTATTAATGCAACTTTAAACTTTTCAGCCAAATGTTAGCAGGAAGTTTTCCCTTTTGCCAATCGGCTACATATTTCAATAGAAAAACATTATTAACCTTTACAATATTTATTGGGGAAATTCTTGGTTAGAAAAAAATTTGTTTAGGGGAAATTTGAGTGGTAAAAACATTTTCTGCACTGGTAATAACAATTAATACACACAAACTAATCAACCGATAGGGACATTCAGTAGCGGTTGTTATAAGGAAGGGCTCACTATATGCAGGGTAGTAGCAAGGAGGGTATACTGCGTGGTTGCCAGTTAGCATTAAACTGCGGACCCCCAGTTGAAATTTAAATAGGATCAGGAACCTCTTTATCATATATACACAAGGTATTACCCCCTCCTAATGGGCATGTATATGTTTAAATTATGTTTGAACATAAAAATAAAGATAAAGGAATATTCCATTCTACTACCAGAATATTTACCAGTAAAAATATAAATGCTAATTAGTAATGAATCCTTAATAATCAGACATTAGTTGTAAAGCAGTAACTGTTAACTATTAAAGATTTGCTTTGTTAATTACTGAGGAATTTGCAAAAAAAATTCTTAACAAATTAAAAAAAAATTATAGAATTTTTTTATTGGGGGGAGGGAGGGGGGGGGGATAGTAAAGTGTGACAGTTTCTGACATGGGGAGGGGTTCAAAAATTAAGAAAACAAGTATGACATCATTTACGGACAGCACCTAACAGTAATTTAATTTAGTTACGGGACAGATTTTCGAACTGTGTGACATGAGCGAAATCTTTCTTTTTAGTTCATAATCTCATCCAAATTTGGCTGCAAGCTTGATATTTTCACTCGTAAATTAGCTGTTATAAAATCTGTTTTTTATGTAACAGTGGTCACTTTGGATAAGTAAACAAAATTCAATTAGTTCATTATGAATTCATTCAGATACTATAAATAGCTTATGTTTTGTGCTTTAAATTTTATAAAACTTTCATTGCTGCATTTTTATATTTTGCCATTTTTTTATTACTTTACTTAACGAAAACAATAAGTATGTTAAACTTTGCATTACTCAAGTGAAATGGAGATACCCAAAAACATTTTGAATTCTCTAAAGAAACTGCTCAAGGAAAAACTTGATGAAAATTATACATGTGTGCATGAAGTGAAAATATCCATTGCATTCATCTAGTAGTTAAATGGAATTTAAATTGTTTGTGGTGACTGATGAGAGTACTTTGATACGTAATTTCACCCATACGTATTTCTTATTAATATTTAATTGTGCTCACACTTTATTGCAATAAGTTTTAACACACTTAAGGCCATAAGTCAACCCATAAATGTAGCTTAAAATATACTCTATGGTCTTCTGATTTTTCGCTAAATCTAGTTACCATTTTCAGTAACCCGGTAGTAGGAAAATGGTAGAGTTCTTTCATTTGCAACAAAACCAATTTTTTCGCCAAGAACGTGTTAGTGTTGCGAATATAGCCTTTTCAGAAAAGTCAACAAGGGGTACCATGCAATACATTTTAACCTTAAAACCTTACCCTAAGATTAAAAAATGCCAGCAAAATTTATAATGTAATAACTATGAAAAAACATACCTGTTTTAACCCATCAACGGATTGCAGTTTAACATGAAATGTTTTTAAAGAAGTTGAAAGATCAGATTTTCTTTCTCTAGAAGGTGGTACAGCCTCCACTCGAAGTAATTTGGACATTTTCACATCTATTTCTATCACAAAAGTTACCTATATATATATATGTATTATACACACGAGAAAATGAAAGAAAATGGTATCATCGCAAAAACATGAAGTTTTCATCCATCATCAGTCGGCCATTAATTCGACTAAACTACTTATTATAACAAAAGTTAAAAAAAAATATCATTATAAAAAAAATGTTTCAAAGGATTTTACAAAGTTGCGTGTTCCCCAATTGAAGTATTTGGTGGGGAACATATTTTCTGAATATTTAGCAAATTACAAACTAGAATAAAGCTTTCAGAAGAGCAATAATTTGATAACAAAAGTTTGAAAACAAAAAGCGGTTGCTTAGATACGTTGTTGTTGCCAACTATTTGTATTACATAAGTGTTTTTTGTTCTATATTAATATTTTACCAGTACGAATTCTTATATATCCATAATAACTAATGTAAATATAAGTTAGGCTTTTTTAATTATTACAAAATAATACATATTTTGTATTTAAAACGAGATATTAAGTTACTTTAACGCTCACTTACGAACTATGTAACTGTAACTGTCTTATTATGTAAGAAGTACAAACCAGTAAGTATTATGCAATGTTGGTTTGTTGTTATCATTGATTTCGCAATGTTAACATTACTTGCCAAACCGTTACGTTATTTTTAGCGCTAATCTCTTAAAAAATGTCGATTATCTTTAAGATTCTGAGGTTAACGACAGTGCAGAACATCACTTCAAGATATGCTCTTTGAAGTTACTGGTATTTAGCCATATTTGACAACTTTTCCCGTAATTTTAAGATGGCTCGCAATTCCGTAAACTTTGACGATGTGAAACTCTCCAAATCTCTTTCATGGCTACTGAGACATGGAGCTCAGAAAGAGGGATTATCCTTCGACGACGGGTGCTTCATCGACGTCGAAAAGATTCTAAAACTCAAACAATTTCACGCCTACAACCAGTCCGACATCCTGAGAATCGTAGCTGAAAACGACAAAAAGCGGTTCTCCATTCGCTACAAAAACAGCGGCAACTGTTTGCAAGTAAGAGCCAATCAAGGACATTCAATCCAAGTGAAAGAAGAAGGTTTGTTGACATTACTGAAAGAAGACACCATACCTAGAATCGTGTACCATGGAACATATTTCTCAAAACTGGAAAGTATCAAGATGAAAGGTTTGCTTCGTATGACCAGGAATCACATTCATTTTGTTTCCAAGTTCCCGCTTGAACCGGTTATCAGCGGGATACGTCAAAACAGTGAAGTTGTCATAGCTGTTGATGCCTTAAAAGCTTGTAAGGATGGATATAAGTTTTATGTATCTGATAATGATGTTGTTTTAAGTCCTGGTAATGATAGAGGAGCAATACCTTCGTTATATTTTATTGAAATATGGCAATTGAACCCTATGAAGAGAATGTAATTGCATTGTAAAGAATTAAGAGTGTTTTGTTGACAATTCTGCAGTGTTTTATGTATCTGATAACTTTTAATTCAATTTTTGATGTAGCATTAAGGTACGTTATGCTGAAAATCCTAGTCTTCTAATATGCCAAATATAATCTAGTTATTTTTGTTTATTTATATTAGATTCAAATTAGATTTTTATTAATTTAATATATATATATATATATATATATATATATTATAACATTGTCATTATAATATACATTATATCAAGTGCTTTAAAGATATGTGTACAAAGGTTAATGTATTTTTAAAGTTAAAAAAACAACCATTTCTGTGACTTATAAATACAAATATATTTATTTTATTGCAAAATATTACTAAAAAATCGTATTTTCTTGTAGAAGGATAGTTTATTTTGCATGTATCTTGGCTATTTTTATTTTACCTATCATGACTGGAAATTATACATACTAAAAGAAATTATTACATGTCTCAACAGCTATATGAATATTTTATTTAAAAATGGATTTATTAGTAACTGTTTACTTATGAAACATATATTTATAAATAAATATCTGAGTGTTACATTAAATTTTGTCTTTCTCTTTTAATTTTTTTAAAAATAATAATTAAGATAAATTGTACACCCAGTATATAATTTTATTATAAGTTCAGGAAATTTTATGTGTAACTTAAAAAACTACAGATGCAGTAATACTAAAAGATAATAATGATGCAGTAATACTTGTATGATCTTATCTAAGGATTAATATCCTTTCGATTTTTTTTTTAATATTTTGTGATTTCGAATAGATCCTAGATTTTTTTTCGAATATGTGTAATTAATATTTAATTTATATTTTAAGGTGTGTGTAGAATTAGAACTATCATATAGTTTTTGTTTTGAAATAATATTAGTTTAGTACCTACATTTTTTGTTTAAGTTATTGTTTTTTTTCAGATAATTTTTTTAATTTAGCTAAAAAATGTATTCTTCATTGATGTTACCTATTTTGAGTCAGTAATTTTGTTAATGAAAATTATAGTGTCACATGTAATTATTTTTTATGTTTAATGTCTTGTATCAAATTTCTTTTTGTCAACACAAATTTTAATCGATTTATGTTATTTAAAGTGAAAACGTTTTATGTGTGAAATCTACTTAAAAGTATTTCTTGTACGAAATACTTTTAGGTAGATTTCATCCATTTCACTAACAAATTTGTTTTAATTTTACATTTGCATGTAATCTTAGAGATTGATCTGTAAATCAAGTTTATAATATTCCACCACATCACTGATTTGTCAATATCTTCAATATACTATAATTAAAAAAGGGACAAAAGTACTTTAAGTCAAACTTAAAAAATTATTTTGAGAACCATTTTCAACAGCCAAAGGGTATATTAAAATAAGCTAGATCAGATAGAAACATTATCATATATGATAAAAGTATCTGATAGCATAGCAAACGAACTTATGTGTTTATTCATTTATATGGTTCGATTGGCTGCCCATTTTTATAAGTAACAAAAATCCGAAAATTAACCGACACAATTTTGCATTACTAGGCAGCTGGATCTAACATTTGGACACGTGGTGTGGGGACCTAGTTCAATAGGTTGCTCAATAACGAATCGAATGTAATTCTACATAACTTTGGGCAGCCAATTTGTAGCCAATGTAAGTTGCAAACTTTAAACGCTTATTATCTTGAAACTCTGATTTTAGACTTATACCACTTGGTAGATAGCCCACCCATATATTTGTGAAAAAAATACACCCAAGGTAATATTTGAAAAATTAAAAATGAATAAAAAAAAGTTTTTTTTATCCAAGTGTCTCCGAATACGTGTTTAACACAGGTTTCTGTATTTTAGCAATAATCGGAAGGAATATTGCTATCTATCTGTTGTTAAATCATATCTGTTGGATATATATTTACTTTTAAAAATTAATCAACTGGTATGCCCATACTTCAGTTAGAATTTCCTGCTCCCCCTCAAATCAGAAATATTTTGCATTATTCTTTTCTACTTTTTTAATTACTTGATGCCAATGAAAGTATTTGTTTTTAAATTTCACGGCACAACAGTTTATTGCAGCAAAAATGATTGCCTGAGAGTCACCTCTTGACCGCAAAGAGTTAAATATACAAGTGAAGTAAGTTTAGTGTAGCCCGGTCTCGCAACTCTTATTTTATTAGTAAGTATTGTGAAAGTATAATTGAATGAATCTAAAATAAAAAAATGGTTGTGTATCTTATCAAACGACGAAACTTCAGAAAATGTGTTCTACTACACATCAGTTTATTGCAGTAAAAATGATTTTATGGTAAACACATAATTAAAACAAGAAATATTTTATTCCATCTTTATGTGAATCTCAGCTTCTGGCATGTGAACAATTTACATAAATTCCAACAAAAATAAACATCGATTACTTTAATTTAAAATACAACAAAAAGAAATTTAACTCCAGCTGGAAATTTTTTCATGCATTAAAAAGCATTGAACTAACTGAACAAACCAGGTTACGAGAAATCATTTGCAGGTATGACAAGAAGCCACCATTAATAAACACGCAACGCCAAAACGTCCGATAACTCTTCCTATTTTTAATCAATGAGGCGATATTCCATGTCGCCCCCTGGAGAGCATTCCGTCACGTGTCTGTCCACCATCCTCTGGTTGGTGCCGCGCTCCACGGACTGGTTGTCGAACTGCGAGGTGAGCGACGTGTTGTTGGGGGCCAACCAGGCGATGTCGGTCTGGTAAGGGGACTTCGGGGGATTCTCGTGCATCTCTATGGAGGTCGTCTCGATGGCCAGGGACCTCTCTTTGCGCTGGAGGTCCTCCTCCACTTCATGCAGGTGCTGCTGGGTTCTGTTCAGCATGTTCCTGCAAAATATATGTAATGATAGATTGAGTTTTAGGTGAATTGTCGTGCTTTGGCGACTCAAATAATCCTGCCGAAGTCGTACTCAATGCGAGGAGAATTGTATTGGAAAGATTCTTACTGAAATGACATTACTTACTATTACAATATAGGGACCAACACTTTTTACGTCTGAGAGAGAGGATCTCTCTTGGCAGGGATTAATGAAAAAAACAACAATACATGGTCTATGTTTGATTTCTGTATTTTGTAAATTTAAACAAGTGACAGCAAGTGGAAATTTAGTTCATGGTAAATTTCGATTTGATATGCAATTGTCTATTTGAGAGAAAGGAACTCCGATTTGAAGGTGGACTTGCCTCGCTTCAAGGTCTTAATCGGGCACTAAGTAATTTAGAATCAGTATAACTTTAACGTTTGGCTATGAGAGTTATGTGAAATTTGAAAATAATATGTTTAAAAAATTAAATCAACCTCAATATTTACTACCTCATTCGCAGATATAGTATCCTCGTTCCTCTCTCCTCTATTCTAATCGAAAACGTGGGTTCAAGAACAAGGCTTCTCCACGTTTTCTAATTTACACTTTTTCACTTATTCCTATAAAGGAAAAATCCTTCATTGATTCTAGCAAGGACCATACTACTCTAAGAAATGGCTATAGTAATATAATGGAAAAGAGTTTTACTGTTGTGTTTTATGATGCAAGAAACGTTCAGTATTTTTCGTTCTTTCCTGAACAATTTAAAAAATTGGAGCTGCCTTGTTCTTGCACCCACGTCTTCAATTGAAAAATGACAATGAGGATTTAACCCAGTAACTGCAAACGCCCAATCAATATTATACAGAAACTCCAATTGTATATGCGTTTATGCCCATCTGTTTATATCCATGACTCATTTATTTGTGAATCCAGAATCCTGTATGTCAGTGGTCCACGGACCACCGAGTTAAAAGTTAGATAAAGCGCGGCCATCTTTTGATAACCCTAAATAAATTTCAGGAGACAAATATTTTGATGAAAAGTATAATTTAAGTAATAAATTATATATTTTCTACAAATAAATTTTAATTGCAGAAAAATTATATCGTATTTAACTTAAACTATGATAATTATTCAAGGAAACATTTCGAATTAATAATAACGAATTGATGAAAATTAATAAATTTCTAATTAATAATAACGAATTGATGAAAATTAATAAATTTCTAATTAATAATAACGAATTGATGAAAATTAATAAATTTCTAATTAATAATAACGAATTGATTAAAATTAATAAATTTCGAATTAATAGTGTCTGTTTTCAAATAATAAAAGGATATTTAAAGGATGCCTGTACCCGTTTCGCCAACATTGATAATTTTTAGTAACACTACGGGAGTACAAAAGCAAAATTCATATAATTCTTTTTTCACAAAGTCCTCTACGGACCACTTTGAACGGATCACCAGTGGTCCAAGTTGGGAACCACTGCTTTATACCGATTCAGACCTAAGAGAAAGAACCAATACGAAGTTGGTTGAATAAACACCGCACTAGGAATTCCACAATGGGCTATTGGTGAACCAAGACCACGTTTATTCTTTCTATTCTCTTTGATACAGACTCATCCTTTTCTCACCTGATGTCCCTCAGCTTCTGCTGCATGTACTCCCTGGACTCCGTGATATGTCTCAGCTCCTCCTCGAGTCCCACCGCGGGCAGGTCTCGAACCAGCTCGAAACCCGGTCTGGCTTTCCTGTTCTCCATGCGAGTGTGCACCAGCTTGAGGTTGCCCCGCGTTCCGTCGGCCCCCTGTTCCGCCTGCAGCATCTCGCGGTCCAGGCGCTCGATCTCGTCCTTCAGGTCTTTCCTCTGGGCGGCCAGGGCGTCACGGGCCTGCAAAGGAGGACTTTAGGCTCACCAGTAACAATTGCATAGAATTTTTTAATATCAACTGTGTTAGTAAAAATTCACAATTCAACTGTTTTTGATTATTTAATTGCACTCAACTCAGGGCTTCTAGATCCCAGATTTCGCAATTGATAAAGTGAATAATCGCCAAACTCTTATTACCGCAATCTATACAAAATTGAAATATTTTCGATTATTTTACAAAGCTGTTAGCGGGAAAGGATATTTTGTCTAATTAAAAATTTGCTGAGTTAGCGGATACAATGTGAGTTTTTCAGTTGAATGCAACTAAATAGTTTAGTTCCATATTCATGTTTGAAAGTTGCTAGTGCGCGGCTATCCTTACAAATAGACAGTGAGAGGTCTATTATCACTAAGATGTGGCGAGGTTCTCACCTTATGTGTATCGGTGTTATATTTGAAAGTATAAAACAAATGAATAAATTTTTATTGCGAAACTGCATATTTTATTTTGTGTATATAACCAACCTTTACAAATTTGAAAAATTAAAGAAATTAAAAATTTAATCACTAAACTGGCTAGATTAATTTAAGCAAGCGATGCCTCGTACCAATCTACTAGTAAATATAGATAGCTAATATTAAAAAAAAATATTGACGCTTAAGTTCAAAGTTAATCCAATTGTACTTAGGTTGCATCATGGCTTAAGCGACGATATGCAGTTTTTGTAGAAAATCGCGAATATCCCTCAAATCTGATTTAGCTTCTGTAAGAATTCTTTAAAAAAAATATTTAGTAGTAAATAATATATTTTGCTTCTTCATTATATGGTGAACTAGCTGAAATACCCGTTCTACGCACGGGAAGGAAATAAGTTACAAAATTGATACAAATACAATATTATAGCGAAATAAATATTTACTTAATTTCTCACCCATCAAGTGGAACCAAACTGTTAAAAGTTCCAATTTGTAACGAAATTTTATTAGCAAGGTCCTGTAAGAACTGGAAAGATTGATAATATGGAGTAGTTGGCTATACAATGAATTGGATATATAAACGTTACTCCAGTTGATTAACATCCTTATTTTAACCTTTAGTAACATCCCAAAGATTTAAAGGGGAACAACTCTTAAAAATGTTAATAATAATTATCTGCGAAAAACTTTTATTAGACAACTATGTCAACATTTGTCGTTAAGTTTCACAAATTGTCGAGCATATAAAAAGAAAACGATTTCAAAAGGTTCACTCGCCAAATTTAAAATTTTCATATTTTTTTTGTACGGTAAACCATATCAATATCTGGGGGGGGGGGGGGGGGGGGGGGTCAAGGGGCAGGGGTGGAGCACCAGCACTTTTTTTCGGATTTTGCCCCCGCACTTTTTTAATATTGAACTTTTTTAAATAAAAAATATTCAGAATAAATTTTTTTATTGCATTGCAAAATTTTTATTTTTTTTTAAAAATCGAAACCCTATCCCCTACAGACTACTACAGACAATGGACGCAACCCCATTCACCCTCTGACACTTTTACCACGTGGAGGAGGAGGAGTCCACAACAACATTTTGCGATTCTGCCCACATAACTCATCGCATAGGCATACCATTATATAAAGGAAGGTAGGCTGCATCGACCAAGGCAATTAGTAACCCATTCCGTTCTCTGACCTTTGTACCCCGTAACGGGAATGTTGCCCTTAACTGCAGACGACTTCCTTCTCATTTGCTCCCCGGGGAATCGTGCTATTGGCGATAAATGACCTACCGTCGTATAGGAAAGCGAGTCGCGTCGATCAGGTCGTTTGTTAACCGATTTTCCCCTCTGATCTTTATACCGCATTAAGGGAACCCCAATCATTCTACGGGAAATCAGCCTTCGTGGATAAATGACATAACATTGAGTTGAGAAAGGTAGGCCGCGTCAACCAGATTGACCATTTATACTCTCTCCCACTGACATTCCTACCACATGGGGTTCAAAGTATTCATGAACCAATTATTACGGTACAGTGTGGCTTGTACCTATTTTCCAGGGCCCGATAGCTTACTTTTTCTATGCCCACTTTGTACGACTGGCCCGCCCCGAAGGCATACAGCGAGATGTTTCACAGAAACTGAAGTTTCGACAGCCGTGAAAACAACCCAGCCCAACTGAGAGGACGCCGGCGAACACCCGGCCCATGAACCCGAGCGACCCGTAGTGCGAACCAACATCCGCGGGCGACAACGTGTTTTAAAATTTGAACTCAACTGAAAAATTTGCTAATTTGCATTTATTAACTTTATTACAGAACTCAACAGAATTTCACTCACAGGTAGAGTGGTAACATATCTGGCCTCTCGGCAGGTAAAATAATAAATAATGGTTAACACAAAACTAACCAAGTGCACGGGGGCTAAATTCCAAACTTTTATTTAGCGATGAGCTTCCTGTATTGAACCTTTATATTATTCATACTGTATTTTTCTCTTCATTTTGATATAGTAAGGTTTCAGACATCCCCCCCCCCCCGGTGCGACGGGCCGGATGTTATTACGGTACAGTGTGGCTTGTACCTACCCAATAGCTTACTTTTTCTATGCAAGATATAAGTAACAACTCTGTCAAATTTCATCTTCCTAGGTATACAAAAAGTTAGAAAATTAGTGATGAGTGTGGATAAGTGGCGAGGATTTTTACTTTTGGCCGTTAGAGTTCGAATTTTTGAATTCTACTACCAGAAAATCCTTTCCTACTGAGCAATTTTGGCTTAAAATGTACCTACATGACAAATCTAACTTTCATAATTGTAGTACGGAATATCCCGTTGTCTAATCATATTTTCAACATTTTGACATTTTATCACTTTTTGACACTTATTTCGCCACTTTTATGTTATTTTTACATTTATGATCATATTTTAGTTCATTTGGCGATTTTGTTTTAATTTGTAAAATTTTTATTAAATTGGCGATGTTTTTATTACTTTGGCAATGTTTTTATTAAATTGGCGATGTTTTTATTAATTTGGCGATGTTTTTATTCAGTTGGCGATATTTTTTATTTATTTGGCGATATTTAGTCATCAGCCAATAAGAATGCTCCTCATAGGTTACGTAATATAAAAAATTTACATTGTTTTAATTTCATATTTTGCATTGTTACATGTTCTCCATGTTAATCCTATGGGAAGGTTTTTTAAAAATCGTTATTTTGGCAGTTCGAGTTCGAATTTTTAAAAATCCTTTCTTAGTGCACCCCTAGGGCCCAAGATGAATCTGTGTTCCAAATTTCAGCACTCTAGGTCTTTTGGATCTGGAGATCTCGTGATCAATCAGTGAGTGAGTCAGTGGCTTTCGCTTTTATATATATAGATTAAAGCCAAAAAGTTTAAGTAGATAATGATACCGAAATTTGGTTTTACAAATGTGTGGATATCGATGGTTAAAAGCACAATCATTGTATGTCCAATGCTTGGGCATTGGACATACAAGGAGTGTGCATTTGGAGTATTTTGCAATATGGGCATTGTAAATTTATTAAAAGTTTGTACGCAACAAAAAAGGTCTTGTAAGTGACATGGTAAATTTAAATGAATTGTTTCACATAATTAAATTCTCTATTATTTAACAAAAATATGACACACATGAAATTAAGTCAAGGCAACACTGGTATCTTGCCTGACTCACTACCTTCCAAGATTGGTCATGGGCAAGTAATGTGGCCGCACCACCATTGGCAATGATCGTCAAATATTAGAGACTGGAAGGTATATTGGAAGGCTGATCGAAGAGGATGACCAGGACCTTCCAGCCCTAACACTTAGTCAAAGGACCCGTGGAACATTGGATCACAGTGTAGCCACCTGCTTCATTGCCGTAGGGGAAGGCAAACATTGGAAGTAAATTTTAGAGAATGACTATTGAACCATAAGGGCGGTCACGAGAGTGGCCACTAGTTTTATCCGAACAGAAATTTCCAAACACCGCGATTTTCTAGGATAAAATCTCGCCAAGAACCCAATCACAACAAATACCCACCTGCAAAGTTTCGTGCCTTCTCTTCCTGAGCGCGAATTGAGTCGCCTCCCTCTGATGTTTGATATCATTGTCCGCCTTCCTGACCATGGCCCAGGACCCGTCGGTGGCCCTGACCGCCCTGGCCACTGCTTCCTCCGCCTCCCGTCTCTTCCTCAGGCAGTTCTCGAGCCAGGTCTCCAGGCTGACGGGACAAGCGCCAGCAGAACAAGCGTCCGCTGGCCAGGGCTTGAGGCTGGTGATGTGGGTGTCGGTAGGGGTGAGGGACAGTTGGAAACGGTCCACCTTCAGAGCCAGGTCTTTGTCTCGGAGGTCCGCCTCCAGGCGGTCCCGCTGGTCTTTGAGCTCGAGGAGGTGGTCCCAGTTGTGGCGGGCCGTCTCTCTCAGTGACTCGTTGATCTTCTGGATGAGGTCGGCTTCCTGAGGAACAAGATAAAAGATGTGACTGGTTGGTTCAATTAATGTCGCTTAAATCTACGCAATGGGCTATTGGCGACAGAGAGATGACTTTTGAGTGCCTTTTGCTGAGGAAAAGCAAGAAAAATCATTTTGAACGATCTGTTATATTTCCAACAGATGAGTCGTAAATTGAAAAACAGCTTAGCAAACAATTTATAGAAATTTTAGGTTTTAGTTAAGAACAAAAAGAAAAGAGAACATATAGTGGGATCCTACATAGACTGACCCTGACCCATGTTCATTACCGAAGGGAGTTACAAGTACATCTGTGGCTATTACGCAGTTATATGTTTTTATACAGGCATAGACATGCGCTTTAGCACATTCTTAGTGGGATCAATCATTCCACTATAGAAAATGGGTGATGAGAGAATACTTATTAACGTACAACACGGTCGGTGTATTTAACAATGGAATCACAAGAGGGTCACCATTGACCCCAATCTCACCTTGTGTTGTTATTGTCCTCGGACAAGAGCCTCGTGAGTCCAAGGTTAATAACAAACTAAAGAATATGACCTCTGAAGGTCTCTTGTCCAATGAGATAAGACATAACCGTAGATTTGACTTCTTGTAAAGAAAAACAACCAAGAGGGGATGATTGCTAGAGGTCAACATTCTGAATAGCAAATCATAGGATGTGAACATCCTTTCTAACATAACAAAGATTTGACTGTAATTAATTTCATTCTTAATTCATTAAAGATAAAATAAAAAATAAATTAGTTGGGGAGACTGGGGTTGGTTTGTTTTTGTTTGTTAAAAATTCTAGTACAATTTCACCATCACAGCTGGGATCACACTAAAAACACCTGTCGAGTGTCGGGCTGGTAGTATAGATCACGTGAGTATCGTCACTATCCCCTACGAGAGGGGAAAATAATTTCCTGGCGGAAATCAGAAGGTTTAATGCCAATCTATCCTTTGCGCCAACCAGCCTCGATCCGATCTCCCCTACTAGTAGTCAGAAAACTACAGTGCGGTTTACACGTGAGAGTTATTTACTGTCTGAGAGCTGATAAATTATCTGACGATTTTGTTACGAATGAGGTGAAGCATTATATGACTTTCGCCCTTCCAGGAATAGCTTTTTCCACGAAAAGAACAACTTCCAACAACTATCTGAGAGTGAAAAACCTTTCACGTGTAAACAAACCTTAACAATTCAATAGGTTCTCTGTAGCAGCTCACCATCTTCTGTGTGGCCTGCCTTAACTACACAGAGAGTCGTTTACTTGTCTTGGTATATTAGAACGACACCGAATTCTATCTGATATAAATGGAAAAATACTTCGAAGAAACCATTAGATCACCATTGATGCGCTTACTGTACAATCCACCTACCTTGTTGAGTTCGTAGTACGGCTCGTCTTCCACCAGGTCCACACCTCCCCTCCTGTCCCTAAGGCCGATGCACTCTTTGGCCGTTTCCAGCAGCGGGAGGTGGGAGGCGATACTTCGCTCCACCTCCGCCTTTGCTTCCGACAGCCTGTCTGTCGCATCCTTCACCTCTCGCAGGGTTCGGTCCAGGTTGCGGAACCACTGGTCCACGTCGGAGATGCGGTCGCCCAGCTTGTTGTTGGTGTCCTGCGGAGAAATTCACTTCAATGCAAATACGAATGGTTACAAAAGAGTTCCTCAAATTAGCAAGGCTATATCTCCGCAATCAAATAACTTTGAAAGCCTTTCTAAAAAAATCATTGTAAAAGGAACGTTCTAAAGTTTTATTTGTATGGCGAGAGATGTCGCAAAGAGCGTCTTTTATTACATTGCAGAAGAGTTTGGTTTTTGTCGTGAATACGACTTTCCTTTCGGTATGGATACAGAATTGCACGGAGTCACATTGTAAAAAGCGACATTTCTTAAATCATTATAACTCCACGTGGAATCAGTCTAACTAACCAACATACCAACGTGTAAAAAAACTTGGGACGTTTTGAACAGGTCGATTATAAACCCGTTCCGCCCTCTAACCTTTGTTCCACTTGGGAGGGGATATTCACCCAACTGGAGTATATGATTCCACCTCATGACTCCACGTGTAATCATCCTATGGGGATAAATGACATACCATCGTGTAGAAGAAAATGAACATCGTTAACCTGGTTGGCCATTTATCTTCTACCGTGTACTCATCCTATAGGGATAAATGACATTCCATCGTTTAGAAGAAGATGGGCATCGTTAACCTGGTTGGCAATTTATCTTCTACCCCCTCCCCCTCTTACCTTTGTATCACGTGGAGGACCAAAAGTATTCACGCTCCTACAGTGCGGCCTGTACCTACCCGAAGTGACTAAGGCCCATTCTACACGGATGTTATTTACAAGCATTTGCTTTTGTAGATGGTTATGCGGTTTGCGAATACAAATCACGCGGTTTGCATTTACCAATCACGAAGCCATCTGCAATAGCTAACACGCGTTAATAACGCCCGTGTAGAATGGGCGGTCTATGGGAATTTCTCTACTAAGCAGACGATACCTACTAACTAACATAGCTTGTGACTACAACCCTGGTGCTCAGATCTATAACGAAGGTTAACAGGCATTAGCCCAAAACAACTTACGTAGTCTGATTTGGTGTGTCTGTTTTCAATTTTTAAGAATTTGTGTGCCTTTTAAGAAGATTTTTCTGGATCTACAACTGACGCACACACATATAAAATTTAAATTCACTACATTTCTGTGCATTTAGTAGGCGTTAGTTTTTACCTTCAGTTTCCATTTCATGGTGTTGGCGATTGAGCTCCTAAGTTGGCTCGATTCTTGGCGAACATTGGTTCCGGTGTAGTTGAGCTTCTGTGTGACTGTGTCGAGATTCTTGTTGTAGGACTGCCAGTCCCCACGAGTGAAGTGGGGCATGGGCTTCTCTTGGCGACTGTTGTACATACCCCTCGTGTCTCGTGCCTTTCTGAAAGAAAGATGCACGGGTAAAACGCAGAGTTATAACGGGTACTTTTTTTTAAATTCAATATAAAGATGGGTGACTTATAAGAATGAGGCAAAGGGGCACTCATCCTAAGCTGTTTTCATCACCAACTTTGTTTACAAAAAGTCTTGGGTCATAATTTCTGAAACCAGCAAATTGAACCCTTTGCTAGATCTAACCAATCAGTGAATATCTCTCTATTTTAAAAAAAAGTAAGCCCTAGGGGGAAAAAGTAAGTCCTAGGGGGAATTTTCAGTTCTTTCAATGTTATTCAGATCGTATCTCAAAATGTAAAAGTCCTAAAATTATGAAATTAAGTGAATTTGTTAAGAAATGTTTGATAAATAAGATGAATATATTTTTGTTTCAATACTGTTATTAGTTTATAAGTTATTTAATATTAAAGTCGTCGTTGATAAAATTTCGCTTATAAGTAATTTTGTCCGTCGAGTTTCTGAAACACTATTAAGAGGAGAGATCCAATTTTTTTAGGAAGTGTACAAATAGGTTTGAACTGGAAATCCAAGTAAGCATTTTTTTAAATTCGAATTAGTTTTGGATTTATAAGTTTTTTAAACATTTAAACACGCTCCACTTTTTAAAGTTTTTTCACCCTCATTTTTGAAACGTGATTTCTAAATTGCTATAAGTCATTTAAAATTACATATTCTCTTATTCAAAAAAATATATTAATGTTCGCTAAAACTTCCTCTTTCTGATGTTATAAAGATTATATTCCTATCTTTACAATTAAATTAGATATAGTCAATTAAGATAGGTATAAAAAGTAGCGAAGAAGGATAAAAATGTCGGATATTTCGAGAAAATTTTAATTTGCGACTTTTTGTCTCATTGTTCCGCTTGCATCTCAAAAGGTAAATGTCCTAAAATTATGAAATTTTGACAGTTTATTAAAAAATGTTTGGGAAATAAGGTGAATATATTTGTTTTTTAATACGATTAGTATATTAGACGTTATTTTATGTTAAAGTCATAATTTTAAAAAATTTCGAACACAATTCACACATTTTTAGATACTTGTCTTCCAATTTTCAACAAAAAAATAAATAAAAAATTAGGGATACAGATTAAACTATTGGCTACAAATGATCCAGAGCGTTTGTGAAAATTCGATTTAGTTTTGTGGTTATAAATTTTTAAATAATTGACGAAATGTCTGAAATAATCGTCAATGTTACGCGTAAAATTTTAAGTGATAAATTAAAACTGCTCTAAGTAGTTCAAAAGTATACTTTTTTCCCGTTAAAAAAATATAGTTATATTCGTAAAATCTTCCTTTCTTGAATGGTATGAAAACTGAAATTCTATCTTAAAAAATAAATTAGATGTAACTATTTATGTGAAGTACTATAATTATTATTAAAAGATATTTCGGAGCAAAATGCCAACGTTGGCAAAATGCCAATATGTATGTAAATCCAAATTCCGTAGCTTAATATATATTTTAATGGGGAATTATTATTAGCGCCAATTCTCAATAATCTTACTTTATATAAATAAAAGTTGGCGAATTAGGCTTTTTTTTGCTTGGCGCGTTTTATGCTGTTGTTTGTTTACACGTTTCGCTTTTAAATGAGTAGAAACAATTGCGTTGAAGCAGTTCTGCGGTTGAGCTTTTCCAGTTATCAGACCCACCACAACGGCGGCAACGTTTGTGTGTGTGGGGGAGGGGGAGGGGGGGAGAGAGCATACCCCCCCCCCCCCTTCCCCCCTGTAAACTTGAAACCTTAAAAGTTGGGGTTTTCGAATTTTAAAAATCCCTGAGTTGGGAAAATTTATGCCTCAGGAAAATTAATATTATTAGCAAATGAAAGCGACGGACGACTAGAAATTGCCCAGCTTGTATTAAGATGAAACTTAAATTAGATCTCAAAACGGAACACTGCATTGGAACATGCGTGCAACAAATCAATACTTTCGAGAGAACTGTTTAATATTACCTATAAAAAGCTGACAAATGTCTATAAGTTGGAACTGTGATTTTTTTTAGCACTGTTGCGTCGTGAATTTTGAATCGTTAAGTGTGGTCTGGTTAATAAACGTCGCACTAGAGCTGCACATTGAACTACTGGCGTTGGTTCGAGCAACGCGCCCTTGATTGGTTATTGGTACGTGTTTACTTACTACATCAAGGACGCTTTGGTTCGAGGCCTATCTCGAAGAAAAGACCCGGGAACGATGTCTCATATTTTTAACAATGGTCAGATAACGAGAACAACACTAGAGCTGGTACCCGACGTCTTTAAGTTGGGAATTTTGAATCGTTCACTTTCGGAATTTCGGATCGTTAAGTTGGGAAATTTCTTGTCTCAACATCCCAAAAATAAATTCGTGTGACGGCACTGCCAGTAATAATTTATATAACTAAAAAAAGTATTGTTGTTAGGACACATTGTCATTGTCTACAGTGTATGAAGCCGGTATTGTTTGCGAAGCAAACTAAAGAGGATTGCGTAGCAATCCTCCGGTGGTTGGCGAAGCGTTAGCGGAGCAGGGGGCGGAGCCCCCTAGTAAATAAAATAAAAATAGCTCTTTGCATTGTAAAATTTACACTAATGTGAACTAAAATCTACTACTAATTTGAACTAAAATCATACTTGGCGATATTAATTTTGACGCCTTGGCGGAGTGCCACATTATTTTTAATTTTAATCTAAATGTGTTTTAGTGTACGTTACTTGTGAAAATTTCCACATATAGCAACTCTGAAGTTTCGTCATTGCTAACCAGAATTCCAAAACTCTTATTTCTGAAACATTCCGAACGTTATTTAAATTTTAAACAACTTATGCGTAGTTTAAACAATATTTATGTATTAATTTAATTTCAAAGACAAAATATATAATATACCAACAAATACAATTTTTTCCCTACTTAACAAACGTTTTCTCAACTGTATTAAAGGGTCAACTTTTTGCTTAGTCTCGTCTTAAGTTATGTTACAGTGTAATAAACTGTTGCCAAATACGACATTTCCAGTTCAGTTTGGCAACACTGCGCATTGTTTGCGCAAGTAGCTCTCACTCAAGGATAGTGAAGACCATATATATATATATAAGGTGTGCTCGTGTTTCGCTTTTTGAAAGGGGCAAGGAAACAATTCTTTTGAAGTCATTTTAGCTCCGCCTTACTATAAGTTTTTGATCATTCTCATTGGCTGTATGTTTCAAGCATTGCTACTTAGGTTCGATCCCCGGTTGGGTAACAACTGGTGATTTAATTTTTAATAAGCAAAATAATGTAAATATCTGTAAAAAATTGTGTTCACGTAGCTTTACTGCTAATCCGTCCTTATTTTGTTATGTCCCCGTATTTTACTTGATTGAAATTGTAACTCATTTAATATGTCCAATACAAATGCATTGACCTGATGGTTCCTAACCTCATTTTACTCTTTCAAAATTCCTGGACATGCTCTCGTGGCAGCTAATATTTTTTTAATACGCTTTTATTAAGCAACTCTTGCAATTTTTACATACTAAATGCAATCCTTAAAATATAATTTAAACTATTAAAATTCAGCAAATTTTAAATTAAAATAGCGAATAACATTTTTTAATAGTTCAGAAAAAAACGAATAGATGGCAGCACGTCACGAACCATTGGTTCAAATTGCTGCAATTAACATCGAGATATTTTAATAACCAAACTACTCTGAAAATCGATTCAAATTGTTTTTTGAAGCAAATTTTAACTGTTTTCTTTTAAATAAATTCATGATTAGTTAAAAACAAGAATTCTTGTTAAATTAAGTACACTCCTAAAACGACTGCACAAACGAGAGAATTAGACACGCCCACAGAAGTCGGAGGTGTCACTATGACGTCAAAAGAATACTTTCCCCCGCCCTCCATCAGAAAGCGGGAGTGCCAGCACACCTTTTATATATAGTCTCCACTATCCTTGGCTCTCACCAACTTGTTTACTAAATATCGATATTTCGATGTTGAAGTTGTAACCCTAGGCTTTTTATACCAATGTTGGCTATGACAATTGATTTGTCGATTCTTAAGTTTTACCGTGGTAATGCCCAATGTCGAATAGAACTAGAAGGTTACTTGTTTAATGCTCTAATACATTAATTAACTCTGTGATGTGTAGAAACAAAGTTGACGACTATCGCCTATTAGCGTTAAAATCTCTTTTAGCTTTTGACGACTGATACGTCACGATAGGCCTGATTGGTTATAGACAGAAAGTAAATTAGAACTTGATACTTTACGGATCATTGGAAATGAAAGAGTGCAGTGAGTAAAATATCCCTTTATCAGGGAGAAACTGTTCCATCGACTTCAAATCCATTGCAACAACCTTCTAATTTACTTCTGGTAGCATATTACCTTCTGCTTGAGTTTAGAACCATTTAAGTAGTTTTCTCTTCACTAGAGCACGCATCTTAAAAAACTAAAAGTAAAATTAAATAATTGTGTAGAATTGAAGTAAATGGACCTTAACCGGGTCAAACTCTCCGATCACAACTTTTCGAGCTTCATTTGGCGAGGACTACCCCAAAATGCATTATAAATTTTTCCTTCACGTAATTTATAAACGTCTTGAAAATTACACATCCCCATTCTGTTAACACACAGGTAAGGTAAAACTTAAATATAGTTTATATATAGTTAAAGAGAACGATTCTTAGCCAAAAATACATCGGCGTTATTAATAACATAAAAGTGTTGTACCGCAAGAGTTAAGATACTGATTTTGGCGCCAATACTTTATTATCGCCGAAACAAATCATATTAGGTTTATAATTCTGCAGTGACATTTTTATGGCTTTAAAATTACAAAAATGTAAAGGTACATTATCTTGGAGAAAATTGAACCACGCCAAATATACTATGAGTGACATTTTCAACAACGGCCATTTTTTGGCGATATTAAAGTATTGGAGTAAGTCTGCCCAATATTAAGCATCTTTACCGTTTGGATTTCTATATACGATCCTTTCTTTAATTTTCGATAAATTTTTATAGATAACTGAAATTTCTATCACTGAATTGGATATTCATTTATTTTTAGAATTATGTAAAAACGTAAAGTGTGATAAAACGAAATAAGTTTTATACACATCCTGTTATTTAAAAAAAAAAACGAAATTCATGCACCTTTGATTTCAGAATCACGAAAACTAGCGTACATTTGATATTGACGAAAAACAATACACTTACCTATTTTTAAATTAAGTTCCCCATGAAATGTATCTGTAGAAAATGCAGAGTGCTCTCTTTCTCAGTAAAACCGTCTTTTCTGTGGATAAAATTCTTGGAAGTTGCGTGCACAAAATCCTTGCTTGAAGATGAAACATCGCGTTGCCATGGGGATGGATCTTGTTGGACATGATTGACTTTATGCTTCACAGCAGAAATGAAAATTGTATATCCAGGCGTTTCCCCTTCAGACTATATATGGTAAGTTAAGTTAACGTCGCTCTAGAGTTGCATAAAGGTTATTTGGTTGCTTCCTTTGAAATTGCAACAGGTTTTATGACAGGGGCCTTGAAATATTAACGGTTATTATGTTGCTCAATTTTCTGCCAATGACCTCTGTACCTGGATTTATTTTAAAAATGTATTTCAGAGATATGAGAGCCCCAGTTGCTCAGTGGATAAGGCGTTCAGCTACTAATCAGAGGATTGATGGTTCGAATCCGTGAAATGGACTTGACATAAAAAAGTAAAAAAGTAGTGATCTTGCGATCGGAGGGTTGCCAGCTTCGCTACAAAAATACTAGAAAGTCGTCCAGAATATCCATCAAATTATACTGGCGTGTATACGGGACTGATGCACGATAAATCTGATCGGGGTCCAATGTCCTGACGCCTATTGAGGTTGCGTCGGGTGCCAGCTCAGGTGTTGTCCTCGTCATCTGACCATGGTTCAAAAATACGAGGCATTGTTCCCGGGTCTTTCCTTCGATATAGGCACCGAACCGTCGCCAATAGCCCACCGTGCAGCTCTAGTGCGACGTTAATTAAACAAACCAAACCGGAGATATCACCCGAACCGTCGCCAATAGCCCACTGTGCACTCTAGTGCGACGTTATTTAACCAAACCAAACCAACCAAAACGTACTTCCATCTGAAATATTTATAGAAGAAGCAACGAGTAAGAGTTACACAATCCACACTGCAAATACATTTCTCTATACACAATCTTTATTCAGTACATTTTTAAAAGCATTTTTGAAACGAACCTTCTTCATTTATCCTCATTCCTCTTTGGGGATTGGAAATATCGACATCCCTTATTTAAGTCGCGTAAGTTTCTGCCGATGATCACTGTACCCGAATTGTCTTTTAAGACGTATTTACGTCAAAAAGAGGTTCCATTTTAAAAATAAAGTTTAGTAGATTTTTTTAAAAATTTGTCTTGGACCATTCTGTGCCTACTCATTAATGTTTTTTCATAACTATTTATATTTTAATTTATTTAAAATATTCAAGCAATGCCGGGAGTCATTTCAATATATAAAGTTTTATTTTTATTATAAATACTCAGTCAATTGTAATTCTATGTCAGAACGTTAACTTGTTCAGATGCAGATGCTGTCGCCAATTGCCCATTGTGCAGTTCTAGTGCGACGTTATTTCCTCCAATCCAATCCAGATGACTTAATTAAACTTAATTCAAAAATTAACGATGGTTCCAACGAGGCGTTACTTGACTGTGTTACACAAATAAGGACATAAATATAAGCAGCCAAAAAAGTTTCAAACAAACCAAACAAACTCAACAATGTATTTATTTGAAAAGTGGGAAATTTATTGACTTTTAATAATTCAAAGACCAAAACATTAAAGTAAGTTTTTTTTAATTCGACATAATACCACTTTATTATCACGTTTTGTCATTTTTGAAATATGACATTTTCTAATATATTTGAAACTAGATCACTGTATTCACATAGAAAAACTATAAATCTTTAATATATCTTTTTTGTTTAAAAATATCGGAAAAAAATAAACGAGTGTTGATAGTTTTTAAGCTTTAAAACGACCGTATGTGGAAATATTCTACAACAAGCTATAAATGCCCGAATTGTATGAGAAACACTTTTCTGTGCTAAAATCTTTAAAAGTCAATGAAATCTCATTTTATCTTTACAAACATTGCTAAGATATTTCTATTTATAAGCAAATGACAAACTTTAGACTAAAAATCTATGTTCGATTGTAAAGTATAATAAACATTTTGATTCTACTTAGATCAGAATTTCACTTGATCTACGAAGTTTTTGAACAAAATGATCACAACAAAGTGTGTCGATTCTTTGAGTATTTACAGTAATGTGTTATTTTAAGCAGGATTTAGAATGAGGTTGACTTTATTCTGACATTTAATCTGTACTGAAAAGTGTGTGTTTTAAAGAGTGTCTCTTTTTGTTCACGACCAGAATTTAGCTTCAGTTGGTTGGTTGAATTAACGTCGATATTGGACTGCACAATAGACGACTAGCGTAGGTTTTCGGGATCTATTCTGAAGGAAAAACCTGAGAACACAGTGTCTCGTAATTGCGAACCATGGTTCGAACACGAGGACGACACCTGAGCTTGTAGTACCCTACGCACCTGTAAAGGCGAGAAGTCGCTTGGACCACGGCAGATTTAACATGCCCCATCAGTCCCCTCTGCACGGAGAATGAGGAACGATACTGGCAACCCTTCTATCACAAACTTGCTGCGGGGGGAGGGTGAATCCAAGCTAGTTTTTGTCAACAAAATCGCTTTTAATATAAAAAAATTCTTTACTCATTTACTGGAAACTATTTATGAATATACTTCTTTAGTTACACTCCTCATTTATGTTTTTTGTTAATTTACTTATTTAAATAAATAAGCTAGGATCCAAGCTAGCTTTCGTCAACAATAAAATCCCTTTTAATAAAAAAAACATTAACTCAATTACTGTCCACTATTTATTAATAAATTTTATTGAGTTACACTCATGTAATTTTTTTGTTAATTTACTTATTTAAAATATTATGTTAATGATCTTACCGTTGATTTTCAATGCTATCTGTGACGTCATCCATTCAGAAGACGTATTACCTAGCGCATGAGGTCATTGATGCTGTACTAATAATTCGGGTTCGGAACGTTTCTTTATTCAATTTTTCAAAGATACTCGAAATTTTTATCTAAAGTTCAGCACTTAAATAGTTAAAAAAAAATCATAATTAACTAAAAATATTATTATTTTTATTCTAACGGCAAATAGTCAAAGTATAAAATAAAAGGATAGTGTATAATTTTTTTATTTAAAAAAAAAAAAGAAAACTTCATAGTTTTTTAAAAATATAATATAGGGTGGTCAAAAAATTTTATGCGATGGTCATTGTTTAGCTGCACCACTTTTAGCTGTATTTGAATTTTAAAACATTTTTTTCCTAACTGCTTTGCTTATATTTTAAACAAATCGCCGCATAGTTTTACTAGCAAAAAGCAAAGAAGTTCAATCCTAGCAAAAAGAATTGGTTATGATGTGTAGTAAAACCGTCAAAGTAAACATTTTAGGAAAAGTGTTCTGAAAAAAATAAATTAGAATTAATATTTATTTCATTGTTTGATTTTCATTAAAAAATAAATTTATTGAAGTTAATAATGGAAGCTAATTGAACTTAACAGTAGCATTTTTTTAGGTTAAAAAGCAAAATAAATAGGTATGAAGAAATTGTCTTTTGGTGTATATATATATAGTAATTTTAACGACAATGTTAAAAGTATAAATGTATTTAGATTCACTGCAATTCAATTAAGGACATTTTTAGAAAATAATACTAATACTAATACAAAATAAAAAGCATTTCCTCTAAATCATGACTAGGATTAAAATGTATAATATTTGAGTTTAATTGTTTTTAAAATTGTTATAGAACTAGCTAAATACTTAGATAGGCACTGGTATAGTACATAGGGGAAGGTGGGAGCACAATGGCTTTTATTTTTTATTTAATAGCCCAGAAATGGCAATAGTAAAAACTGAGCATGACATTATGAATGTACACGTGTATTGAGTACGACATAATTTCTGAAGCACTTACTTCTGTAACTAGATCTCATTTAACAAGGTTCCGCATAAAATATTTCACACCAAAACTATATTCGAAAATTTCAAAGAAACACCGTTTACGAACTGGGTTGATTGTTTTATAAAGACTCCAAAGAGGACTGAGACCTTAAAAGGAAATTTTCATCTGCTAACGTCAAAAGCTGAATTCAACACAAACTCGAAACGAATTTTTCATTGACAGGAATTGAAGCGTGATCTTCTTTTACTCCTACAGACAAATGTTCCATTCTAACGCGCCATTTTGATAACAACTTGCTACAAGGAATTATATTATTTTACACTCCAGAAACTCCGCACTGTTTTCGCTTTTTTTTTGTTTCTTTGTTTGTCTCCATATCTGTAACTGTTTTAAGTTAATGACTTTTTGTTTGTTTCTGTTATAAAGGGAAGTGGAATTACTTTTTGTAGTTTTTTTTTTGTTCTTCCTCGTTCTGGTACGACGTCCAGCATCGTATATACATTTCATTTCCTCGTAGGTATTTTATTTTTAAAGATCCTGGACTTACTGGGTGTTACTAATGAGTAATGTTTTGTTCTCTAAAGAAGGTTCTTGAACGGTTTTAGATAACTATAATGAGGAAATACGAAACTAAGTGTTTCGGCCTCAGGTCGCTATCCTTAAAGATTCAAACAAAGTACTTCTAACCTGAAAGATACAATTAGTCCAAAAGAACCTACACCCATAAATATAAGAGCCACAAAAGCCTGCAAGTCATAACAACTGGACTCGAAATCGAAAGATTTCGAGTTCAAGTCCCGGACTGTTCAATCGAAGAATGAAAGTGTAAATTGAGCTTGTGCATCGTAATTGTCTTAGCTCGTTAATCCTCTTGTTGATCGTGGTGTGGCAGATTGGAGAACGAGGTTACAGCTCAGGTGTGGTTTCCGTCTTCTAATGTTTCAAAATTACGAAGCACTGTTCAAGAATCTTTCCTTGTATATTGGTTCCGAATAATCGCCAATAGCCTATTGTGTATCTCTATAGTGATAAAGTTCGTTTAATCAACCATGCACAATAAAATAAAGATTATGGGACATTGCAATTAATGAGTGCAATATTTCAAGCGAAAATCTTGAATTGCAGAGGTAAAACTTTGTTTGTTGGAAATCCGAGTTTCTATTCCTTTTTAGACCATTATGGAGATAATTGATTTCATCAAAGACACCTAATTATTTTTATTATAAAACGTTTTTCTTTCATTCAATGCTGTTCTCTCATCATTGCCGTTACTTTTTTACTAACTTTTTTATGCTTCTGTAACATGTTTTATATGCTTGGAACTGGATATTTTTATGTAATTATAAATTGGTAACACATATTCATTCACCACTAATTGGGAAGATTGTCTAAGAGTGGTGTAAATATCAAATATCCGAAAACTGACTAACACCATTTTCTATTACTAGGCAAATAGATTTACGATATTTATAAGTGATGCGGATCTTAATTTATTAGGTTGCACAACGATGAGTTGAATATGCAATTCCACTTAACGTTATAGCTATAGCCAGGCTGAGTTGCAAACTCTAAACAATCTAATCTCGGAACTCTGTTTTTGGACTTCGCTAATTTTTAGTCAACCCCATCAGTTATTCGTTAATAATAATTAAGGGAGACCCAAGCCCGAATTCCTAATATTTTTATTAAAGAATTCAAAAATACAATTTTTCCCCACACTATTAGAACATCTCTTTCTAAACAATGAAAAAAAAATATTTAAAAAAGCTTTTTTTAAACCTAAATAAGCTTTTTTAGAAACACTACACCCCCTTCAATTTGTAATATTTAAAAAAATTAAATTGATTTAATAACGTCAAAGAATATACTATAGACCTAAGGAGAGATGTTTTCAAATTTGTGTTTTAGTTGTTTTCCAAAAAAACTATTTTATGTTCATAACCTAAAAAATATTCACCTTTTTATGTTCATTAATTCATAAAAAAAAAGTTTATAATCTAATTTAAAATAAGCTCTTTGTTTATAAAACAAATATTAAATTTTCAAAAACTATTAACAATCCAGTTTTAAGTACACTTTTTAGAAAGCCTCGACGAATATTGCTGCCGAAAAGTAGGTAGGCAGATGATAAATGATATATAAACATGAAAAAAAAACATGTTCTCTTTCTTCTACTGCTTTTAAATTTTGTTGATATCTTCTTAAATGTGTATATCAGGGGTTTCCAAACGTTTTTTCACTATTTCACTAAAAATCCTAACAGTCAGGCGGGTCAACAACACACACAAATAAATAAATATATATGTAAACACATATACACACTGGTATGTGTGTGGGGGGGGGGGGGGGGGGGGAGCGGGAATGACATTTTTTTTGAGTCAACCATTTTGAGTAATGAGTTGGTTAATAAAATAGCTGTTTAAATAAAAGTGTGAAGAAATCCGAATAAATCAAACTTATTCCAAATAATGTTAATGTAATATAATAGGACTAATAATGTTCTTGGAAAACGTACCTGTAAAATGAAAGATGGTTAGCATTATTGTAATATTTCTTGAAATATTGTGTCAATTATTCATTAGGCGTAAGTTCAATCCATTTAAGTTGAAGTTCTCTTGGCGCAATTTTCGATTTCACATTGGAATAGATTTTCAAATAGCTTTAACTTTTTTTGCTGTTGATTAAAGTCTTATAAACGGTTTTTAAATTCCTCATGTAGTTTTGTGATAGTTTACACTGCATAATGTGTGGAAAAGTACGCAAGTTTTATTAGCGAACTTCTTGCATGTTAATTGGATCAAAACTATCTTGCCCAATTGGTTTTCAAAAACAATCAGTTTTGTTTTAAAAGCTTTTCACATGCTGGAACAAATCGTTTACAAAGGACTTTTCGCCTTGAAATTTAAAAATTAAAATGAGTTGTAATATCAACAACAAATGCAAGTGCTTTACATCTACAGATGAGCTGAAAACTCTTCTACATGCTTACCCTATTCAATCCAATAGCCCACTGTGCAGCTCTAGTGCGACGTTAACAAAGAAACAAACCCAAAAAAACCAAACTCTATTCAATCATAAAAATAACAATAGCCCTAGCAGACCTTTGAACACAAGCTCGCTACAATTGTAAAGTCCACGTAAATATCACGGAACTTTGAACCTACCGCGATTCTCCACTGTATTTGTATTATTTTTACGATTTATGATTTTACGATAAATTGCTCGTGCATCCACCGGGTGATATCAACCACGGTGCATCAACCAATGACCCTTCGGAAACTTGGTACGAACCGCGGGCCGTAATTTGGATACCCCTGATATATAACATCATTTTATGTAAAAGCATTTTAGCATTTTTTTCGGAATTTTGGTACTTGGGTCATCTTTAAAGGATGTAGGGTAAATACGACGAGGGTCCACTTCTTGTTGAAATTGAGTTCTCAAAAGAAAAACGATAATGGTCTGTCAAAAAACATATTAAGAGATCAGAATGCAAACTATGTTTATAAAATATAAAATATTGTATATTGTTTTTTTTTAATAATTACTGCAAATGAACTTCCTATGTATCCTTAGTCGCCAATAGCCCACTGTGCACGTTAATAGTGCGACGTTAATTAACAAAACCAACCAACCAAACCTATGTATCCTTCAATTAATAATAAAACCTCAGGGATGTGATAGAATCCTCAACCTTTGTGTTATTTGCTAAGCTATGGAACCTCAAATATCCAGTTTAAATTAACAGTATTATGGGATCACTTCTGTGATTTCCAACCCGAATAGCACACTTGATTTGAAGTTCCATTGAAATACTAATTTAAAAAAATCGTATTTCAAATAAAAATAAATATTTATAAATAAAATACTTTTTATAAACACTCTTATATTAAAAATACACTAAAATTTAAACGTAATTTCTTATACCTACAAGTACAATAAATATATGATTAATTTTCCCAATGTCATTTGGAAGTTATTGACATAAAATGTTTTTTTTTTTGGTCAACCATAGAATCAATAAGGACGAAGCTCCTGTCAGAATAAGTGTATTTTTGTCACTTGTCCATCAAAACGCCCCAGTTATCCAGTTAATCAGTCTTGGGATATATCAAATGTATCATAACACAAGAGATATATCATAACACAGTCATATGGCTAAATAGTGTTGTATTAAATGTATTGGTAGAGTTGTCTCTAAATACCTTATGGTTGTGGTTCCTTATTTGAAATACTCTTTAAAATGTCTTTATTTGTAATATCAAGTCAGAGAATAAATTTTATACACATTTTGTAGTTATGTGTTGAAGTTTTTTAAAGTTCTTTGAATTAAAAAGAAAATACGAAGTGAATACTTATTTTTTGTTGAAAATATGACGTATACAATACATATTGAAATAAACAATGATTGTACGATTGTTTGCTTTTAATGATACCCATGTTATTGTCATTGCTAGCGGTACATGGTTTGATGTTGTCGGAAACCAGTTTAACTTGAATGATCTTCAGATTATAATAGCTGTCTTTATCCTCTTCCTATCTTTTGAAAAAAATTATCTTGTTTTAAATTATATCTAAAATATGAAGCAAAATATATAAAATTAAAACTTTTCATATTTTTGTTCACATATTCAAAGATCCCATTTTTATTCTAAAAAATAAAAGTACCATCAAACTCCGTCCAGTGGAGTGCGCGACAGCCATTTAGATAGAGCATCGAGTTCGTAGTCGAAGAGTTGTGAGTTCGATCCTTGTCGACTCCACTGTAGAACAGGGAACAAGTAATTGGAGAATTGCAAGTTAATCTCTCGTTTTTCCGATCAAACATTTGGACCACCGGATGGCTCAGTAGTAGAGTCGACTCTTAACATTGGAAGAATGCGAGTTCAAATCTCGAAATTGTGAGCGCAAAGAGTTCGTGATCCGTGGGTTGTCAGTTTTGTTCCTTGTCGTTTACAAAAAATATCCACATGGCACTGTAGTACGTTAAATCTTCATTTCAATTCGACATATTTTTGTTGCGAAATCTCTCATCGAACTACAGTTTAATAAATTATTTAAAAATTCATTTTAAAGTATGGATTATGGAACTGTACAGTTTAATTTGATTAAGTCGAACTAAAGTTACACAAAACGGCTGTTCCAGATGGCACATAGAATGTCGAAATTCGACCACAATTTTAAGCGCATTTAAGCTTTCTAGTTCCCATATGCCCTCTTCAGCACTCATAAGACATTTCACGTACCCCACTGCGGCTGTGCCCCTGATACAGCCCCTTTCATTTTTCTCGTTAAAATCATGTGCCCTCAAAGAGGACAATAAAAAGAGGAACTAATACACACACGCCCAATCGACAATTTCGACATACCCCTAGCATGTAGGGCAACAAATATTTCCTGGCCCGGTACAATACCGCACATTCTCTTCTGCTCGCTGCAGTTGCACTGACCATTGATCCAGCTTTTGACCCTGGCCACACGGGGCGACTTCGAAAGGAAACAATGGGGCAATCAATGGGTAAACAGAGATATGCTTCCGTTTGTCGTCGGATCTTCACTCTGTTTCATGTGGGGAATCAACAATTAGGCTCACCCATAGGATAGAAAGGATGTGTATCCAGTGTCTGACCCGTGAACTTTCTAACATGTTTTCCGGCCGGCGGGTGGGCCACCAGAACATATTTTAACTTAATGACTGAAAGGCAGTTTAATCGCTCAAGGAAATAATTTTTGTCGTCTAGTGTAAAATATCATACTGTGTGCTCAGTAATACTATTAAATTTCAACCCATACTGTACTTGTATCGTATCATACAGTACTTGTTGTTTCAAATCTGAAAGTGAAAGAGTTGAAGACGTGGATGCAAGAACTAGACAGCTTCATTTTTTTTCTGATTTATATCTTTTCACTTTTTCCTATAAAGATAAGAATCCTCTATCGATTGGTGCAAGAATAAGACAGTTCTAAGCAATGGCTAAAACATTGGATATAAGAGAAATGAGCTGTACTGGGGTTTTAAACGGTGCGAGAAACATACAGGGATTTTGGTGCGTCTTGAAATATTTTGAAAATTGGAGCAGTTTGGTTCATACACCCACACCTTTAATTGTTTCTTTAAAAAACCTCTGCACACCACTTAATTCTCTCACGGACCAACAGTGGTCCGTGGACCAGGGGACTTGACGAATTATGCACTGTGTTTATTCTCCAAGCAAGAATTCTTGTTCTGTAGAGTTTGGAGTTGCCTTGAAGGCAGGCCTTTATAATAATAGTCATTACACCCCCTTGTCCTAGCGCACAGGCCTCCTAAATATATTCACAAGTTAACTAACGTAATCTCCCTCCCACTACACAATTTTTCTGAATCCGTTTGAGAGCCAACGGTCATATCATGATAAATACACCTGTTCCCGTCAGATCACCAAGTCGATCATCTTCGGTCCCGATCTGTGCTATGAAAGAAGACCATCACTGTCGTCACACAATGATTTTTTTTTTTGGGGGGGGAGGGGGGAATTTCCCAACAACGATTTGAAATTCTCAACGTAACAATTCGAAATTCCTAACTTAACGGCATCATGTGCTAACGGTCAAGGTTGTCCATTATCTGACCATGGTTTTAAAAAAATACAAGGCATTGTTCCCGGGTCTTTCCTTTGTGATAGTCCCCGAACCGTCCCCAATAGCTCACTGTTCAGCTCTAGTGCTACGTTAACTAACCAACCAGCAAGGATCCTCGTTCTGTAGAGTTTGCGAGAGTCTTGATGGCTGGCCTTGTATGATATTAGTCATCACACCCCGTTGTCCAAACTCGCAGGCCTCCTAAATATAGTCGCAAGTTAACTAATCTCCCACAATTCTTCCCAAATCCTTTTTTGCGACATGCGTATTCTAAGAATAACAACTCGAACGGACCCACCCTCACAATTGCAGTGGGCGCAATTCCATTGTCTGAAGGGAGCGGAGAGACGCGCGATAAGGGATCTATCTCCACGCACGCGAGCCGCAGCATCCATCCCCATGTGGGTCAGTGCGACATTTCGGATCAGCCAAGCGAGTCCGAAAAACAACCGTCCAAGGCCAAATTGAATACGAGAGGGAGTTGGGACGCGAAGATTGTTTTACGCATAAAGCGGCAGAGGCTAGTTGTTCCGCAGAAGGACACTCAAGGTCGGGATGACGAATATTTTAGGGGGTGTCTATGAACAATATCACACTATAAAAAAAATATTAAATAATAAATATTAAATAAAAAAATATTAAATAATAAATATTAAATAATAAATAAAAAAATATTAAATAATAAATAAAAAAATATTAAATAATAAATATTAAATAATAAATATTAAATAATAAATATTAAATAATAAATAAAAAAAAATATTAAATAATAAATATTAAATAATAAATATTAAATAATAAATATTAAATAATAAATAAAAAAATATTAAATAATAAATAAAAAAATATTAAATAATAAATAAAAAAATATTAAATAATAAATAAAAAAATATTAAATAATAAATAAAAAAATATTAAAATATTTTATAGTAATAATTTTTGGGAAATATTATTTATATTTTAATGTCAAGATTCGTCCTTTCAGGAAATTTTCAATTGAAGCTAAACCTCGAGCCAGAGCCGGATTTTGAGTGAGTGGGCCCATAGGCTGAATATGTGGTGCGGGGAGCACCCAACTACAGGGGGTGGGGATATTGAATACCCCTAAGAAAACGAGGGGGTGCTTCGGAAATTTTTAAGAGATATATATTCCAGAATTGCAAATTAAATCGTTTTTAAGTGTGCATATGAAATTGGGATACAGTGTTTTTTTGTAAATTTCAAATACTGTGTTAGAAAATGTCAACGGTTTCAAGGAATCTCAAGGTGCAATGTCATTCTGTAAATAAATGATAAATAAATGTTACTCTCGTTTTTGTTTTACCCTCATGTGACTTTAAGCAAAATAAAAATGTAAGAAAAATAAAAACAACTGATTTCCTAAACAAAAAGTAAAACAATGTCATTGCAATTGTCACAAATGTTTTAAACATTGTAAAAATCTGTTTAGAAAATTTTAATTTTTATCCATTATAAAAAGATTGTAGTATACTGTTTTCATTAGCATTTGGATTAGTATCCTTTCATTTTATTTTCGCAAGTTGGCTGTTTGGTGTTGGCTTTGGTGTGGTGCGGACCCCTAGGCTGCAGCCTATGTAGCCGTAGCCTATGCCTAAACGAGCACACACTTTTTCACGTCACTTCACACTGGAGGAGGAGGGGGGAGGAGAGAGGATAATTTTCTTCGAAATCGAATAAAATCGCACCGGACTTCAATTACAGACTAGAAATATCTAATAAGCATAATCAAAATATCTAATAATCATATTTTGTGGATTCTGTCAATAACAACTATCTCTAGTTAACTGATAATCGTTAAGGGGAATTCAGTGGAACATATAACGGTATACTTCACTTAACAATTTCAGAACTTCAATTAACATGTCAATTTTTATTTATAACTAAATTCGCACCCGTACTCACTGTTGACTTTGACGTGACACGCTTTAAACTCTGCGGCCATCTCGAGAGACAAAACCTGCCTATTCTTAACATGGCGATAGTACAGTGCGTGTTTGTAAGTAAAATGAGGTCGGTAATCAATGCCCCATTTTGTTTTTTAAAATCATTTTCAAAAAATGCATGTATTTTTTTCTTCGGAATAGGCATGTTAACTGGATTTTAAGGTATTCTGAAGATTGATAACATTGAAATGCACATAGAAATGATCCAATAAAGTAATTATTACGAAAACTCACTACATATTTTGTTTTATTTGTTGATAATGTGATATTGCGATTCACAAACAAATCTTAAATCCAAATTCAAACAAAATTGATCCAGTATTTTTAGGTAAAAAACCGCGTCCAGTTAAAAATTGTGTTGTTTTGTAAAGGAATTCCCAAAAAAAATCTGCCATTTACGTATAGTATAAATAACACTGTTAATGGGGTACGTTAGAAAGTTGTCCGCTGTAGGGCAGCGCTTGTCAATCTTCATGAAAAAGTATTGATCCACTTACCAACTTTAGAACCTATTAAGTTCATGTGAATGTGCTCCCTAATTGACTGAACTTGAAGGAGTATGTTGTGAGGTTCTTTTAACAGCGTGATAAACAGCCAATTGTTTGCCAATTTTGTCCGGCTCTGAAATAGCCACTCGCTAAGTGCGAACTTCTAAACTGTTATTGCCTTGTCATTGCTGAGCTTGTGCTGTGCCAAAGAGGCACAATCCAAGGCGAATCGAACTGAAGTTTTGGATGAAATCGGAAAAAAATAAGGACTGGGATAGCGTATTTTTGTTATGGCCGTTACTTACACAACACATCGCGATTTGATCTGCTTTTGGTATTTTCGTAAACCCTACGAAAGACCAGCACACATTCGACGAGAGTACAATAAGAAACGATCATCTCAACACAAATATATTTTCCACAGCAAAAAGCTATTGCCACATTCTCATAAATCTTTTCACTCAAGGTAAAGCATTCATTTTTTGTTACTTTCCCGAGTGGTACAATATCATTAAAGAAAACAAACCAACAACCACTCGAACCTCTGGTCCCCTTTTTATCCTTCAGAGCCAAATCATCTGGTCGAATAAATCATTTGTTAGTTCTTGCGACACTCTCAGGCGTAATAAGTGACGGTCCTTAATAGTAAGTGATATCCTTCCAGTAATAATCTTTCCGATTCGATTCACACTGAACTGAGGAGCGCGAGTCCTGCATGATTAATCCAATGGCGGCTTGTTAGTTAATAATAATATTCCTTTGAAGAAACTGTAAACTTCAACTCATATTTCATTAAATTTTCCTATTTATTGAAAAACTAGTAAGAATACCCATTCTTCACGTTGTTTAAAATAATCCAGATTTATATCCCCAGAAGTGGAAAAGGGTAGTCAACGTGAGCCACTTAGTACACAATGGCAGGAAAAGGAGATATCTGTGTCTCGCAAAATGCGTTATGCAGAACCTCTGGATAAAAATCAATTAAATAATTTTAGGAATTAACTTTTTACCTTAACTGAAAAAAACACATCAACTATCAAATTAAACTAAGCATACCAAATGGCCAAATAACCTTTCAACTGGGGCGGTTTAAGGCCTAAACGACACAAACGGCCGCTTGGGAAGCCAGATTAAGGTGTTCGCCAAATTTGAGTGTAAAAGGCAATAAATAAATTATTAAACTTGGAAAATCCTTATAAATTTTGGACATTTTAAAATGTTTATATTTTTAATTAAATTATATATTTTATTTAAATTTTATGTTTTAATTACATTTTATATTTTAATTAAATTTTATATTTTAATTAAATTTTATATTTTAATTAAATTTTATATTTTAATTAAATTTTATATTTTAATTAAATTTTATATTTTAATTAAATTTTATATTTTAATTAAATTTTATATTTTAATTAAATTTTATATTTTAATTAAATTTTATATTTTAATTAAATCATATATTTAATTTAATTATATATTTTAATGAAATCATATATTTAATTAAATTATATATTTTAATTAAATTATATATTTTAATTAAGTCGTATATTTAATTAAAATATATAATTAAATTAACTACTTTGATATTTATTACCTTATTTCTACCTGTATATTACTATTTTGAGGTTACAAAGTTTATATTTAATTTATTATTATTATTATTTTTTTACCAAAAATACACAGTCGAGTTACTAGTGATTTCTCACGAATTTGGCACCATAGTAAATCGAAGAGAGTTTTTTTAAGTGGACAAAGTTAGAAAAATCCAATATTAAAAAATATGACCCAAGTTGCAAAATTGCCTAACATATTATTTGGGGAGCTAAAATCAAGTTCGCTTGTGTTACAAAAATTATTTGAAATTTCCCTGTATATAACAATGATTTAAATGACAACACAAGCCAGAATTTATCACATAATCAGAATGGCTCATGCAACAACGAAATAAACAAAGGATTTTGTTGTTGTTTTAAAAGTGTTCAAAACAAATATAAATTATTTGTGCCACAAGTAACCATTATCGAAAAATGTAATAATGAAGTGATGTTTTTGAGGAAATGTAATAACACTAGTACAAGAAGTTGAATTAAGCATTCACAAATTATTCAAATTTTGCCAAACCCGGCCCCCAAAACCGACAAAAGTTCAGATTTAAATTTTTAGAATGTATTAAAATATATTTAATTTAAATTTTCAAAAAGGTAACTTTTAAAGTGTTGATATTTTATTATTTTTGAAAGATTTTGTATGCATTCTACTTAGTAGACACTGTCTCCTTCACAACAATCCGCTCCACATCATGAGAATTTTTTTAAAAAATTAATTCTCAGTAAAATAAATTTGTCATCTTTTAGATACGTTAATTTTTTAATTTTCAGTAATTGAATAGTCATTATTTTAAATAAAAATTTAATTACTGATCTGACTATTGACATACATCAGAGATCCCAGCTGAAGCAGATAACTTAATTTAAGCTAAATTTTCCAGTTCCCTCCGCTACAGTTTGTTATTATTTTATAATATGTTAATTTACGTAAATTAAACCCACTAGTATTTTTCCTTAGTTTATTCTATTATAAGAACTGTAAAAGCATAAAAGAAAATTAAAATTTAGAATATTAATTAAAAATTTTAAGTTAGAAAAAAAAATTAACAAACACAAAACAGTTATCATGGGAATAGCCCTAAAGTGACGGTGAAAAATAGTCAAACTCGTATTACCAAAATTCATACAAATTCATCAAATGGCCGATTATTTTCTAAAGCTGTTAGGGCTGTATCGAGCGAAAGGATATTTTGTGATAAGTTGTTCTCTGAGTGGATCCAATTTCGAGTTTTCCATACGCATGCAACTAAACGTGGATAGCCTAATAATTGTTTTTTGGTCACTTTTAACTGAATTTGCATAAGCTTGTATAGTTTTGGCTTTCAATGGAAAAACTAATTTAAAAAAAAAAATTATAGGCGCTTTCAAAACATTTTTTGATGCTGGTTTGACATTTATTTTAACCATTAAAAAAGAGTTTTCTAACATAAAACATAGACACTGTTAAGAATATGTTTTGTTTTTATTTAAGGGCCTGCGGTTGGCTAGTGATAAATTATTCGACTCACAATCGGTAGATTGTGAGTTTCTGATGATCTCCTACCGCATTTTAAAAACTCGATACCTTATACCCTATAAAATCAAAACATAAACGAATTCCAAATTAATAAAAATTTATTCAAAAGTATTTTTTTTAATATGTAGAAATGTAGCAAGAGTAAAACATGCATAAATTACCAATTAAAAAAAACCTACATGTATTTTAAATATTTTTAATAAACAATCACAAATCAAAAATATAATAATTTAAATTAAAATATTCCTTTAAGAGTAAAATTGCATCTACTGCATTTATCTTCGATTGGTGACTTTTAAATTTGTGATTAGAATTGGATAGTCATAGTTTTTTAAGCAATTGTGGGCCGTCGCACGTTTCGCTTAGAATAGCCGTTGAAGGTCAGCAACACTTGAAAGTACACTTGTCCGTATTTTTTAAATATCTTGTTAGCATGTTTCATGAGGAAAGTAGAAGCACATTGTTATTACCATAGAAATAAGGAAAAAGATACACAAAAACAAGACGCTATATAAACACAACACAGTGTATATAAACATAATACACTCTGTGAAACACATAATATTTGTATTGCTTATAAAAATCGTGAAATGCGGAGAAAACAATAAACATCCAAGTGGCTAAACTGTCACTGAACTTTTCCCACAGAACTCGTATTAGTGCATTAGAGTGGCAAACACTCCTGACTTCTGATGCTACAACAATGAGATGATAAACATCATTAACCCTTTTTTGGTCGGATTTTTTCTCCTTTCCGAAAATAACATTTTGACCGAGAGTTAGCGATGTCCCTGTTTTAACTCAACCTTCCACCATTTCATCTGTAAATTTGTTTGTTACGCATTTACGACCAAACTCGTTGTTCGATTTTCTTCCAATTTGGCATGAATGCAGCTTGAAGTCATTAAAATCGACGTATTTGTTTTTTATAAATTATTTTGGGGTATCGCGAGGTTAACTGTTCCAAGCAGTATCGCTTAACTGTACTATCCACGGTCCCTACTTTGGTAGTGTTGCGTAGAGGAGAAAAGCCGCCATTACTCGATCACCACTCAAGTATCGTAAGCGCAGATGTCGCCGTTGTTGCGTCACGTATGAAGAAATCGGAATTAAATTTATTCTCGTGAGCGGCGTTCATAGAGGCGTAGCTCGGCAGTACGTTTGTCGCGTTTGAGAGCTTACTCTGTCATAGATAGGTATAATCCATTGAACTAAACCGGACGCGTATCAGAAGTTATAAGGCTATACGTCTGTTATTTGTTACAGAAATTTGACGTTTGATCGGTTATGGCGTCCCTTGTTCAACATGTAGGGTCCATAAATGGCGTGAAGAGACTCGAGTAGTAAGACAGAGGGATGCCAATCCTAGCCTACCGAATTTGACCAAGGAGGAAGGTGTCCATCTCCCCCACTAGATGTTACATAAGTTAAGCATATACGCTTTTTAAAGCGTATATAAATGTAAGTTGTGTTTTTGTTACGTCATTTCTGTACTCCAGTGCCTTTACATTCTCTGCAGCACGCACAAGACGTTTCACGTATCGAATTACCTTTAAAATAAGGCATTTTTATATTCTTGAAAATGAATATTTGTTTTATTTGGAATTCAAAAATACCAAATTTCAAAAACATTTTTTTTCTTGACCCACTGGTGGTCGATCTCACAAGTGATATCACATTCAGTGAACTCCAGTTTTCCTGCAATGTTCCCACTTTTTTAAATTCATAAAATATTATAATTTTTTTTATAATTATCCATTGCTCTGAAGTATCTTAAAATATATCTTTATAAAAATAATTATTTAAAATTCAGGCGAACAATGCAGCAGAAAATAATTTAAATTATTGTTACTAAAGTGTACAGAAATTACTGGATTTCCGGCGAAATTTAAACGAGGAGATGTTTAAGTTTGCAAAATTTGTTTAAACGTGTTTTCTATTAACAATTTCCAATTTATCTCGAATTCAAAAATTCCATTCCATGCTTTATTTTGAGATTTTTTGCAATTTCTTTAGTTTAAATATATCTAAACCAAAAAAATTTACATTTTAAGTCTCTGTTTACTCATATTTGAAGTACATGCCCCTAAAAGAAATATTTAAATATATATATACACTGTAATTTTGAAATGAGGTTCCCATGGCTTTAGTCTCATACAAAGCACATAAAACTTAAAATTAAATGTTCGTGGTCCCCTTTGTTGTGTAGAAACCACAAACCAATTTCAGAGAAATATTATATTCTTTAGGTACTTCGGGATTGAAGTTGCCAAATAATAAGTTAAAAAATCAACAAAAAATAAATTAAAGATAAAAACGGGAGGAAATCTCTTTAAACTACCTCAATTTCTATTCTTTTCGAAAACCAGTTCTAGAACCATTTTTCGAAAGTAAATAAGATCTCAATTTTCTGCAATCCTTTCAATTTATATTTTGTCAACAAAATATTTAAAAAAAAGTCTGCGTTTCGTTTTTACTTCATAAGAAAAGTGAACCGTAGAAACTACCCCAATAATTTAATTTTCTTATTCTTTATTTCCTTGCATGATTCTGTATTTGTAAACAGTAATCAAGGCTAACCACGGGATTTCGGTATTTTCGAAATGAAAGAATAGCAAAAGCAGACGTTTCTATTCCGCTTCCAATGCTGCGGATGGCATTTCCTCCTTAATTATACCATGGGGGCTGCGGTTTCATAATTTCCATAAACCTTTAATTATTACTTTTTCAATCCCTTTTCAAATTTTAGATTTTGAATTCTCCTGTTCGAAAGTTTGGATTGAGGAGAGGAATAATGACAGCCTGATTATACTGTGTGGAGGGAGCAGGTTCAATATACCGTGGCTCAAATGCCCTCACAAAGCCGGTGGTGTGAAATTTTATAAAATAGGGTACTAACTCGGTTGTTGATCTTGCCATTTGACCGTGGTTAAAAAATTAAGAGGCATTGTTCGCGGGTCTTTTCGTTGCATTAGTTTTCCGAACCGTTGTCAATAACTCATTTTAATGCAAAGTAAATTTAAAACAATATAAAAAAATAACCAATCTCACATGACAAATTCAGCTGCTAATAGACTTAGCTGGCTGAATTAATGCCTCATTAGAGGTGCACTATATTGTCGGCGGTTCGGTATCCATCCCAATGAAAATTCTTACATTAGAACCCTCTGAGTGATTAGACAAAGGGCAACATTTTAAAGTTGATTTCTTTGCAATATAGATTCCTATAAAATTTCAAGATATGTATATAATATATATTTCAATTATTATTTTAATAGATATAGCTTACAAGAAGCACTCCAACACTTTAGATTTGAAAAACAAATCGACATCGAATATTGCTAGAAAAACTGGAAATCCTGGGACGACTTAAGTCGTTCAGCTCCGTCAGAGGTTAAACCACGGTCATATGATGAGAACATCAAATAAGCTGGCAACCCCCTTTCTCATTTTTAGGTAGTCTGCCCCATCGTCTCTAAGGACAGCTTCGGGACGCCGAAATGTCCTGTTTTTACGGAAAGATAACAACCCTTACTCTATGAGAATCACACACCAATGTTACGTTAATGATTCTCTTTAATATTAACTTACAAATTAAGTACCCAGGACCGCCCTTAGAAGTGTGCAAAAAGGTGCCTTGGTACACGGCCCCACGCCACAGACGTTGGCTCCGCGCGGACAAGAAAACACTTATCTCCGTTTATAAAATTTCTAAAATCGTTTTTTGACGTGAAGCCTCTTTAAAATCAGCTACATGGTTTATCAGGATACTATGTGATTTTCAACATTACAACTCAGTGACAAATAACACGATTGCCATAAATTTAGTCTAATTTTATAAGAGGAATTTAGAAGCCGGTTCGGGGATAAGTGTGTGTGTGGGGGGGGGGGGGGGCATATTGTTTTTCTTCCTTTTGTTGGAGACCAATCCCTAATTTCTATAATCAGCTTTAATGACGTTTTGCATAAAACGATTTTGGCCGTGCTACAGCTCATCACCCTTCTTCGATTTATTTATCAATTATTTAATTTTATTTAGTTTAGACTGTTTTTTATTTATTGTACACAAAATAGTGTAAATATATATAAACTATGATATAGCATAAAATTATGCAACTTAAAATATAGTTCCAGCGGCTATTTTTGCACAGGGCCCCGCGTCTGTAAGGGCGGCCCTGTAAGTATCCGTTTATAAAGCAAAGAATGACTCCATCGGACGTCAGACGTGAAAAGTGCCGAACAGAATTTAGCGTAGCCCATGGAAGGTATTGAGCAACATTTAAAATCAGAAAAACAAAAATTCCTATCTTGCTGCCGGAAAGTTCCAATTGCGGCCCATGGCAACCTTTTGTCTGGGCGATAAACATACGTTTTCTTCTTTGAGATTATGGATAAACCCGCACCGCTTCGGCCGCAATTGGGCTATTGCCCTTGCTGCCGCTTTGAATTTTTCAGTACCTAATGAATGGTCGAATTTAACCAAAATGTCTACGTGGGGAGATATTCAAAATATTATGGATGTATATACTGATGGTTGGAAATGGATTTATTAAAATCTAGTTCAGATAGGCCCAGATACATTAAAAGACCAGATAGGCCCAGATACATTAAAAGACCAGATAGGCCCAGATACATTAAAAGACCAGATAGGCCCAGATACATTAAAAGACCAGATAGGCCCAGATACATTAAAAGACCAGATAGGCCCAGATACATTAAAAGACCAGATAGGCCCAGATACATTAAAAGACCAGATAGGCCCAGATACATTAAAAGACCAGATAGGCCCAGATACATTAAAAGACCAGATAGGCCCAGATACATTAAAAGACCAGATAGGCCCAGATACATTAAAAGACCAGATAGGCCCAGATACATTAAAAGACCAGATAGGCCCAGATACATTAAAAGACCAGATAGGCCCAGATACATTAAAAGACCAGATAGGCCCAGATACATTAAAAGACCAGATAGGCCCAGATACATTAAAAGACCAGATAGGCCCAGATACATTAAAAGACCAGATAGGCCCAGATACATTAAAAGACCAGATAGGCCCAGATACATTAAAAGACCAGATAGGCCCAGATACATTAAAAGACCAGATAGGCCCAGATACATTAAAAGACCAGATAGGCCCAGATACATTAAAAGACCAGATAGGCCCAGATACATTAAAAGACCAGATAGGCCCAGATACATTAAAAGACCAGATAGGCCCAGATACATTAAAAGACCAGATAGGCCCAGATACATTAAAAGACCAGATAGGCCCAGATACATTAAAAGACCAGATAGGCCCAGATACATTAAAAGACCAGATAGGCCCAGATACATTAAAAGACCAGATAGGCCCAGATACATTAAAAGACCAGATAGGCCCAGATACATTAAAAGACCAGATAGGCCCAGATACATTAAAAGACCAGATAGGCCCAGATACATTAAAAGACCAGATAGGCCCAGATACATTAAAAGACCAGATAGGCCCAGATACATTAAAAGACCAGATAGGCCCAGATACATTAAAAGACCAGATAGGCCCAGATACATTAAAAGACCAGATAGGCCCAGATACATTAAAAGACCAGATAGGCCCAGATACATTAAAAGACCAGATAGGCCCAGATACATTAAAAGACCAGATAGGCCCAGATACATTAAAAGACCAGATAGGCCCAGATACATTAAAAGACCAGATAGGCCCAGATACATTAAAAGACCAGATAGGCCCAGATACATTAAAAGACCAGATAGGCCCAGATACATTAAAAGACCAGATAGGCCCAGATACATTAAAAGACCAGATAGGCCCAGATACATTAAAAGACCAGATAGGCCCAGATACATTAAAAGACCAGATAGGCCCAGATACATTAAAAGACCAGATAGGCCCAGATACATTAAAAGACCAGATAGGCCCAGATACATTAAAAGACCAGATAGGCCCAGATACATTAAAAGACCAGATAGGCCCAGATACATTAAAAGACCAGATAGGCCCAGATACATTAAAAGACCAGATAGGCCCAGATACATTAAAAGACCAGATAGGCCCAGATACATTAAAAGACCAGATAGGCCCAGATACATTAAAAGACCAGATAGGCCCAGATACATTAAAAGACCAGATAGGCCCAGATACATTAAAAGACCAGATAGGCCCAGATACATTAAAAGACCAGATAGGCCCAGATACATTAAAAGACCAGATAGGCCCAGATACATTAAAAGACCAGATAGGCCCAGATACATTAAAAGACCAGATAGGCCCAGATACATTAAAAGACCAGATAGGCCCAGATACATTAAAAGACCAGATAGGCCCAGATACATTAAAAGACCAGATAGGCCCAGATACATTAAAAGACCAGATAGGCCCAGATACATTAAAAGACCAGATAGGCCCAGATACATTAAAAGACCAGATAGGCCCAGATACATTAAAAGACCAGATAGGCCCAGATACATTAAAAGACCAGATAGGCCCAGATACATTAAAAGACCAGATAGGCCCAGATACATTAAAAGACCAGATAGGCCCAGATACATTAAAAGACCAGATAGGCCCAGATACATTAAAAGACCAGATAGGCCCAGATACATTAAAAGACCAGATAGGCCCAGATACATTAAAAGACCAGATAGGCCCAGATACATTAAAAGACCAGATAGGCCCAGATACATTAAAAGACCAGATAGGCCCAGATACATTAAAAGACCAGATAGGCCCAGATACATTAAAAGACCAGATAGGCCCAGATACATTAAAAGACCAGATAGGCCCAGATACATTAAAAGACCAGATAGGCCCAGATACATTAAAAGACCAGATAGGCCCAGATACATTAAAAGACCAGATAGGCCCAGATACATTAAAAGACCAGATAGGCCCAGATACATTAAAAGACCAGATAGGCCCAGATACATTAAAAGACCAGATAGGCCCAGATACATTAAAAGACCAGATAGGCCCAGATACATTAAAAGACCAGATAGGCCCAGATACATTAAAAGACCAGATAGGCCCAGATACATTAAAAGACCAGATAGGCCCAGATACATTAAAAGACCAGATAGGCCCAGATACATTAAAAGACCAGATAGGCCCAGATACATTAAAAGACCAGATAGGCCCAGATACATTAAAAGACCAGATAGGCCCAGATACATTAAAAGACCAGATAGGCCCAGATACATTAAAAGACCAGATAGGCCCAGATACATTAAAAGACCAGATAGGCCCAGATACATTAAAAGACCAGATAGGCCCAGATACATTAAAAGACCAGATAGGCCCAGATACATTAAAAGACCAGATAGGCCCAGATACATTAAAAGACCAGATAGGCCCAGATACATTAAAAGACCAGATAGGCCCAGATACATTAAAAGACCAGATAGGCCCAGATACATTAAAAGACCAGATAGGCCCAGATACATTAAAAGACCAGATAGGCCCAGATACATTAAAAGACCAGATAGGCCCAGATACATTAAAAGACCAGATAGGCCCAGATACATTAAAAGACCAGATAGGCCCAGATACATTAAAAGACCAGATAGGCCCAGATACATTAAAAGACCAGATAGGCCCAGATACATTAAAAGACCAGATAGGCCCAGATACATTAAAAGACCAGATAGGCCCAGATACATTAAAAGACCAGATAGGCCCAGATACATTAAAAGACCAGATAGGCCCAGATACATTAAAAGACCAGATAGGCCCAGATACATTAAAAGACCAGATAGGCCCAGATACATTAAAAGACCAGATAGGCCCAGATACATTAAAAGACCAGATAGGCCCAGATACATTAAAAGACCAGATAGGCCCAGATACATTAAAAGACCAGATAGGCCCAGATACATTAAAAGACCAGATAGGCCCAGATACATTAAAAGACCAGATAGGCCCAGATACATTAAAAGACCAGATAGGCCCAGATACATTAAAAGACCAGATAGGCCCAGATACATTAAAAGACCAGATAGGCCCAGATACATTAAAAGACCAGATAGGCCCAGATACATTAAAAGACCAGATAGGCCCAGATACATTAAAAGACCAGATAGGCCCAGATACATTAAAAGACCAGATAGGCCCAGATACATTAAAAGACCAGATAGGCCCAGATACATTAAAAGACCAGATAGGCCCAGATACATTAAAAGACCAGATAGGCCCAGATACATTAAAAGACCAGATAGGCCCAGATACATTAAAAGACCAGATAGGCCCAGATACATTAAAAGACCAGATAGGCCCAGATACATTAAAAGACCAGATAGGCCCAGATACATTAAAAGACCAGATAGGCCCAGATACATTAAAAGACCAGATAGGCCCAGATACATTAAAAGACCAGATAGGCCCAGATACATTAAAAGACCAGATAGGCCCAGATACATTAAAAGACCAGATAGGCCCAGATACATTAAAAGACCAGATAGGCCCAGATACATTAAAAGACCAGATAGGCCCAGATACATTAAAAGACCAGATAGGCCCAGATACATTAAAAGACCAGATAGGCCCAGATACATTAAAAGACCAGATAGGCCCAGATACATTAAAAGACCAGATAGGCCCAGATACATTAAAAGACCAGATAGGCCCAGATACATTAAAAGACCAGATAGGCCCAGATACATTAAAAGACCAGATAGGCCCAGATACATTAAAAGACCAGATAGGCCCAGATACATTAAAAGACCAGATAGGCCCAGATACATTAAAAGACCAGATAGGCCCAGATACATTAAAAGACCAGATAGGCCCAGATACATTAAAAGACCAGATAGGCCCAGATACATTAAAAGACCAGATAGGCCCAGATACATTAAAAGACCAGATAGGCCCAGATACATTAAAAGACCAGATAGGCCCAGATACATTAAAAGACCAGATAGGCCCAGATACATTAAAAGACCAGATAGGCCCAGATACATTAAAAGACCAGATAGGCCCAGATACATTAAAAGACCAGATAGGCCCAGATACATTAAAAGACCAGATAGGCCCAGATACATTAAAAGACCAGATAGGCCCAGATACATTAAAAGACCAGATAGGCCCAGATACATTAAAAGACCAGATAGGCCCAGATACATTAAAAGACCAGATAGGCCCAGATACATTAAAAGACCAGATAGGCCCAGATACATTAAAAGACCAGATAGGCCCAGATACATTAAAAGACCAGATAGGCCCAGATACATTAAAAGACCAGATAGGCCCAGATACATTAAAAGACCAGATAGGCCCAGATACATTAAAAGACCAGATAGGCCCAGATACATTAAAAGACCAGATAGGCCCAGATACATTAAAAGACCAGATAGGCCCAGATACATTAAAAGACCAGATAGGCCCAGATACATTAAAAGACCAGATAGGCCCAGATACATTAAAAGACCAGATAGGCCCAGATACATTAAAAGACCAGATAGGCCCAGATACATTAAAAGACCAGATAGGCCCAGATACATTAAAAGACCAGATAGGCCCAGATACATTAAAAGACCAGATAGGCCCAGATACATTAAAAGACCAGATAGGCCCAGATACATTAAAAGACCAGATAGGCCCAGATACATTAAAAGACCAGATAGGCCCAGATACATTAAAAGACCAGATAGGCCCAGATACATTAAAAGACCAGATAGGCCCAGATACATTAAAAGACCAGATAGGCCCAGATACATTAAAAGACCAGATAGGCCCAGATACATTAAAAGACCAGATAGGCCCAGATACATTAAAAGACCAGATAGGCCCAGATACATTAAAAGACCAGATAGGCCCAGATACATTAAAAGACCAGATAGGCCCAGATACATTAAAAGACCAGATAGGCCCAGATACATTAAAAGACCAGATAGGCCCAGATACATTAAAAGACCAGATAGGCCCAGATACATTAAAAGACCAGATAGGCCCAGATACATTAAAAGACCAGATAGGCCCAGATACATTAAAAGACCAGATAGGCCCAGATACATTAAAAGACCAGATAGGCCCAGATACATTAAAAGACCAGATAGGCCCAGATACATTAAAAGACCAGATAGGCCCAGATACATTAAAAGACCAGATAGGCCCAGATACATTAAAAGACCAGATAGGCCCAGACCAAATAGAATAAGATAAAGAAGTATTTGATGAGTTCACTTATTTTCCATTACATAACACCGCAAACAACTGACAGAATGGAACACTGAGAATAGTTCAACTGAAAGTCGTTGTGTGAAATTCTCCTAACGCTTTCACTCCAATAGTTTTGAATCGAACTTTCGTATAATTATTGAATATATTTTATGTCTCTACGGCATTGATTCAGCCGCAGAAAGTTTCCTTTCATGAATAAGTTTAAAAAAACACAGTTGCAATTCGAGGTTGTTAAAGCAATGTTTAGTTAATTACCAAAGTACACTTTAAGAAATCTTGCTAAGAATGTCAGTCTCACTTGAAATCATTACCAAATATACTTAAGCAAATGTGTTCTTCAGAAAAATATAAGACACCAAAATAATTTATTTTCACTTATTCATTCCTCTCTTCCTTTCATTAATAAATAAAAACTATGAATACATATACCATATCCTAAAAAAGTAAATGGTCACCTTTTTCATACCTTTCCTAAAACTGGCTTAAATTTATGTAGACAATTTCCAATAACCCTGTTCTTTGAATAAATATTTGTTATGATGCAATCCAGTGACGAAATTTTAAACAAAAACTAGTGAAAACTATACTAATTTCGTGGAATTAGAGAAAAATGCTAGTAATAAAACTAAACAATTTTATGTACATTTTCAAACAATCCAGTAAACTATTGTGATTTTTTTTTCAAGAATAGGAGAATGTTCAAAATCTACTTAAAAAACATTGAAAAAAATCGAATAAAATACATGAAAATAAGGTGAGTCGAGGGCTATTTTCTTTCCCCTAACTCTATTCCCTCAATAATAAGCAGAAGGTTACGACACGACTCCCCCCCTTCGCCCCACCTCTACCCTCGTTATGGAGCGATCGCAGCGCCCTCTCTCCAAAACAACCGCAGGGACTCGAAAGATCCAGCGATCTCCATTCAAAATGGCTCGAACTCTCATTCCGGGCTGAACGATCTCTCGTCAAATTCTGCTCCTGACCAGTGAGTTGGTTTGTTTGGTGTACGATTTAAGAGACCCGTTTTGATGTATTCTTCTTCTCCTTGGATTACAAAATGCAAGTGAAGTGAGTTGAAGAACGTGGATATTCTTCTCTGTGGAATTACTTTTATTTTATAGAATAGAAAACTCAAGATGTGATCGAATGTGAAAGGGTAAAAATTGGCAAATTTGTGTGTGTTTTTAAGAATGTTGGGACCTAATTCGTAATAGTTACGAAGAAGTAATACTCTTAATATCCTCATAAACAAATAGTAGAACAGATATATAGATTGAGGAGTATTGGAAAGTTTTAGTATTTTTCTAAATATCGTCTGCATTGTGGATAAATATTGAATTAAAAATATTCTGTGGACGTTCCAGTGTTTTAAAATATCATCTGTAGTTTTGTTAGATACCAATTTAAAGAAAAAGTATCCGAGAGCATTTGAAGTATTTTTATTAGTGTTGTAGGTTGATGTTGATAAACAATTTTTTTGTAAGCGTTTCATTAAAAGAAATAAAAAAAATCCAATATCAAGTATAATATCGAATTATATATATCTGCACTTTTCAAAAGATTGATTTTTTTTGTCCTTAAATGAATGCTTGACTTCAGGTCTATATTTATGAAATTGTTTAGACTGTAAAACTTCTCTAGCGTTTTAAATAAATTCTAAAATTAAATATATCCCCCCTTTTCTAAATAAAAATAAATCTCAAGTATTTAAATTTTTGATGATATAATTTAATACGACATAAATATTATTAAAAAATATATATTCTACAATATTTTAAATTGAACTGTGTTACTCAAATAGTAAATTTGTTATTATCGAATATATTTTTGTGGTCAAATTTATTCTTTAAACAAGACAAAATCAAATGAAACTTCTAAAAATTTCTATTTAGAAAAATCCATAAACCGAATGAAAATTTATTTGAACCGGCCAATATAGCAAAGTCAAACGATTTTTTATCTCACATTTTACGCGAGAAAAAAGAGAAATTGTTCGTTTTTCTCGTCCCAGACGGAGAAAGAACACGTGCTCTCGCCTGACGTGTTTGGATAAGAAAATTTTGTTACGGTCTTTTAAACCTGGCTGTCAACACTCACTGTGACCTTGATCTTGAGGTGTCAAACGGCGAATATTCTATTCCTGTGCCAAAGTTCGCAAGATTTTATAACGAACTTCTTCTAAAACTTTAAAATTATCATACTCTAGTCCGTATTTTTATTATTCGAAGTCAGAAATTGTACAGAACGTTAAATTTATTAACCTCGTATTAAAAAGAATATTTATCATTGAGATATATCTCTGATTAATAGATAAACTTATTAGATAGAATTTATTTGCTATACAAAATTTAGAGAAAAATATTTTTTTTAAATATTAATATCGTGATTGTCATCTCTAAATTATACAATTTATTTTCTAATAACATTCAATTAACGTTATGTAAACTAACAAAAACATTCTAAACAATATCTGCAACAAACGGATTGTATTGACATTTCAGAAAACGTTTCATAACTATTACATATTTCAATCTTTAGGGTTGAAGTTCATTTAACTTCGAGTACATTTCAACAAAGTTGTTGGCAGCAGTGTATTGAATTGAGCATTCAAGTATTCACTTAAAATAACTATCTGTTTGATTGAACAGTTGGCGAACGATTGAGTGATTATTCACTTTTATTATATACGCAGCGCTACAGTAAATAAATAAATTTGGAAACGTTTCACTGATAATTGAATTATCCTGTACTAAAGCTGATAAATTGTTTGGGGAATGTTTTAATAATAATTGAATTTTATCGTCTGCAGTGTATAGTTAATAAATACGTTTTAGAACATTGAGGCAATCATTGAACATCTGCAGTTCTGGAGCGAATTAAACCAACACACATCGTTTATAATTCCGTTCTGAGACTGCCTTACCAATTCCTTTTGATGAAGATGACACCATACGTTGTTCACGAAGACGACAAAGAGGAAATCAACAATGTCCCCCAGAAACCAAAGTCCATCATGGTGACCGCTTCGAACGGCTACACCAACGGCAACGTGAACGGCAGTGGCCCCGTGAACGGTTCCGTGAACGGATCCTTGAAAAACAACGGCTGCGTGAAGTCCGTGAACGGACACGTGGAGGAGGAGGAGGCGGTGGAGACGCCGGACAGTTTGCCGTCCCGTTCTTCCGTTTCTGCCAGGAGCATCATCGGAAACGGAAAGAACGGAAGAAGCGGAGCACTCAAACGGTGAGTCAGAATTTAAAGAGAAAATTCTATTGTTAAATTTATTGATGAACCATTTTGGTCCCCATATCTTAATAAATATACTGATTTCTTACGATATCCGAGCACTGGCAACTATTGGACGTGCAACTAAACTATCTAGTTGCAAGCAATTGGAAAACTCAAATTGTATCCGCACTCTGAACAACTATTTAATTGCTCAAAGTATTCTTTCGCTCGTTATTGCCAGATCGGCTTAGCAAGCGCGGGGCTGAGCTCAAAGATATTCGCGAGTTCCCTTTAGTCAGGAATATTTACCCTCTCCTCTATGACAATACCTCAAATTCTGAAGTGCATGCCTCTCTCCCTTATAAAAATGCTGCAAAACTTACAATTATATCAATAAAAAATGTTTCAAAGAAAATCAAAATAATTATACCTCTGTTTATTACTTCCGTTTTTTTATTTGTGGTAAAAAATAATCGTGTATCTCATATAGCTTATAAACGATGTATGAATATACCCTATAGATTTATGAATAAAAGCACATTCAAAATAATGCAAATAGGGATTTAAAAATAGTCATTCTTTTCCATTCAAAGCACTTATTTGTATCATTTCTTTCTGCTGGGAGTGGGGCTGCTCCACGTAATGCGAGAGACCCAGTGCAGGGGCGTGTGTCGTACACCTTTAAGGGTAGCCCTGGCTACCGAGCTAACAGCTTTGGCAAATAACTGACAATTTAGCGATTTTCTATGGATGTGGTAATCCGATTTTTCACTTTACGTTTGCGAAATCTGAGACCTGATAACCCTGAATTGGATGCAATTAAATATTCGTTCGCAGTGGCATTGTGTTTCTCAGTTAATTAAAACTTGCAATAGCGCGGCCTAGCCTTAAAGGAAGCTCAGAGCGCAGGATTCAAGGTATTTCCTATGTGAATTATGAAATAGATTAAGAATTTTAAATATTTATACTTTAGTCGCGAGAGAGGTTAGGAGAGATTTAATCCAACTGTTCAAATTCCCTAAACATGGGCGCATTGATGGTTTGTATTTTAATGTATCAGTTATAGAACGAGAACGCTATAATTTTACAATAACACTTTAATAGGGAGGGGGGGGGGGAAGTGATATTTTTATATAGGGTAATCGACAAATGGTGCCACTTGCCAGTGAATATTTTTAATTCTACAAGGAAAAGCATATGCGTGATGTTTTTACATATACGCGTAAAATGCGTATTTTACGTATTATTAAAGGGGGTAAGAACCTTTATTAACATTAAACTGCTGCAAAAATCTGTTTTTTGCAAATGTAAAATCGTTCCACAAAAAGGACATAAATATTATATTGTATACTACCTACCTGTTGAGAAAATATATAAAAAGGTTATCTAACATGCCAGACATAGGACTTCATGCGGTTTTCCAGAAATCCGTACAATGCATATTTTAAACATATGCGTACAGTGCGTGAATCCTTTTAAAATTGTACCACGCCGATATAAATTTATTAGGTTGGAGGGAAAGTTCTGTAGTATTTTAAATAGGCAGGTGATTTTGCTTGTAAATAAAAAGTACATCTGGCTAGTGAGTCAATCGGATTTTTTTTTATTTTTTTAGACTGCTGTATAATATAAAAGGTGCCCTTTTTTACCGTTCATCATTTACTTGTGATATTTAAAGTGAAAAACATGTCAGTATATAAAGTGCATTTACGACACTGCATTTTATATGAATTCCAAAAAGGAAGCAATGCATCGGTTGCATGTAAAAATTTATGTGCGGTGTTTGGAAAAGATATTGTAAATGTTCGTACTTGTCAAAGATGGTTTAGCAAATTTCGTTCCGGGGATCTGAGCCTCAAAGAAAGTGATCGATCTGGACGACCATCCAAGCTCGATAATGATGTTTTGCGATCCATGTTGGAAAATAATCCATATTTAACAAGTCGAGAAATTGCAGAAGAGTTTGGCATTCATCATACAACTGTTGGAAATCACATTAAATCCGTTGGGTTTGTGTAAAAGCAAAGTGTTTGGGTTCCACATGAATTAACGGAAAAGAATTTGTCTGATCGTGTAAGAATGTGTTCATGAGATCTGATTAGACACAATGTGGAGCCGTTTTTGGACAGGCTGGTTACTGGAGATGAAAAGTGGATTCTTTACGAGAATATTAAGAGAAAAAAATCGCAAAATTATCTAACGGGAAAAAAAATTCACGTCTTTTGAAAGTGTTTCTAAGGCAGTTGCTGACTATTTTAACTCTTCAAGGATGGGAAAAAACAGGAAAAACAGGAATTCACAGGTTACCTGAAAGATGGCAACAGGTTGTAACAAATAACGGAGCATATATAATTGATTAATATTAAACACATATTTTTATAAATGAATTCAAATATTTTCTTTAAAATACGACAGAACTTTCCCTCCAACCCAATATTTCAAATTTATATTGAGGAGGCAGGGCAGAAAGTTTGAAATCAAAACAGTAATATGTATCTTATTACTCTTGCTTCAAAATGTTGTATAACGAAACTTAAAAAAATCTATTAATACAATTAGCTTTTTCACCCCGCGTTACTGGGGAACCTTTTTAGGTTTTTTCCCTTTAAAAAATTGAATTGCCACCGTCGGGACTCGAACTCGCGACCTTCGTTCCGATTTCCCACGCGTTACCGGCTAAGCTACAAAGGCACGTTCTAGATATTGGAAATATTTTAAAAATGTTCTTTACGCAATATTTCAAAAATTGTTAAAATTATTTAAAAAACTAAACTGAATTTTACAAATCCGATCTTCAGAAACTGCAACTTTTCTATGGACCAGCAGCTATTAACGTAAGATAAAGGTCGCCAACCTTGGCAATGAATCGTAAACTACATTAAAAATTCCATTCAACCGCAAACAAACCCTCCGAGTCATCTCAACGGGGTCGCCATTGTTCAGTAAGAAGCAGCATCTTTGATTTTTGTCTTAATTGGGGGCGTACGATCTTCGCGTGAGCAATTCCACTTCGAAAGATTGGGAGAGGGGTGCCGAGGTGAGTTGTTTCCTTCCTGGGGTCGTGTAGTCTATTCCATAGCACCTTCTATGCGGAAAGGCTAATCAGATCGAAAGAAGTTCTAACAATGTGCGATTATTGAATTGAAGTAATTTAATTTTTAATTTTAAAAATGTATCTCTCACGTTTTTAAATGGTTTCGTTCGAAATTAAAAAAAAATATATAAAAAGCTATGTTTTTTAAGGAAAAACAGACGTGCATGTAATGTACCCACATATCCTCTATCCGAAATTTAATTCCCTTACATTTTAATTAACTAACGTTTTTTTTTACGATTCTGTTTCCTGATCCGTTCCCAAATCATTTCTCTTTGCCATTTAAAAATCAAAATTATCACTCTTAAGTGATACTCATATGAGCTGCGTTATTACTCATATGATTATTGATCCCACGCAGACGTACGTTCAATTTCTAAGTTGTTTTTCCAATCAGGAATTTCACAACGTTATATAGTCTTAAGCAGCTACGCGGAAACTATTCAACCATACTTCTCTCTCTCTTTGACCAATAGTAGAGAATTGAAGTCTCTCAGAGGACACCATCAGTAAACAGCAACTTTTTAAGAGTATGACTACTTCATCGGTTTTAGCAGAGGAAGTAGTCGTACGTCTTACACGATCGAACGACTAAACATGGGTGGTTGAAAGTTACATGGTTTAACTTATGCCTTATGTCTCCGTACGCACAAGACGTACGAATAAGTCGTTCAACATTACAAATAGAATAAACTAATTTGATGATTCATAATATGGATTCTGAACCTACCACAGAAGTCGTGAGCATAATATTTTAAAACAAAACATATTATTACATTATAAGACCGGTGTGTAACTTCATTATATTAACATATATAAACGGTGTTAAATATAATGCATTTAACTTTTGTCATTTATAAGCTTCGAAATTAATATTTTTGTAGAATGATTGTACTTTTGCCAAATATAGTTAAATGTTTGCAAATTTCCTATTCTTTAGCATTAATAATTCGAAAACACATTTTTCGCCACTTGGAAAAACTTTGAAAAAAAATCTTAATAAATTAGAATATATTAAATAAAAAAGAAAATATTATATTTTCATTGGAATATATTAAAAAGTTTCTTTTTTTTTGTACAAAACCAAAGAATATTGGTAAATAATTCGACTTTTCTAGTTTTTATATAGAAGTTTTCCTTCATCATCTAACTACCACAAGTTTTTTCGTATACTCAAAAAACAAATCGACTGTTTTTTTTTTAAAAGAACGAGATCAAAACATAAGTTAAAGATGTGTAATTTAACCTTTAATTAAAAAAAAAATTACCTCATAAACCATTTTCTTTCACCTTACTAAAATAATAGAGTGGAATACTTTTCTAGATAAAATATCTATAACTATGAATCAATAACAAAAGCGTGTATAATCGATATATTTGCCTTTTCCATTATTATTTGTTTTATATCGATAATATAATAAATGTTATGTGTGTTGAATCAGTTGGAGATAAGAATTTCAAGGTGTACGGGGTAGGGTGTGCAAATAACTTGTTGACCAAGGTTTTTTTTTCAATGACGTGTGTCATTTTTATCAAAAAGTTATTCATTTGTGACATTTCCTTTTTCCAGAAAAATAACTTTTATAAAAAGAGGTTTTTAATTGAAATTTTTCGTCCCATTTCTCCATTTTTATGATGGCTTGTTTAAATGCAAATTAATTTGATTGGTTGAATGAAAATAATTGAATAATACAAGAAACACAATTAGATTCAATGAAAGATAACTATAAAATATTAAGTATAAAATGTGTGAATTAAAATAAAATCGCAAAGTTCAAAATTATATTATGTTTACAGTTAAAACGTAAAACATATCCAAATTAACTATTATTTTAATACGTTTTTTATATTAAAATTATTCTTCATTCAATATACACTGTTCTTTCAATGTTATTTTGTTTTCTAAATATTTTCGTTTACAGAATAAAGACAATTTTGTAGTTAGAGAAGTAGTGTAATAAAATATTTTAATTTGATGATGAAATTTTTGCGATTTTAATTACAACTCTAACGTAATCTAAACTAATGTTGGCATCCACTTTTTTGTATACGATTACTATTTTATATTTCTAAATGCTGATGCAGAATAAATCCTCGTTACTAATGTATTTCTAAAAATTAAATTGAATAAAAATTTCTGTACGAAATTATTAAATTCTAAAAAATAAATTCCATTAAAAATAACAACATAAAATAACATAGTTTTATTAAAACAGGATTCTTGGATAGAAATAAATTCCAAAACCCAAATAAATGATAAAAAAATACAATGAAAAGATACGAAATCAAATTGTTATAATATCAATAATCACAAACATGGTAACATCTCAATATAGAAATCTGAATAAAAATACATTTGTCAAAGCAGCGGGCACTCAAGTGTAAAAACGCTGCCGCCATCTTTCTAAAGGCGTCCAGGTAAGACTAAATGGCAGCTGATAGCACACGTACTGAAATTTGAACATAAATATTTACGATTTCTTCAAAAACCTTTTATTCAACGTAAACGCGTGTGCATTACAAGAGTTCTTGAGTTTCGCAATAAAATCTCAGGTTTAGTGTTGTACAATACTTAGGTTCGCAGAAAAGTGACTATTTTTGTTTTCATTTCATATTCGAATTATTTTTGTCGTTAAGCTGCGTGATTAGTTTACTTTATTCCACTGTTGTTTTATGTTGTCTGTTTTGAATAAATTGAAGTTTTACTAGAATCTAACTATACTTTCAACGAATTTTATTTAATCGTTGTCCCACGATTTTTATTTTATTACATTCAAGGAAATAGTTATATATTTTATAATGGATTCTTAAACGGAAATTTGAAACACAGTAATAAATCAGGTAAATGTTTTTCAGAAGTTAACATTTATAGGTAGTTATTAGATACATTAGTGATTTAGAATTTGTTATTGTTAAAATATTGATTTAGTAAATTATTTTAAAGTTTGTATATCAAAATAAACTACCTTGGGAGAATTAGGCATTAATTCAATCAATATGATGACAGGAAATATTAATTGCATTGCAAATTTACTTATTTACTTAAACAGTTATGTGTTTTCATTAACTTTTAGAGGAAATATATACTTTCGAAGAATTTGTCTAATTTAAAACAACATTTCAATGTAACTCTGCATTTGCTGTCCAGAGAATGATGAATACGTCAGACGAATACAACTTTGACTTCAATTTTAAAATATAAAAAAGGAGCAAAATCTATTAATTTAATAATAAAATTTTTAAAAAGAAGTCACTCAGGAGCAAAAGTAGCTATATCCACGCTGAACAACAGATGCAAAAGCAGTTATGTTAAAATGTCGAGATATATCGGCCTTTTCTTTCCCTGAACAAAAACAAGATGGCGACTCGACCAGATGCACAAAAAGTTAAGTGAAAATTAAAATTTATACTATAAATTACATTAGTAATCTGAGATCTTACACATTTTAGTGAAAGATTGTTGTATTTTTCTGCATTTTTACAAAAGAAAAAAAAGTATTACTAAATTAATAACAGTTAATTTTTGACATTTTTTCGCGTATCTGGCTGTTTTTGCGGCTGGACTACTCATTTAATAAAGTACATTTCATAATCGATATGTATATCGATTTAACTTTAAGCCAATTTTTTTTAATCTTGCTCATTAGTAGACTTTAAATGGTTCGATTGACAAAACACTTTTTTTGTAACTATATGCACCCTATAATTTCTTCTCACTTCAGGACAATCTGATTTTCTTAGGTGAATCGCTGTTGTTTCTTTCGCTATTTCCTTCTTAATTAGTCAAATAAATTACCACGGCACCTACTTTTTATTTTTTTTAAATAACTGTTTCAGTTTCTTATTAAAAATGTACTTCACGAAAAATAATCACGCACTTTAATATAGGAAAAATATAAGTCAAAGTGCCCATTTAACCTTTGTTTTGGGAATGGCACAAGTTTAAAAATAATGTTTTTTAAGTCTTTCAATTTTGTGTTCTACGAAAAGCTTTATAACATTAACATACTTTTCGATTTATGACAAGCATAACTAAAAGCCCCAATTACTTTTAATTCGAAACAAAAATTAGATTTTCGGTTTATTTTCAGTGTAATACATTGTGAATAAGCCTTAAAAACCCAGCAAAAAAGTCAGCACAAAAACTTCGTTAATTTTGTGAAATTGAAGGTTTATACAGGAAAACTGCAGTTATTTTGAAGTTTTTTTTTAAACTTCAAGAAAAGAAAAACTGTAATCATTGAAGGTTTTTGTTAAAATTCCTTTATGAATCCTGAAAAGAAAACTTCAAAAACCTTCAATTTGGAATCATTGAAATTTTTATGAAGAAAATATATATTTTTTTAATGGTTTTATACATAAAAATTAAAACTTAATTAATAAAAAAACTGTATTTTTTTTCCAAATTCCTTTATAAAACATGCAAAAAATCCCTTCAATTTACAATTTTGAGGAAGTTTTTATGCTGATTTTTTTTCTGAGAATGACACACCTTACTATATGAAACGCTAAGAACACGAACAAAAAAAGTCAATTTTTCTATTTTGAGTTATCGATGTCTATGCATACAGCTTGACAAGCTTTGTGACAATACCAAGACCGTGAGGTTATCAAACCCGAAAACAATAACACACATTTTAATACAAACGTTCCGATATGTTGATGTATGGGAAACTCAAAAGTTAAGGGTCATTTTCTGCAAAAAAACATGAGGGGTCTTTGGAAAATTTGAATTATCGGTCCTCTATACGAGAAATATAAATCAAAGCGCCACCTGCCTTTCCCCTTTTGAAGTATACAGGTGAAACCACGGGTAACAGCTATTCAAAAAAATCGGGTTTTGAGCATCTTCTCAATAATGAGTCTCACGTTGAGCCTTAACAATGGCGCACCTTACGATATGAGAAACATAACTCAAAGCGCCACCTACCTTTGATTCCAACACCTATCTGCCCGCATAACAGCAACCTCCAGATATGTATCTCTCTCCTCTCTCTAAAGAAAAATCCAGGGAACTTGAAACCTTTCACGGACCTTGTTATCTTCTGATTTAGCGGTCTTGTGTTTCTGTTGGAGGTAAAAAACGAAAATATTTCTGGGAGGATAGAGTCGAGAGCGAAACACGAGGCCCTGTGTGTAGTGAATCACTCGGCCTTTTCTGCCTCCTTGAGTTTCTGTTTTGCTGAATTCGAGATGCGAGTGTTTTATGTATTCGGAACAGGAAATGCGGAGGAGTTGGGATGCCTTTTCCATCGTGAAAGAGAATAATTATCTGTTTGAAAATAACAAAAATAGATAAGCCGTATCTAACGAGGCGAAGGACGGGGTTTTAGGTGTATAACACATTAAACTGTAAAGTGAGTGGCACCTTTTTGGATTCTGGAAACATTGCTGCACACTTTTGACTTTGTACATCGCTCCTAGAACGACATTCGCGAGCATCAGACGAGCGCGAAATAGATGCAACCGCGCTTGCGCTTTTTCCTGCGCCGCAGTCTGCGCAGAACCCACGACCCTATACTCCTTTTTGTTGCGAGGTTTGTAAAGTCAACAATGATAACAGCTCCATTAAAGTATCATTATAAGTTGCAAATTTATGAGCGAATTAAAATTTCTCGTCTTCGGTCAAAAACAATGCTTTGCATCCAAGTGCAAAGTATTTTATAAGGTGCCTGTGTGCTCAAGTTTTGCACAATCCAAAACCCTCCGGTGTTGCCCGAGAATAAATCTATATAGAGTGACTGTTATTTCAAATAACAACAGCTAAATCGTATTACTCATTCTGTTCTACCATCGCCAATAGCCTATTATATAGTCCTAGTACGAAATTATTTAATCAATCATTCCGTTCACGCTGTATAATCAAACCTTGCATTAAGGAGCTTATTTTCAAAAGGAAATATTTTTCTGGGTGAGATTCGGCAGCCCTAGCGACCGCTGCTAAGGTCAAGATTCAAGCGATTCACTTCTAAATATGGAATTGGGTCAGTAGAAGGGAATCACATGAATTTCGTCGCCAAGCAGCGTCCGCTACGGCTGCCGAATCTCATCCAGAAAAAAATGTTTCCTTTTGAAAATAAGCTCCTCAGTGTTAACCTAACAAATGTCATATCTACTTGAATTTTGGTATACGTGCGTAATACCGATGTCAATACGATATTTAGTCATACTATTAAATAATTACTAATTTATACTTTTTAATAAGGAGTTTAATTTTACATTGAAAATCGGTTCACTGCTACCAATTGTAAAAATAAATGAACCTCTATTTGACAGTGGCTATCGATTGTTGTATTCTCTCATGGGAGAACAACTATATTTATCGCCAGAAAAAAGGTTGCCAAGAACTTTCTTATCTGAACATTTCTTTTGCGCATAAACTTCAAGTTCCTATATTCATTTTTGTATTACTTATTCATTAGTGTTGTTATTTTTGAAATTATATAATTGATAAGTACTCTTTCTGAATATTTTATAGTAAAAAACGAACCCCCATGAAAATCTATTACTAAATACTCTGTTTTTGCAAGATGAATTAAATAATTAAAAGCTTGAAAATTTCGTTATTAGTAATACAAATCTGGATAATTATCAATCTTAAATTAAATAAATCCAACGTCAACTAAACGTGACTGCGATACCAATTTGTATTCTTTGTCAATATGATATTAATCCTTAGATGAACTAAGCTGCATGAACACGACTTCGTTTTCTATACCGAAATAACAAATATCTTATCACTAAAAGGTGATACAGCGCATATTAATGCGACAAGCACGATTCATAGACACCTGATTCCTTTGTTGAGTTGAATCTATCCTATTATCTGCAGATATAGAACACCGTGTGGCGCTCGGATCGTTCCGGTCCATCGAACGGGTCGATGGAAACAGACGATTCTTTTAGGAGGATATAAAGATGCTATCGTCCGATTTTTTACTCACGGAAGATGTGTTACTCTAATTAAGGCGTTAAAATTTGAAGGCGTCGATTTAGGAAGATGATTTTTGACCGTTATCTTTCGGCGAAGGTAACGCTTGATCAATAACAAAAGAGATTTTTGGCGAGTGGACTTATAAAAGACGAACCCAATGAAAATGTAGGTCGATATTTGTAAAGTTATCAAATAATTCATGCCTTCAGAGGGCTTTTAGAATACGTAAAGAATATGTAATTTTAGTTAATGCGTTCGCTCTACATTCAATAAAAGAGAGGTGGTGGGGTGTTTAAATAAGATTGGTTAGTTAAATTAACGTCGCATTAGAGCTACACAATAGTTTATTAGTTTGGGGTCTGTCCCAAAGGAAAGACCCGGAAACACTGCCTTGTAATTTTTAAGCCGTGGTCACATGAGGAGCATCAGATCTGCGCTGGCATCTCACGCACCTGTGTAGGCGTGAGGACGTTTGGACCATTACCAATTTAATGTGCACCATTCCCCTATCCCATTACCTTATAGTACTAACAGTAAGTACAAGTGCCTTAATAGTAAGAATTTACCGAATATTTCAATCTTCTACGTTATTAGGTACTACGTTTTGAAAGGACATAAAAAAGGCTTTTATAAGTTTGTAAGGTGCACATGTAAACGTTGATTAGAATATTATTTACATGATTATCTATAAATAGAGTATTTTTTATTCGTTCTTTTATTTAAAAAAATAATTTTAATTAAAGGTTAAATAAAGTAAATTGGGCATTAAACTAGTATATTGAATTTAGATCACAACCGAGGCCTCCGCGGCCGAGCGGTTAAAGGCGTCAGCTGTGAAAATGAAGATTCCTGGTTCGATCCTAGGCGATGGACTTGACAAAGAAAAGTTAAAAAAAAGTAGTGATCTTGTGATCAGAGGGTTGCCATCTTCGATACAAAATACTAGAAAAGTCGTCCAGAATATCTGCAAAAATTAACTGCGTGTATACGGGACTGGTGCATGATACATCTGATCGGGGTCCAAAGTCCCGACGCCTATTGAAGGGGTTGGGTGCCAGTTCAGGTGTTTTCTCGTCATCTGACCATGGTCCTAAAATAACGAGGTACATGTAGGAATGTGTGTGTGAATGTGTATGTGTTCCCGGGTCTTTCCTTCAAGATAGACCCCGAACCGTCACCAATAGCGCACAGTGCAGTTCTAATGCGACGTTAATTAACAAAACCAACCAAACCAAACCTAGATCACAACCACTGTCCTGCTCGATAATTACAAGTATAGAATATTTTGTAATTCTCTGAAGTTGCGTTATATCTTATACGAGAGTTATCTGAAGGTGTAATCAGATCTTATACGAGAGACAATTCATATAATTTAAATGGCAAATAGGATTGATTTAGGAATGTGTTTATAAATCGAGAGGCCTCCGTGGCCGAGTGGGTTAAGCCGTCAGCTGGGAATCCAAGGGTCCCCGGTTCAAACCTTGCGATGGACTAGACTAAAGAATAGTAAAAAGTAGTGATATTGCGATCGGAGGGTTGCCAACTTCACTACCAAAATACTAGAATGTCGTCCAGAACATCCCCAAAAAATTAACGGCGTGTTAACTGGTGCACGTTAAATCTCAATAATCAAGATAAAATTATCGTGCACCAGTCTCGTATACACGCCGTTAAAGTTCGGTCCAAAGTCCCAACGTCTATTGAAGGCGTTGGGTGCCAGACCAGGTGTTGTCCTCGTCATCTGACCATGGTTCAAAAATACGAGGCATCGTTCCCGGGCCTTTCCTTCTAGATAGGTCCGAACCGTCGCCAATAGCCCACTGTGCAGCTCTAGTGCGATGTTAATGAACCAAACAAACCAAAACCAAAAGTTTATAAATCGAACCGAATGAAAGGTCCACAAGTTATATTTTAGGAAATTATTGAATTTGAAATAGAGGGTGCAATACACTTATACCTAAAAATATTCTTACTGCAGACATACGCGTACTATTATTCAATGTGTAGATATCGTTCATTTATAAATCGGATACAATCATTTTGAGTACCCATAGAAACGCTGATTAAAAGAAGAGCGCGATGCTCTACAGCAGCAGCGGAGGCGGTGTTCGCCCAATCGGAATGCGAATCACGCTCCCGATTCAATTAGTCTCTCTTCCCCGTCCCCATTAAAAAATGTGAATCACCACATGACGCCCCGTTCACTGACACCGCGCCCCAAGGTCACTGTCGGATGTCACAAAGTTACCCTTCAACTCTATCGACAAGGGGATTTCATTCGCTTCCTAGTCGACTTGTTTTGGTTATGCACTTAGTATGTACTATAATAATAAAAGAAAGAGTCTGTGGCACGCAAAACACTACCTTCCACTGCTCGGACATGTTCGAAAATTTATTTATAGATACTTTTCAACCTTTCCATATTGTGCACCTAAGACTTGAAAATTTCAAATTACGTTTAGATTTTCCTTTATAACAGTTTTAGAGCAATTTTTTTTAAAATGACCATTTAAAAACAATAGTATCATTGTTATAAAATCATAAGATCTTGACAACAACAAAATACTTTATAAAGTAAATTAATATATATTTATTGTTTTAAACAATTGAAAGTTGACGATCACAAATTGCTTTGGCGAAATAACTCTTTCTGACAATTATACTTCAAATTGACAAACTAACGGAAAAGCTAACATACGGAGATGTACGTGGAGATGTCTGAACAACAGACAATTTATTTTTCTTTCGAGAAAACAAAAGAGAAGGAATAAACAGGGAGAACCAACCAATGGGGTACCATTTTTTAACGCGTGTGAAACCGAGTGTACTAGTTATACATATTTTAACGTATATGTACAGTTTTTGTATTTATTATTTACGAATATGTGTACTTTTTGGAAACTAATAAGAACATTTTCATTTTTGAGGGCTTCACACTTTTTCAATTTTTAAAAATTAATATCGGTATGAGGACGCCATTTTAAAACCGATTTCGTAATTTTCAGGTTGGCAATATTTCGAAAAAGACAGATGCATCGGTTCGTTTTGATGTTTCTACTGGAATTAGCCAGAGATATATCCAAGTATCACAGGCTCAGTCTTTTTGAAATACCGTGGCGTGGATTGTAGGAGAATTTAATTATTTGATCGCCTGACTACAATTTAATACAATTTTAATTTCTATCAAAGTCGATTGCACAGCCATAGTAAACATATCGATATATCGAGAAATATTGATGTTTGACTGCTGATGTATCGCGATGTGGAAATGTGAAGATCGTCCAAGCCTACTTCTAACTTTGAAAACCATTCGAAAGCTCGGTAAATCAGTGACAAAGTATCGGGTTGACAATCGGAAAATTATGAGTTCTAATATATACGAGGACTTGACAGTTAAGCTGAAGCGATCTCGCGAGCCAGATTCTTTTTTAAATCATGAAAGTCGACTAAAAGTGTATACGGTACAGGTGCACGTAAAATTGGATCGTGGTTTAATGTTCTGACATCTATTTAGGCTGCATCGGGTACCAGCTCAGGTGTTGACCTGGTCATCTGACCATGGTTCAAAAGTACAAGGCAGTGTTCCCGAGTCTTTCCTTTGAGACAGACCCCGAACATTTTTCAATAGTCCATTGTGCAGCTCTAGTGCGACGCTAATTTAACCAACAAAACAAAACCATTTAGGTAGTATACTTTCCTCTCCATTTTTACAAAAATAAGACATCTCAAATAACATTGAAGCGATTTCGCTTATATACTATATTTAAATTTCTGACAGTTCCTCATATTCGGGATCTAGGAAAAAATTATTCAGGAAGCTGAATTATTTGTTTCTACTTGGTCACTCAGGAATTCAGTTCTTCTTTCTACTGAACATGTTCGTCAGTCGACCGTTCAGTCACGTGACCGAAACGTCATCAGATCCCGGTCTATCAATCAGACATTTATCTGTAACGAGATAAAAGCTCTCCTAATGAAGCGAAGTGAAGGTACGCGTATCTTTAGAATTTTATTTTTTTTCTCCTCTGACGAGGAAATGGAGTCTCTGATTCGGAACTAACGGGGTTTGACATTTGACAATTTCGAGTGTTCGAACTTCGAAATTTAAAATATACGCAAAAGTTGAATAATGCTTTTTGAGCTTGATAAAAAGGGAAGTATCATTAAAATGGGCATGTGTTTCATGTTAAGGAAACTATTAGATTTTATACATTTATAGTTGATTCAGATAATGCGTTCAATTGATTTTAACCAATGCAATGTTTTTGATGTTACATGACTTTATTATTTAGTCTTTTAATAAAGTTTTGGATGTCTGAAAAATCCATTTAATGTTGTATATATTTAGAAAAAACAAGAAAATGATCATAAAGTTTTTATCGTTTAAATAAATAATTGCAATTTTTTTAAAGTAAAAAAATACCTATAAATTTTAAATATATATATTTAAAAAATACGGTTAGATCAATCCGGTTGGACCATTTATTTCAAATGAGAATAAATAATATAGAACAAATATAAGTTCGTAAATTTGATCCGTAGAAACTGCTTATGTTTTTATTTTTTCCGGTCTTAACATTTTATTAAAAATTAATTCAATACTGTAATTCTTTCAGATCCAAATATTTTGTTGTATTAGAAAACATTTCTTTCTTTTAAATTGTATTTTCTAGTCATCTACGTAGGACTCTTAATTTTTTATAGAATTTTTGGACTACTCATTAAGGAAATTATAAGCATACATTTAGCGTCATAGCAACCTTGAAAGCATCCGACTTCTATTTTGAACCTCGGGCTTAATTGTGAATAAAAATGTTTACTTTATTAAGAAATAAATAGACATATATTGACAGATTTTAGAAGAAAAAAAAATGATTTTAATGCACAATCCTCTGTGAGAGTGACTCTTTAATTTTACACCTGTTATTTACAAATTAACCTAAACTTTTCGTTATGCGCTGATAGATTGCGCTCTACGCTTCCTATTCCCGTATGTGGTTAACATTGAAACAACCGAGTCGTATCCTACAAAGTTGCAAATATTTTAGTGTGAGACCACTGGACGTGAAATGGTTAAATCAGTAACAAAATAACCTTTCTTAGTATTTCAAAATCGAACAATTTTTAATAAAGAATACATCAACAAAAACGTTATCGACATCTGTGACAGAAATCCCAATGACAGCTTCCTATTTGATTTCGATACCGACTGTCGGAAACTATTTGTTCGAAAATCCTTTTCCTGAATATCCCGATTCCAGAGCCATTTTCGTCGGTTTTCCCTTCAGGTTTTAGCAGTTTCCGCAGCGTAGTCGTGCGATTGCGGTGTGGATTTGTGTGCGCAATCATTCAGGTCAAGCAGAGGCACTCGTTGCTGCTCGCTCACACATCCCACATCGCTGAAATCACCTGCTGCACTTGGGAAAGCAAATATTGCACAACTGGTAAATATTTTCAAGGAGATATTTTAACATTACGATGAGGTTTGTTATGTTATTAGGTCACATTTAGTAGTCAGGTGGGTAGATGGTTGAAATGAATGTCGCACTGGAACTACAAAATGGGCCATTGACGACGGATTGGGTTATTTCGCGAAGGAAAGACCCGGGAACATTGCTTCGTAACTGTGAACCATGGTCATATGGCGGTATTGGACCACGACAGATTTAGCATGCACATGTATCTTACACACGTCGGATGTTTGTTTTCTTTTCGCGTTTTACGAAAGTGGACATACGATGATTGTGCTTTTAACCGTCGAAATATCGTTCAGACGATGAAGGTTTACGAAAATAAATATATTTAGTAATCAATCATGGTGGTTAATTAACGTCGCACTAGAGTTTCACAGTGGGCTATTGGCGACGGTTCGGGGCATATCTCGAAGGAAACACCCGGGAACGATGCCTCGTTTTTTGAACCACGGTCAGATGACGGGGACAACACCTGAGCTGGCACCTACGAGTTCAATAGGCGTCAGGACTTTGGACCCCGATCAGATTTGTCATGCACCAGTCCCGTATACATGCCGGTATAATTTTTTGGATGTTCTGGACGACTTTTCTAGTATTTTGTAGGGAAGCTGGCAACCCTGCGATCGCAAGATCACTACTTTTTTACCTTTCTTTGCCATGTCCACCGCATGGGCTCGAACTAGCAATCCTCTGATTAGGTACCTGCTGAACGCCTTTATCCACTGGGCAACTGGAAGCCCTCCAAATAAACAGCAATGCAGCAAAACAAATAAATACCTAGTTACACTAAAAGGGATACAGAAGTTTTAAAGCTAAATGTACGACAGTTGACAAGGAAAGTTGTGGCACTGAAATAAAATGTAAGTGAAACGCTTCCGTTATTGATGAATGGTAAGGGAAAACTTTGATTTATTGAATACTACATTTACACCTCAGTATCAAATTGTGAATTATTTTGGTCTTCAATAAATAGAAAAAGTTTTAATAAAAAAAAAAAAATTTAATGTGCATCGTAAATTTTTTTTATTATTAATTTGCTAAATTATAAATTAATTAGTCAGATTCTAAATACCGAAAGAAGAAGAAAAAAAACCATACAAGATTGTTCGTGTTGTTGATGTTCCATATATTGTAGACTATTAGTGTACAATATAAACATGAAACTGAATGAAAAATAACCATTAACTATAATGGTATGCATGCATGAAAGGAATCTTTCAACATTTAATTTGAGTTTACATTCTTGATTTTATAACATCACAATAATGAGTATGCCTTTTACATTTCAAATGAATCCGCATGCTTTTTCGGTTTTAAAATAACAATTTCCTGTACTAAAATGATTGTCTTAAAATAATAGAAGAAGACCCTACTGTAATGTTTTATTTCGTTTTGTGCGTGTGTGTGTACTGCATTGTAAGTTATGCAATAGTTGTGCTATTTCGGGAATAAACGAGATGAACTCTTGTACTTTTAAATATTAATAAATAGGTTCGTGATAATAAAAATAAATGTTTTAAATAATTTAAAATATTTTAAGTATTGTATTACGGTAGTTGGGTAGCAAAATATTTATTATGATATTTGAGGAGCGAACTTTCAAAAAGTGTTTTCTCCAAAATTTGGGAAATTTAGATTATTCCTTTATATAGAACTGACTTATTTTATTTGTCCAAATCATATTTTCTTTCATTGCAAATTTTGGAATCTGTACATGAGTCAATGCGTTTACGAAAAGTTATTGTGGTGCACGTTAAATTTGCCGTGCTTCGAATGTTCTCACATTGGTCATAGTGTGAAAGTTTAGAGAATGGGATACCAATTCTTGAGTTGTCATCATCATCTGACAAAACTATCATACTTATAAGGCAGTTCTCTAATGTATTTTCTTCTTTCCTTTCTAGATCACGAACCATCACAAATAACCTTTTGGGTAGCTGAAATGCAATGCTAGTTCAAACAACCAGCCACGATTTCTTCATATTCAGAAACGACTTCCTTGCATTTTTTTAATATTTTCATTTGGAGAACTCTACTACCAAATTAAAACAAATTCACTAAACATTTCAAACCCTGTCCAGTTGTCTCCCTCTCGTCATCTAGTCTTGGTTCATAACTACCAAGCAGAGTTTCTGGGTCTTTCTATCGGGATAGACCCCGTAACGCCGCCAGTATACCATTGTGTAGTTCGAGTGCGACGTTATTTCAATAAACCAAATTAACTCCCTTTGCCCCCCCCCCCCATGATTAAACTTAGTGCTAATTGGGCACAAGCATTCGGAGTAATGGTAAATGGTAAAGCGGGAAAAGCATTAGAATACTCGTTGTCATTCCCATAGTCGTCTTGTCGTCCTCACTTTACACCAGTAACTTGCCAGAAGCTTTTTATCGACCTAGGCTGAAACTGTAGATCATAATATTCGAGTTTCAACTTAAAATTGATAAAAGAGCCTTTCTATGTTATGAAATAGGCTCCATTATTTAAAAAAAAAAAATCCATCGCCACACATTGCATAAATTTAAGTTCTAAAAATATAAAATTGAGCTTCTCCCAGATGGCATCCCTTTATTCGAGAATTAGGAAGAAAAAGAGATAACTGATTTTTCTGAATCTTTTTCCTTCAGTAAAAAATCACCCCAAAGCTTAAGCGAAACTGCCACAACTTTTATCATGGGAGCAATTGTCACAATTTTTATCATGGGCTCAAATGGCATGACACCCCTCTGATCACTCTTTTCGGGCCTGACTAAACCACAACTTTTCTCTGGCAAAATTCTCCGAACAACTTTTTATATAAGAGGGAAAAAATCTACTTTTTACGACCTAATTTGCGCACATCTCCATAGTCAAACTTCGCGCTCTCACCTTTGACCAAAAAAAGGAAAAATAGATTTGTAAAACAAAAGAAGCCACAGAACATCTAAACCCTTTCTAGTGGGCGTGTCTCTCTGCGTGACCAATCAACCGACTACGCGTGGAACGACGCGGATAATCGAAAACCAGATAATAAACAACGTCGCAACCAACAAAATAAAGAACGTGAGTTCGACAGGTGCTTTTCGAACGTTTCTGCACTTGGAACCAGGTGCTTTCGCACACGATCCGGACCTCTGACGTCACAACCTAGCAGACGATTTCTACCCACGGCGCGTTCTAATGAGTTCATTACCGAAAAAGAGTTGAAACATTTGAGAGAAAAATACGGAATGTCGGCAATTATGCGTGTAGATTGGGCAATTTTGCGTATTCATTTTTCTCGCAACAACTCACGACATGGAGTATGCAATTAGGATACAAAATGGGCTCCGTTCAAAGGTGTTTTACAGCGAAATATCCGACAATTATCTTATCATTCGATTGATTTACTGAATGCTAACTAATGCTTTCGTCTCCAGAGAGATAATATTTTGGAGTGAATGAAAAATTGGGTTGGTACTGTTTCACTGTACCCTAATCAGGGTCGTCGCAAAGGGGGATTGGGAGGTTGGGTCCCCCTTCACAGCTTAATAATTTTCTAAGTCGGCATTTTTGGCATTTTACATATTCATTTTCAGAAAAATTTGAATTTTTTAGATAATTTTTACAATTTTGTTTAAAATATATTTATCCTTCGTCAATTCGGTTCTTTTTAGATAGATTTCGATACTCAAAATCAATTGAAATCCAGGTTGTGGCTCATGAATCGAAGACGTGTTAAATTTTTATTAGTGCGAAAAAATACATTGAATGTCTGACTTGGAAAATTATTGAATTTTTATTGCTTCATCCGAATTTTCAGTGGGCAAATTGGTGTCGTTTGCCCCCCCCCCCCCCCCAATCGACTTTTTAACGACGGTCCTGACCGCAAAGTGTACGTGAATACTTCGTACGCCTTCGGTAAGCTCTAGATCTCTTCGCATAAATCTAGAATTCTTGGTATTATTTTGATTTTATTGAATTGCTCTTTCAACCCGCTTAAGTTTCCTATGCCGTAATTAAACTTGAGTAGAATATTTTGGTAGTGTAAAAAAATAGAATTTGAGTGAGATAACTCAACAATAGTTTTATTTTGAATCTAAACTAGAAACATTCATGTGTTCTGAAAAGCAAACTTGGATTTCTATTTTGCCTAAAGGACACTATTCGAATGACACTGATAGCTTTTGTTTCCACGGACAAATAGAATACATTTCAGGTTAACATCGAATATGCTAACATCTACAAGAAGTTATTTGTGTTCCAGTAGAAGAATCAAAACTAATCCCTGTAATTTAAAAAAAAAATCCAATGTTAGGACACAGCTGTAATCTCCTAAAACCCTAAACTTATCAAAATCATCGTCTTCGATCCAAATATTATCAATGAAACAGTTATTCATCCGAAAACGTTCATCAAGAAATCATACGTCAGTCGTCAAAATTGACCCCAAATTCTACAAAATGATGCGTTCCAAGTGAATAATTTATCTTTAAATCAAAAGTAGAAATACTACAATTTAAAATAAGATTAAAGGTTTTGATACAGCTTAAAGGTGGAACCAAATTCTTTAATCTTCTTTGATATTTGATACGACTGTTTAAAAACCTACAATCACTGTAAACCTAATAACGAATGTAATCGAATTCTTTTGAAATAAGAATTCGAGTGTTTTTCAGAACCAAAGAACCGTGAATGTTAAAACATCGATTACTTGAAATTGAAAAGCATGACGAATTCCTTCTAATGAGAGGTTCTTTGTTGTTCGCCGCTGACGTTATTTTGGCTTTCTGCTTTTTCCGAAATTGAATATTACTTGTGAGTAATAAAATGTTCGTTTGTCCTTTACTTATAAAAAAAGCTATTTACATTTGATAAAAATCACGGATACTTTTTACGGCATTTCGAGGAAAAAAAAATAACGTTTTCTGAAAGCTCTAATTATGTAAATGTGCAAAAAAATCTATAAATATGTAATTTTATTTTTCGTATAAATTATTAAGGAAACACGGGAGTAGTTGAAGAAAAATGTGTTCTTTTGTTCAAAATATATTAATTTTTTTATGAGGGTTAATAGAAAGTTGGGTTTAAACATTGCACTTTAGAATTTCGAACACATTGTTATACAACGTTTATGAGTTAATTAAACATATTATTGTGTGAAAATATGAATGCATTTTGAATTTTAAAATTTTTTTCACGATTACCAAATAAATGTTTTTTGTCTGCACGACAAAAATGCTTTAACTCTTTCGATATAGAATTAATTGATGTATACTGCCGTGAACTCCAATCACTACATTCAAAGTCAACAGGATAATTTTCTTGTTCGATAACGATCGAAGTGCAATAACATTGTTCAAATTGGAGACGAAAAGTTGTAACAAACCAGAATACGAATCAACACAAACACTCATTACAAGCCATTTAAATTAATGCATCCAGACAGCAGCTCCATGCCCCGGCGTAACCTTACCAAAGAGGAAAACCTTTCAGTTTATTTATATTTTCATTTGTTCTCAGAATTTTTATTTTCGTTATCGGTTTGATTGGACCATGCATAAGGAGATTCCTCATTGTTTTATATAAGATTAGAACGGGAAAAAAAAGTGAATAATTCGTTCCATTCCATATCACGTGACCTAGAAAATGATCTCACGGAAAACGAGAGGGGCCTTGACCCCGCATTTCTAAATAGGAAAAAAAAAGATTTAAAAAAAAACTTCATCGTTTACCCTTCACCGTTTGGGATTTTCTTTCTTGAAATTTAATACCGCCAGACATTTTAATTACACATCTCACCGCTTGTGTTTCTTTCGTCCAATGTTTTCCTTTGCAATTTGTGTCTTTGAGAATGGCAACAGTCTCTGGAACCTGATCTTCAGCTATTCTTCGGTTGATTTGTTTGTGTTGTTGTGGAACAATTGCTGGGGCGGGAAGGTGTTGTGCGGATTAAAGAGGAAAACCTATTGTGATATGGGATTCGTGTAATGTTTCTTAAGCCCATTCATTGGTCATCTGGTCATCTGTGACTTTCGAAAACTGGCAGCAACAAGTTTGTTGGGGCTATTCTCTGTCTGCGGTATTTATAAATTCCATTTTATGTAAATGAAACTTGATTTAAAGAGTTACTAAAGAATGAATGCACTCTTAATAAAAGGGAAACCCGTATATACTTCAATGTGCTGCTAAATCATATTCAAACAATATCCTTAGAGCCGTTTTCTGGTATATATAATACTAAAACTCTTAAATCTAACATTTCAGGTTGTATTGTGATATTTAAACTTGAAAAAATAATAAAATTCTAGATTTGTGGACCTATGTTGCTGGGAACTCTTTACAGTACATAAATCTTCTCTACTATTTAAACGAAATTTTTATGTCCAGATATGAGATTTATCGTTTTTGGAGATAGATAATGAAAAAAATTGAAACCATTTAAAACATATTCTTCTTAATTTCTAACAGCCACTGTTATATGCCTTTTCCTCAGTTTAAACATTTTTAGAATATTTCATTTCTGTTATTGGCATTGTATTGGCCATAATATAAGTGCCCCTGTTTAGAAGCATATATAGCTAAAACTAATGAACGGATTTGCACCAAATGTCAAATTAAGGATATTTGAAGGCTTTTTGAGAAAATTTCCATAAAAAAAAAATTAATACCGAAAATCACCGATAGGAGGAATTTGACGCTTGCTGTCTGGACAGAAACAGGTATAATTTACAACAAAGAAGTTGCAATAGATACAAAAATTAATTTAGTGATTAAACTCAAAGAAAATAATTATTTATTTGTCAGAGAATCAGTGTCTCTAGAACAATATAAACTATTTTTAATATGGTGATTTTCCTTGTGTACAACAAATTGCATCTGGTGTACGTTCTGATCTGATAAATAAAGGATTGTTTACATTGAGTTTAAGTATTAATTTAATTTGTGTGTATATCGCAACTTTCTTTTACATGCCTTATACCTCTTTTCTGCTCGTACAGTGCCAAAATCCCCATCGGTGATTTTTTGGTATTAAAATTTATTTTACGGAAATCTTCTCCCCATACCTTATTAACCTTAATATGGCATTTAGTGTAATTATTAATATTAGCTACAGATGCTTCAAAAAAGTTTATACGGGAACTTATTTTACGACCACCCTGTATATTGGAACATTTGCCCTCATTTGCTGCATTAGTATCTTTGCTGCACTCTGCTACTTTTCAATTAAATCTAACGCATGTGACATGAGTACAACCAAATTCCGCTGTGAAGAAAAGGGAAAAGTTACTATAACTTTACGATACTTTTAATAAAAAATAGTATAACTTTACTTTACAATACTTCAAGAAAATATACTATAATTCATTTATTCCATTTATAATATTTTAATATACTATAACTTTACTTTACGACACTTTTAAGATATTATAACTTTACTTTACGATAGTTTTAGAAAAAGAACTTTTACTTTACTTTACGATACTTTAAGAAAGAATAATATAATAACTTTACCGATTAAAGATTGGAAGATTCTTAAGGAATAACGTAAAATGACACATTATTGCTTTCTCATATTGTTACGTATATTAAGTTGGAATGTGCGTTTGTCAAGTCCTTCGAATGAGTGCAATGCCCCTTACAGGAATTTTACGGGGTCAAATAGTTAGAGAAAAGCATTTTATAATGCTTTTATTAAACGCCATTACAAACTTCGTGTTAAAATCCAATTTAAAAGTGAGTGTCAAAAAGTCAAGCAAGTTCACGCAGAGAATTCTAAATTGATGCACTGTTTCCACAAACTAAAAAAAAGTCTCTTGGTTATAAAAATACGCTACACAGAGGTCCGTTTCCAGAGCTGCACAAAATTGCTCAAAATTAGTCTGGAATTTAGAGTACAAAAGATCTCAAGTTTTCGACATTTTTAAACCGGGTCTGCGACAAAATTAAATTGTGATGCTGGTCGCGTACAGAACAAGTTTTTATTCTTCAAAATAATGGCCCCTCTCCTCTCCGAACGCGAAAATCCCTTGCTTATGTGACTCGAAGTCTAAGATGTAATTGAACATTCAAAAGAGAGGGCCATTGGTGTAAAACATCCTTCCTTGTCACTTTATTTTTGTGCTGTTGGCATATACAGGAAATGAGGACGAAAAATGTTGCACGACAAAATATGTTGAACCCTAGTGGCGGTGTCTAGAAGGACGATTTGAATTTTTGTGGTTTCCTGGTTGTATCGGGTTAAAACGTGAATATAGTAATAGAAAAAAATCTGTTGGGTAACGGTAGAAAAACTGTCTGCAGCCGGATAGCTCTCCATTGGACATCTACGCGCCGAGAATATATGCCTGACGCCCTATTGGTGTAACGGTTTGGGAACTGAATTGCAGTTGCTTGGGGTCTGAGTTCGAATAAGTATTGGTTGCTTGTGTGTATTTTAAGTACCTGCGTATCTTGACACTTCTCTCAGTAATATGTTGTTTTTAGACACATTGTTAAAACTCATTTTAAACGTGAAATGAAATATGCGCGTTTATATATGAACAGAGCAGCGTTGATTTCATTTCTGGCTTTTGAAGAATACTAGGGCAATTTATCTTGAACCTTACGGGGGTAAACAGGAAGGGGCATCGGTCGCTTTGAGTGTTGCTCTAGGGGTTAAAAAAACGATGGTCCGTTGTTTTGTGTATTCGATAACGTATCAAATATTTTTTAAAAAATAATTTTTAGAACATTTCAATGTGCGCAGCCATAGGCAACACGGCGAGTCGCATAAAAGGCTGAGTCAGTAAAATATTTCCTACCGGGTCCCGTCGCTAGCTCTAGTGCGACGTTGATTAACCAAACCAAACCAAACCTACCGGGTCCTTTGAAATAGCGCAGAACTAAGAGTCACGAATGCCGAGGTAAATAATTGTATAAGACTTTATTGTAACTATTGATTTGGGTTCTATCAATAATAATAATAAAATAAAGAGTTTTTTTGGATCGCAAACCATTTACTTCTGCGCATAAACGGCTGACAATTTTTATTCTATGAGTACTATTTATCCGCATTCGTAAAATTCCATTTAGTTATCTTTTTTTAAAAAACAATTTTATAATATTATATAAAGAAACATATTAATTTTTTTCTCTCCAAGATCTATATCGCGCATTTGTAGATTATTCGGTAGTATGGGAGACTTCTGAACAATAGGTCGTTTGTTCGTGTCCGACGGGGGTCACTAATTTTTGTTTAATGTATATGACTGGACGGAGTTCCCAGCAATTCGGGGCCAAACAACTAGTTTTATATAAAACGTACAAAAAGAATTTTCATTTGTTTACTTCTGACGTTCAACTTTGTTTATGATTATAGAATTCTATTTAGTAAACTTCCGACCACGGTACCAACTAAGCAATCATCCAGGCCAATCTTCTGCATAGCATTTTGTCATAATCACTGTTTTCAGAAACGGGTGGTGAATGGGGGTAAAGGGGCGGGGGTACTAGTAAAAAGGCAATTCTATTAAATTTGTTAACGCTGCTCGCCAACCCCGCACATTCAATTCCAAATCCGAAATCGTGCGACGAAACAATGCGAAAATAATCACCTCAACTCCGCCGTGCTACTCCCACGCTTTGATCCGAACCCCAGACGATAACTCTTCACGACAACCGTAACTGGGGAAGCTCTCTCTCCCTTTATCGTTTGGCGCGGTTTTCCCAGCAGCAGTTCCATTCCACCCTGACCCTGCGCCCGATTGTTTGTTCGAAAGTTCTACTCTCTTTCGGCGAGTGACAGGTCAACGGACCTGGCCAAACCATTCCCTTCCCCCTTTCGTTTTTAATCCCGTGTTCTACTAGCGAAATGACCGCCATTTTGGATTATGTTCTTTGACTACTGGTTTACTCTTCTTTGAGTGGGTATTCAACTGTGGAGAACTTTGAATTACGTCTGCGGAAAAGTAGATTTTGACTGAGGAAAATTAGAATATTTTTGATGAAAGAAAAAAAGCAATCTATTTTTTAACTTTAATCATTATTCTTTAAGTTTAACCATTCTTTATTTGTTTGTATGGAAAGACGTTTTTTTTTTAATTCTTCTTTAACTTTAATATTTTTTTAAACTTGAATCATTCTTTACTTTATATGACTTTCTTTTTTTAGTTTTAATCATTCAGCTTTAATTTGATCATCCTACTTTAATCTTTAATCATTCTTCTTTAATTTTATAATTTTTTTTAAAAACTTTAATAATTCTTTATTTGTATAAAAGAAAGTTTATTTTCCTTCAAAGAACTGTCCCCACTGCGCTTTATTCTCAACACTTTAAGGTCAAAGTTTTAGTAAAAAGAAATTAGTGTATTTGCTTTAAAAAAATTAATTTTTTTAATTGAATTTTAGGAATAACTGTTATAAGTGATCACTCTTCCTTCTGGGTGTTGTTTTAAACCTTTTTCCAATTCATTCTCAATAGACACTCCGAAATCTACCTAATATTTATCAGAAGTATTATAGTATAATGGTTCTTTACATTTCTATTATTATTTCTTAATATTTTATTAAAAAATATTTTGAATTTTCTGTAATAATGTTTAATTTCAAAATTATCTCATTATCAATTTTTTTACATCATTCATTATCCCTTTCATATGTTGTGCAAAAAGTCATATAAATAAAAAAAAATTATATAAACTTCTGTGATAATCTAGTTTTTAAAATAATAGGGCTAAAATAAGTTTTTTCATCCATTTTTGTACCGAAATATTTATTAAGTTAAGAAAATTCTAATGTGTAAACATTAACAGCTATTAACAGTTAAAAATTATCACAGCCAAACAATTATTTAGTATATTTTTTTATTAAGTAACGTTATTTAAATGAATGATGAATTAAATATAGTTTAATAGGGAAATAAATTAAGTGTACTATACAATTATTTTACTGTGAAATATTAAAAAATATTTTTATTTTGACAAACAATTGTTTGGCTTTTTTCCAAAACATATACTGGCTACACCGCTGTGCGTACTACATAATTACATAAAGCAAGTGCATTTGATACTAGTTATAAGAAAGTTTAATGCACTTTGAATGGGATCTGTATTATATTTTCTCTTGTAGAAAATTTGCACGGTTTAGGCCGTTTCCTTTGCCTACAACCCTAGAATCGTTGTTGTGAATCTTTAGGGGCGCCGATTTATTTAATTCTATTCAAGTCACCTATTGTATAATTCGTAACAAAGCCCAGCGACTACTTTTATTTCTTCGAAAGGTGTATGCGACGTCTCGCTTCGGAACACGTTTGTTGAAAGACGGGTGTAAAAAAATATCCCATTGTTCTTTTACACCTGTTATTTCAAATGAACAATAACAGCCCGATATTAAATTCGCAATAGAACAATATTTTTTAATCAGATCTTTCCTACATTGTTCTCTCGATAACCCAAATAAAGGTGTGTTTTTTATCTCCCAAAAATATGCAGATTTTTAGGTGTCACAACCTTTAATCCAAAATCTCTGGTTTGTTTTTAAACCTCTGTTACTGTCTGGATAAAATTTCCGTGAAACATTATAATGTCTTAAAAATGAAATATTTTACAAAAGAAAGTTAATTTTTATCCTAATAAAAATGACACTATAGTTTAAATTAATATATCAATTATTGTCCATTTAGGGTTTTAGCCCTAGGCCTAGAGCAACAAAGGAAATATCAAAGTTGTAAATTTGTTTTCACTTCAAAATAATTTTATCTTTTTTTTGGAATAGGTCCATATTTCAAAATTATTAATCACAATTATTTTGTTATGGAATTGCTTTTAAGCTGCACTTCAAAGCGTTAGATTAAAAAGAAAAGTAAAAATTTAACAGAGTAATTTAAAAAAAATTTAATGGCTTTGAATCCTGGCGATATGGATAGAAATATGCAACTTTTGCTCTCAGATGGATAGAAACACCTATTACGTACAATATTATATTTATTATAGTGTAGAAATAGCAAGTTAACCTTTTATTTTCGAACCCGTTTAATTTGTTCATTTATTACCTCTATAATTCTTAACTGCTTTGTGTCTTACGACATATTCTTATGGTTATACATGTGTTACTTTCAAGAATGTTCTTTTAACTTTGATCTGTTTTTTTATAACTGCTCCGAATTTTTAACGTATTGGTTAAACGTCAAATAGTGAGGATGGGTACCTATGATTTTCCAGTTTTATTGAAAAGTATGAGCGCATTCAGCAAAAGTTACAAAATCCAATTTTCGGCGGTAAACTCATCATCCAAGAGTCAAGACTCTATGGAACATGAAAGTTGACAAATAGCTATTCGGTTACAGGAAGGAGCGGGATATTTTATTGTATAAAATGTTGGTTTAATCAAATGCCACGCTCCTTCGTGAACACAAAAAGCATATAAAAACAAAAGATTTGCAATTTTGTCATTTAAAAGAAATAACAGGATGTCTGAGTAACTGTTTCTCAAAAATATCAATAATCTGCATTCGAATTCCGATGGCAGAAGTTGCATTTCAAAGACAAAGCGCCGCTAATGAACCGTCTGCGTTCGAATAATAAAGACTGCAGAAAAAAGCAGACAAAATAAAGGGGAAAGTGGCAAGAAATAATAATAAAGTGATGAAAAGAACAGAGAAAAAAAAAGGGGGAGTTGAGAAGTTTCGGATCAGTGCGATCGTTTGCGTGAGGAGAGAGTTTCCGGTCCTGTTGGTGTGTGTTGTTTATTGCGAAAGAGATCTCGCGGAAACAAGAAGAGATCAAGATGTCAGCAGAACAGCCTGAAGGGAAATTCGATAATAGTCTATTTTTTTAAAATTCATTTCTAAAGGAAGTCGAATTTCATTTGTGCAACAACATTATTTTAGACTACATTCCGAACTTTTTAAAAGCACGGTTTGTGTAACGCTATCGTATAATAGTTTAGGAACAATTCGTCAAAACAAAATTTTTTGAAGAAAATCTATGGTAGATATAAATGAACATTGGTGTAGTTCTCAGATGTGCTGAAGTTTGATTTTAAGGAAAATGAGATAAAGTATTTCAACAAAAATCGGCAATAACACAAATATCTTTTGTGTCACAAATTATTAATGTAGTATCGAACTTATGTTAGAAGAGCTTATGTTAACAATATATTTTATGCAGTTCTAAACTAATTATATATTGTTTAGGATTTAAGTTAAGAATTAAGAGTGATAATTTCGTTTTCTATTTTTTTTAAATTTTTATTAAACGTATTGATTTAAAAACATATATTATTTACTTACTAAAGATTTTTTAAAATAGATTTGTATGAAACGGGAAAATCACCGTTTTTTTTTCACTTTGAGGACATAAAAAGTTAAATATATGCACTATGCTTCTATTCACCTGCGGATTCAAGTGCGGATGAATAGCAGTAGTCGTCCTTTTTTTTTCATTCTGTTTCGATTTTAAAATCTCGCTAGTTAATTTGGAAGGTGATTATTTACTTTTTAAACAACCTTTTTAAGATTAAAACTAAAAAAAGAGTAGGTACCTAAAAAATGCTATGAAGTTGGTAACAATAAAATTACGTAATGACAAGTCATGATGGCACATTTTCTCCACTGAAAGAACAAGTTAATTTACAATTCATTTATTTATTGATGCATTTTCTTCTGTAAAAAATATTTAACAAGACGAAAACGACGTAGGAACAAGAGAGCATGACCGATTGATAATTTTTTTAAGTCTTTACATTTTTTAGCACTTTTAAATAGTTACCATAGAAGCAATGCTGCTATTCAACTGAAAAATGAATAAATATAAAAATTCCTAATAAATCAACAGAAATTTATAAAAAAAAAAGATCTTCTGATCACCCTATTCCACAGTACCTAGAAATTTACAGCATCTCATTTAAATGGAAATTTACAACATCTCATTTAAATGTTTCTCATTCGATTTCCATGGTTCAAAAATACGAGGCATCGTTCCCGGGTCTTTCCTTTGAGATAGGCCCCGAACCGTCGCCAATAGCCCACTGTGCAGCTCTAGTGCGACGTTAATTAACCAAAACAGACCAAACCATTCGATTTCCTCGTTCTACAAATTCCCATTTTAATCTACCCGACATTATAAAAGTACACAATTCGTTTTCAAAATTTCTCCCATTATTACTTCAAATAAGACCGGTACCTCACAAATGCATTTATTTATTTTTTAATAAAAAAAGATAATCCTTTCATTTGTTTTGCGGAGACATTCATCGTGGAGTCGATTCGGAGTTAAAAGAGAAGATCTCTGGACCGGTTTTCGAAATCGAAAATCATCTGCACGTGTGCCGCATGCGGCACAACTCCAGGTGAAGATTATGCAAATGATTCCTCATTTACACTTTCGGCAAAAAGATGGAACACGTTTCTAAAACATCTTGGTACCGCGCCCGGTGATTCAGAGTGGCATGAGTCACTACTTCATTATGAAATGTACTCCATTTTGATTCATCTCATATCCAATCTAATGGGTATCTTTAGACGAAATCCCCCTTCAGATGTGCCTGTGGCTCGGGTGATAGCGCGATGGTTCCATGTTATGCGGCTCTGATTTAAGTACGGACACATAGGAATGCTGTTTTCATATTTTTGGACTAGAAGAACCATTTAATTTCGTCAATATTTGAAAAGTTTTGTGTCAAACCTGAATTTTTAAAAATGTTTAGTAAAGTGACGATATGTTTAGAATAATAAATTAGATAACGATATTTTATCTTCAGTAATTTAACTTATTCAACTTACGCAATCAGGTAATTTATACCAATCGGTGAATAAAGTTCATTCGGCTCAGAATCCTTAGGGGTATGAGACGCGTGCCACCGAACAGAGCTCCGCACAGAGCTCCGCAGACGGCCAGTAAAAAAGATAAAGTTTAATATTATGGAGGAAAATAATTTGCTATTTTTTAAAAAGCAATTGCATTATTTTTTATTTGCGTTTATTCATATATAGTAATATTCATATATACTATATATTCAGTGGCAGTATAGTATATATTCAGTATAATATAGTATATATTCAGTGGAGGCTGTTCTTAGTTTAAGAGGTATGGCAGGAGAAAAAATGACAAATAGGCCGTATGCCAGGAAAAAAAAATATGTAGCTATGGCAGGAAAAAAAATTAAGAATTTTTTGCGGATAATTTTTAATTACATTATTTGTGTTTAAGTAGGTATTGCAGATACCATATCATTTCCGGTGTTTCCACTGGATGTATTATATGACCGATCATAAGTTATCCAGAGAATGACCGACTGTTTATTTTTATCGTAACAGAAAAGACATTTGAAAGCTTTATTCATTATAACTTCCTTCTACAAATTTATTATTCATCGAATTGCAAATTTGACAAAATTTGGGAAAGTTTGCATTTTAAAAAAATGTGCGCTTTAGAAGTTGTGTTAGTATAATATAAAAACTGGGGGGGAAAGGGGAGGCTGCTAAAAAACATACGGTGCACCTCCCGTGGCTAGATTCACACTCGGCTGATAAGGGCGGCCCCGATCACAGTCTCTTACTGGTGTTCATACACATTGATTTCCAGTTCACCCTGACGCGGATATAAGTCAATGATAGAGTAGATACTCCGTTTTCGAGAAAAAAGGAGTTTGTGTTGTTGTAGATTCTCCCCGGGGTGTCGTTAGCAACCGTACCTGACTTCCGGGAATACACGGGGGGCGGAATCGCTATTCATTCCGGTAAGAGTATTCTCAATAAATTAATCGAAATGCACTCAATCGAAATGAATGTCGTTTTTGTAGAAAAATACTGAGAAGAAACGAAATACAATCACCTTTGAACATTTCGTAGGTAGCGGACTCCTAAAAATATTTATACCTCCAAACAGTAAAAATAATTTTACAAATGAGTAGCCCAAATGCAAAAGCAGTTATATCCAAAAATTCGGAAAATGAGATTTGATACTAAAGCTTCGATTTTGAAATATAATAAAGAAGTAAAATCCATTTTTTAATAATAAAAATGTTAAAAAAGAAGTAACTCAGAAGCAAGCATATATCTACGCTTTTTTATACAGATGCAAAAGCAGTTATATCCTGCTAACAGGAACGTGAGAGTCAGCTAACATGATTTCTGATTGGTTGAAATGTGGATAGATATAGTGGTTTTTGGTTCTTAAACAGAAACAAGACAGCTCCGTATCCTGTTTAAAAAAAATTACATGAAAAATAAAATTTTGATTACAAATTATTCAGCAGTTTGAAAATATAAGCATTTTAGCGAAAAAATATTGTATTTTTTCTTATTTTGTTTTTAAAGAAATGTTATTGTATTAATAATATTAAATTTTGACCTTTTTTCGTGATTTACTCAAAAAATGCTTTTCGTGCATATAGCTACTTTTACATCTGCTCTACTCAATTGCAAACATTTCTTGAGCGTTGGTGGGTTAAGGTCATTCGTGGGAAAACGCAAATAACTTTTCCTAAACGCATTGACTCATGTGTACATATTCCAAACTTTGCAAGTTAATTTCAATAAGACAAAACTTATTTTGGACGAATAAAATAGTTTAGTTATATAAAAGAAACCTTTCAAAACAGCAAATTCAGTCATGGACAAGACAAGTTTTGAACGTTTGCTCCTAAAATATTTGAAGGGTTTTTTGAGGGTTTTTTTTGCCGGGTATAGGATATGTCCGCCAAGCGGAATAATTATATAATTTATCCGTATACTCAGAAAAGTATGAGGAAATGGTGAACAGTTCCCATGCATTATAACGGCTTCGACACGTTTTGTTGACGTTCTCCCTCTCTTCCGTTCCACGACGTTCTTTTGTGTGCAAATCATCTCACTCTGTGCACGCTTTCGTCCTTTCCCGGACGTCAATATAACGTCGCATTTACGTCGGCGTCGACTTCTGGTTCTCTTTTTTATCCCCTAACATTCCCTCTAAATGGTAATCGAACATTGGTCACCTTAAGGGCATGGCGATGATGCCCATATAAGGAGGTATTTAGGAGTAAAAAAAAAATTTAATGAATTTTGAGATTTATATATTTTCTAAAACTTTAAGCAGTTTTACATACATGCACTGTTTAAAGTTTTGTTCTAGCTAGACTAAAAATATTTTAATATATATTATATATTATTATATATTATTACATATATTATTATATATATTATATATTATTATATATTATTACATATATTATTATATATATTATATATTATTATATATTATTACATATATTATATATTTTTATATAGATTTTATATTATTATATAGATTTTATATTATTATATATTATATATTATTATATATATTTTATATTATTATATATTATATATATATTTTATATTATTATATATTATATATATATTTTATATTAATATATGTATTATATATTAATATATGTATTATATATTATTATATATATTATATATTATTATATATATTATATTATTAATATATATTTCAGTTTTTTAAACATTACATTGTATGCACCAAACATACGTAATTTTTTCATGAAATAATTTTTTACTCAAAACTAGATTTTTTTTGTCTTTAGTTACACATAAAAAATATACGATTAAACTTAGAAACTCAATTAATTTTTTATGTATTCCTTAAAGTGTTTTGCAAATATTAACCCACGCATTTATAGTTTCAAGGCTCCGTTATTAATTTATCTAAGTACATATATACTTTTTTCCCCCTCAAAAACATCAAAATTCTAACTGTTTTTATAACCTAAAACCACTTCAAACTGTTTTATGTATACATCCATAGGTTATTTTATGTATGTAATTGTTAAATTTGCAATTTTTTTAACTTAAGCTATATAAGATCTATAAGTTCTTTAAGCAGTTTTACATACATGCACTGTTTAAAGTTTTGTTCTAGCTAGACTAAAAATAATTCCATCACCCGGATATATAGAAGCTATATAAGTTATTTAATTTAGCACATAAATTAAATAACATTGTTACTAACTTAATTAGGGTAACTCCTAAGCTGACTCCTGACCCACGTGCGCCCCCGCTCGTGGTATTTTGTGAAAGAGCCGCACTCAACGGGCCAAAGAGCCGCATGTGGCTCGCGAGCCGCGGCTCGCCGACTACTGCTCTAGAGAATCTCTGAAGAGTCACGGAAAGTGTTCCCTGGTCTTTCGTTCAGGATAGACCTCGAACCGTCCCCAAATAGCCCACGGTGTAGCTCTAGTGCGACGTAATTCCATCACCCGGATTGGAATATCTCATTTAATAAATTCACGTTTATCACTGCAGCTTTGAGGGCATGCTTTGTTCAAATGCTATACTAATATTTATATAATGGACTTTTAACTATTCCCTTCAATTTTAAACTGAGACCAAGCGTCCATATCTGGTAATTAAATAAGCAAAGGGACAATAACCAAACAAAGTTTCTGAAGTCTCCTATCTAATTCGGTGAGCGGTGGTGATGCTGAATAAAGTTGCAGATGGAGCATTTCGCACTTTTACGATTCGTAATATATAAACCTGCAGAATCCCTATTGAAAGTGCAGAAAGCTCTTTGCTCCGAGAAGCTCGCGCGCGTTTTACTCGTACGTGTAGAATGGGCCTTAGGCGCTAAAACTGGCCTTTTCACAATCTGACCTTACTTCAAGCCAGATTAGGCGAAATATCGCCCATTTTCATGGGTCAACATTTTATATTTGTTGATACTTTGATGTTAAAGAATTATACTAAATATGTAAATATTGATTAAAAATACGCAGAGGATATGTACATTTTAAACAGTGTGCGGAATATTTTGGAAATGAGAGCTTATTAAATTGGGTTGGCGATTAGAAACTTGCGAATTGTTGATTGTAGCGGTATTCCAGATTGTGAACAGTATCGTTGAGTTTCAAGTTTATCTTGCATTAAACACTTCGTATTGGATTTAGGATCTGGTGCACGCAGCACACCAGAAGTGTTCCATGGTGGTCCGAGTATAACCACGTGATTGCCACTATAATACTTTAAGTAATAACTCTGTGGGAAATTCAATTTGATCGTTTTTTTAAAGATATTTATGTCGTCAAAAATGAATTCGATTTTAAATAATATAATAGTTCAATATCGACAGAGCTGACTGGAATCGCGAACCTCTTGTTCCACAGTCCAACGCTCTATCCACTCGGTCAAGAAGACTCGACTGAATTTAGAATTCTGACATAAATTTCGTTATAAGAACCAAACATGATCTGATTATACAGAAAAGGGCCGAAAAGGAATCCGAGTAAATGACTTTCGTTCACACTTTGAGGATTCTTGTTTCGTCAAATGTCACGAGATTCAATGACGAAACGATTATCAAATGTAACGGAAGCAGCCTGGACGATCGCAGAATTCTCAAAAATGGGAGTGTTATTTCTGAAAGTGTACTCTTGTTTCAATAAATAAATAAATTACTTAATTTTAAAAAATAGTACATAATGCATTTCACACGATGTAGTTAAAAATTGTATATGAAAATTAAACTTTAGTCCAAAGGTAATTAGTAAAAAACATTACTATCACATTTTATAGCCTAATCATAACGATAATCGATGATTGTTTATTCTATTTTTCACCGTTACGTTATCTGTGCTGATTCGCGTCTGAATTCCTTTTGCAAAGCAGTATATTTTTTAAATAGATTACAACCTTAACGTACGAAATAACGTTTCTTAACAAATATAAAATTGTTTATTCGGATTTTTGCTGTTTTAGGGTCAGGAATTCGAAATTAACTCATATGCAATAAATTTGTCTTCTTTAATTTAACTAGAAAGATGCATTCATTTTAAGACCCATTCGAAACCGCAGTAAGTGTTTCTTATTTTTTTACTCGTTTCTAGAATTAATACTTATTTTTACGATTTTTTAAATAAATTTATGTAGAAATGTTATTCCAAGTGCAATGAGACATTGTAGTGCCCCAAGCATGGCGTTTATTCATTTTTTTTTTATGTATATAGGAAGCATTATGAATGTAATTAATTATCTGTTTATGTTATGTAAAAAAAGTTTATCTGTGTTTGTGTTGCGTAAAAATATTAATGATTATTAATGAGAAAAAGGCGTTGAATTTAATTGTAACTTTGATTAGAATATTAAAATAATTAGGTTTTTTTGCGCGTAATATTTGATTACAAGTAAAAAAGCAATATTTTTTGTGTATTCTTTTGTCATTTTTTTTAGATTAGATTTCAGTATATTTTAGATGTTACAGAGGCACCCATGTATGGAAAATATAGTTTAATTTTTGTGAGGATTGACATTTAATCTTTTTGTCTGTTTATTGGACGGCATTGGTTGCCAGCCACTTGATTGAACAGTTTATCACATTAGTTATCACACAACAATGAACACATTATGAAATTTAAGTGACGCAGGGTTATTCTAAGAAAAATTTAGGACTGCACAACTGTGATAATAAATTTAAATTCAGCAACTGAAAAGCAAAACATCTGACAACATTTTATTTCAGTAATTTATGAATTTTCATATATATATTTGATTTGTGCTGTCTTTGCAAAAATTTATAATTTGTTTTAAAGCTAGAATGCTCTAGAAGAGTAAAAGCTTTTTCGAGTAGGTGAGGGGGAATATTAATTTCCCTCCTAGACCTTTCTGTTTAACTGAGCTATTTAAAGCCCGAATTTATTACCTCACAACCATACACATTCGATTTAATTCTATAACCTCTCACTTTAAATGTGATGAATTAAAAAATTATTTTCAGAAATTTAATTTTATATCTAAATTAATGCAGAATTGAAAGAATAGTTTTATCTAGGTTGTATTAATTTGTTCAATTTCACATAATTAAGACGACGAGGATTGAACTGGCAACTTTGGATCACGAGCTTTTTACATAGTCAAAGACGAAGTACGAACCCACAACCCACCGATTATGAATTGAGTACTCTACCTCTGGGTGAAATGACCTTATAATGCCCATTCTACACGGATGAGATATACGCGCACTAGATTTTACAGATGGCTCTGCGATTAGTGGATACAAACCACGTGGTTTGTATGTTCCAATTACAGAACCGTCTGCAAAATCTTGCGCGCGTTTATCTAGTCCTTCAGAAAGGGCTTTAAACAACTATTAGGAACGTATTTTGTTTTATAAAAGGCCCAACAAAATAAAACATTTGGTTCATAATCGGTGGGTTAATAGAGTTCGATTATCGTCTGGGCAATGTAGCGACTTCGTGAGTGGAGGGTTTCCAGTTTGTTCGTCATGGCCCACAAAAAATATACACCGTCCGTGTATGAATCGAATACTCTTGCGCACTTTAAAACTGTCGTGGTTTAATGTCCTGACGCCTATAGAGGTTGCGCCGGATGCCAGCTCAGTGGTTGTCCCCGCCATCTGACCTTGGTTCAAACATACACTGTTCCAGGGTATTTCGGATGGGTCCCCCGAACTGTCGCCAATATCCCACTGTGCAGCTCTAGTGTAACGTAAGGACAACCAACCAACCTGGAAACGTATTTAGTTTTAAAATTATTAAAAACCAACTTCCTGGGTTTATCTCGGAGGAAAAAAAAAAAAAATGAGGAAATAATTCAAACGAGAATGTCATAAAGCGTCGTCAGAGAAGCCCTTCCAAGTGGGTGGTCGCAACCCCACAGTCAGTTAATTGGTGTTTTCCCCAATTATTTACTTGTTGGTGAATGGCTTTAATCAAGGAGCTATTACCACATTCCGGACTTGTGCCGTTTTCTACGAACTATAGAAATCTTTAATGAGAAGTTAGAAGACTCATGACGATATTTACGAGGAGGCTTTCGTCATTTAAAATTAACTAGTTTACTCGTTTAACTACTGATGTACTCTGGTGATAAATATGTTCCGGTGGTCATCTAAAAAATTAATTAGTAGCATGTGTTATTTACGTTCTTTTTTAAAAATAATAGTTATACACAATTCCCATTTTCCCCGATCAAGTACTTCTTTTTAAACTACAATTTTTTTCATTCAACTCATTACCTGCTCTAAACTTCGATAATTTTTCTAGCTACCTGATATTTGAATGAGCGCTGATTGAAGACAAATTAAAGTTGTAGAGTGTTGACAACAAATAGTTTTGTTAATCCGTCAGTGTTAACCTAAAATAAACTACTATGTCATTTGTAAAGATTTACTTTGGTACTTTAAAACTTTTAAGTAGTACTTAAAAAACAATAATAGCCCCACCACATCCTCTTTTCGTAAATTCGATTTTGGCGATAATGTTTGGAACAGCAAGGTTGATAAAAAAAAGAACATCCAATAAAAGGGGTTTGACGAATTTTTAAGAATTATTCAAAAATATCTCCAAGAATTATTATCGAATGTTTCATACGCTTTTATATTCACGTCATTAGAATAAAATAAGTAAAGTAAAAATATCAGAAAATACCAAGCAAATAATGTCAACATAAAGCCTACATCAAATTTTTTTTAATTGAATTTTTTATGCAAAACCTGTATTTTTTAAAGATATTTTAAATTAATATTCTGAGCGGTTAGAGAAAAAGAAAAAATTGTAAAGTTGTTTTCTCTACGAAATAGTTTACTTTATATTTCCAATGTGTGTAATTATATTTATGTATATTATTATCTTAATAGATATAGCTTTCGGAAAAAACTTTCCAATACTTTAAACAGTGTTCACTCTAGAGATAAAAAGGGGCAGGGCGCTGTTAGCAGAAAAAGGGCACCCCGTTTTCGGAAAGGCACTTCTTGTTTTTTAAAGGCACTTTTAAAAAAAAAATGCGTGGGCCCCTTGACACATCGGACCATTAACCAGACAAAAAAAAAATTCCGATTTATTAGTTGACATTGCGCTAGAGCTGCATATTGGGTTATTGGTGACGTCTCGGGGCTTATCTCAAAGGAAAGAACAGTATAAAATTGATGTCACTTTTTGGAAATACTACTTGAAATCCAAAATTTCACATTTTAAAATTAATGTTTTCGCTAAACAACAAAATCGGTTATTAGCCCGAATTAGGCCCCTTATAAAACTGATGAAAAGGCTTTTAAAATCCAAAATTTGGTAATAAAATGTGTAATCTTGTAATCTCGCACCAAACCATCTTACAGGCAAACAATAGGATTCGTGCAATGCCCCGTGCTCGAAAACCGCGGATCATCGCGATTTCACAGCAAGCTTAGTTAAAAAGAAGTTTGTTTTTCTACTGTCATAATTCACTTAATTTCCTATTTACACAGAAAAAAATTTAATCGATGCCATTTTTAAAGACAGCTAGGAAAGCAAGGATGCTTCTGCTTTACTAAAAAGGACAATAGGGGCGGAATTTTTGTCGAAAGAGGGCGGCATTTTTGAAAAAGGGGCATGAGGGCGCTATCGAGAGGAAAAAAGGGCGGGCAGGGTGGACCGCCCTTCAAAATACGCCTAGAGTGAACACTGCTTTAAATTTGAAAAATATTTTAACATAGAATATTTTTATAAATTTAAAGTTTATGTGTATTGCTAGAAAAACTGAATACGATTTAAGGCGCTCAGGTCCGGCAAGGTTAAAGGTTTTCATTCAAAATTCCTTCATAAAAACTTTAAAAACACCTGCAAAACCTTCAATTTTGAAGTATTGATTTCATTGAAAGTAAAATGCAGGTTACTTAAAAGTTTTATTCAAGAAAATTAAAAACTAAAAAAAAAAAACTGCCATTTTTTGTTCCAAATTCCTTAATAAAATTTTTACAAACCTCCAATATAAAAATTTTTACAAAGGTTTTATGCTGACTTTTTTGCTGTGTAGTAAGTACTAAAGGAGGTTAACGTAAAAATAAATTTATACGTAAGTTATATTTTTTTTGTTTATTTCGTGGTAAAATAGAAATCCCCGTGCTATATTAAAGGTAATATTGAACGCATCTTAATACGTAATTTCAGTCAAATTGACAAGGTAGTTTTGTACAAAACCACACACAATTAAAATATAAGGGTGAAAGGAAATCTCAAAAAACTTTCTTGATGCGTAGATTTTGGTAAACTGAAAAAGAAAGTTGTTTTGAGTCATAAACGAAATTTTTGAATTGTAACGTCTTAAAAATTGGTACCGAGTAATAGGTGCATGCATGGCGAAGTCAACCATAACCAAACCGTGCGAAACGGAAATAGGAGCTGCAAAACTGCGTTTGTGCGGTTGCATCTACTTCACGCACGTCTGATCGTCAAGCGTCGTTCTAGAGAGGATGCATTTATTGAACAAAACATATTAATTGTCAAGAAGTACCAATGCCGAAATAAAATTTTGATTAACATTGAATAAACATTCGTAATAAAATGCATGAAATATATAAAAAAAATACACGAAATATATATCACAAAATATATCATAAATATACGAAATATATCACAAAATACACGGGATATATCATAAACTACACGAAATATATCACAAAATAAATTAAATATATAATAAAATACACGAAATATATAATAAAATGCAAGAAATATATCAGAAAATATATAATAAAATATACATATGATAAAAATCCACATACACAAAATAAAACAAAATGACAAGAAATTTAGACACAAGGAACATTACAAACATCAAAGTTATTTCGCTGTTTAATCAAGTTTAACAAATATATTAGATCAATATAATTTAGTTACTAGGATAGTTTAAATTTTATTATAGATTGTAACAAGGTGTTTCTTCACCAATATTTAAAAATATATTTCTGAATCTTTCTTTTAAATTTATTTTTCTTGCCTATAAATACTATATGCTCCGGTAATACATTCAAAATTTAAGAATATATATATATATATAAAACTTTTTCGAATATTTATTATTGAGTTTTGGCATGTTATAAGTAGGTATATTTCTAAAATTGTAAGTTATCGGATGTCTAAGAATACAAACTGTTCCGTTGACACAACGTAGAAAGCGCGCAGCGCTTTGCCGGTAATCCAAAGAGGTGCCCCTCACTTGATTTTAGCGTTACATGCCTTAAACTCTGCGGCTGTCTTGATAGACACGATCCCATAATCTTTATATATATTTCTCTTACGCGGTGATTGAAAAACGCTGTTTTTCTGTACGCTGAGTGGCAACAGTTACTTTGTTTACGAAATTCTGTTGTGCCCATATTTTTATTTTGCCATTATGTAAGCCATTTTGACGATTATCCCCTTCAATTCATTAGTAAATAATTATTTTGTTGATGTCAGCTTAAATTAGGAAGAATATAAACCCTGTTATTACATTAAAAATAGAAGTTTTGAAAAACGCTTTTGAGTTCTAAAATGAGCGGAACATTGACGTGGCGCCATCTGTTGGCAATTTTGAAAACTAGATTTCTATGACCTTCATTTTTATGACGTATTAACTTAGTTACTTACACACTTCTGGTAGGCAAGAGTATGGTAAGCTTAACGTCAGTTATGCCAAAACAAACTACCAATAATGTAAAAAATTAAACTAAAACGCAGGAAAGGCGTGAAAATAACGTGGAAAATAATAAATAATGGTAGAAATAAAATAATAAATAATGGCTTGCCAGTGGTTCCATTGTTTTCATTTGTAGTTTAAAAGAAATTAAATGATTTTAAATTGATTTACATGGCGATAAAATGTATTGATGCCAAGATGAATTATAATTTAAATTTTGTTTCAACGTTTAAAGTTTTTGGTAATATAATTAAAAATAGTATTGTTACTAGGACACATTAATTGTGTCCTACTTTTTAGCGAGCGAAGCGAGAAGTGGTTTGCGGAGCAAACCTATGAGGATTGCATAGCAATCCTCCGGGTGTTGGCGGAGCGTTAGCGGAGCCTCCTAGTTTTTGTTATTAATGCCCATGCCATATACCGTATCGACCTAAATATCGAAAAACATTCCTTATTCCCATACTTTCTCTCCACGAAACCCGACTTGCAGTTCCGGGAAGGGGTGAAATCTCATCCCCCGAGTATCTTGGTCAATAAAAGGCTTGAATTACAAAAGAGGAAGGGAAAGTAAATGGGTCTGGAGAAAAGGATCCGCACAAGACGAACGGGAGTCTCCTTCTTTCTCCAATTACAGGTAAATAGATGGAAACGTGTCAGTGACATCAACGAATAATCTCGGCGAAGATTCTCCTTTCCTAATATGGCCCGTTCTAAGGGGCAGTCGCGTCTTAATTGGGTAGGCGTAAGCTAAAAGTGGGAAGTCAAAAATTTGAAATAAGCATTCGTAAAATTCAAGAAGTTCGAAAAATAAAAAAAAATACGCAATTAATTTCATTTTATGTGTGAAATTTTCCTTTTCGATTGCTTATTTTTTAATTTGTCCCCATAATCGGTCAGTCATATCGTCCATTTTTCTTAGAATAACAATCCCTACTTTCTATACTTAACCATGTGCGAGTTGTTTACCTTTCCCCACCATAAACAATAAGCAATTGATTTATTGAATACTATTAGAAATACCCGTTCTTCGCACGGGGTTAAACACAATGATGTACTACTATAAATAAATAAAAAATACCATCTAAACCAAGATCTAGCAAAGTATATTCATTTAGATTTTCACTTTCGAAGTCTCAATGAGTATTTTAGTATTAAAATGTGACTATTATTGATATGTAATGAAGTATCTCTCAATTGTTAAAAAAGTAGCTGCCGCTGACAAACCGCCACCCTCTTTTCTATTCCATATATGAGTCACTACTTAAGAATTATCAGATAGTTGTGAAATTTACCAAGTTTGTTTAGGAATGCTTGGGAATAGGATGGTGGCATTTTTGTTGCAATATAACCCTAATGTTAGAAGTTATATTATATTGAAGTTAAATGCAAGAATTTATGCTGTATCAAGTAAAACGTATGCAAACATCCCAAAACTCCAATTTTGTATCAAGCAAAATAAACATAAGGAAACATTCTATAGTTCTATTATTTTGTAGAATAACAGCTCTATATCTAATCTAAGGAATATAGTTTTTTGTTTTTAAAAATATTTATAAGTTTTTAAGTTATAAACTTTTTAAACATTCGAACACTATTCAACAATCTTTTCATTAATCTCAATAATTACTTAAACTTATATTTTTTAACTGTTGCCACTTTAGAATTGTCATATTTAAAAAAAAAAAAATTTTATTACGAATTACCCTCGTTTTAAAACTATATAAAATTGTCGTAGCCTTTTAGCATCGAAACAACAACTTATATATTATGGTAAATGGGTTGTAGGTAAAGAATTAGTGCATCATTTTTGGGATGTGGAGTAGAAAGAAGGGAAAAGGTAACTTAATAGACATGCTCAGGGTTGGCGGAGCCTTGTCGAATATATGTAAGGTCGAAGCACGAGAAAGTCGAAGCATGATTGAACCTTTATTTTCAAAATGAGTACCTATAGACCATGCTCCTTTATCGTTTTATAATGATGCTGATGATATTCCTTTTTAAATGGACGTTTAAAAAATGGCATCTAAAACCGTTACAAATTCATTTCAAGAACTAAAAATTTAAAATTCCGAGTCTTAGGTTACATGTTGAGGATTAAAAGTATTTTTATATAAATTTTCAGCCATTTATGCGCATGTATAGTAGAAGGTTTACAATCCACTGAAAAACAGTTTTCTTTTATTATTATAGATGAAATTTATTTCAAATGTAAGTGAAATAATTGTCTTTAATATGTATCGTATTTTCAATAAATAAAATAAAAATTAGTACTCGCTCACGCTAAAGTCATTTTTCTCCTTACTGAATATAGATGGCGCCTACTTCGATATTGTTAAAAAATGAAGAAATGGGATGATGATGAAAAGGGTATTAAAAATATATGGTAAATAATGATGATAAGGATAATAACAAATACAACCCCTGGCAAAAAGTACCCGATCAATGTGTTTAACTCATGTAGTAAATTCAATATATGTTTATATTTCACAAAATGTTTGTCTTGAACATAACGAACGATAATGAGCATAAAATATGGTAAAGAAAGAAATGAAATCAATGGTTAAAGCACAGTTTATAATTAGTTTTATATAATAATTATAATAAAGGCGGATGAATTACATCCACAACAGAAAAAAATATCCGATCAGCGAAAAGTCGAGAAAAAATTATCCGATCAACACTATTAATATTTACTGGCGCCCCCTTTTTACCAGTTTACAGATTTTACACTCCATAGCATGACATCTATAAGCTTTTAGCATGCACCTGGAGAAATTTCATCCCAGCTTTCCTGTATAGTTTCAGGCAATTCCATAACGTTTGTTGGACTTCTGTTGTTCACCTTTTGTTTCAAAATATTCTAAATGTTTTCAATGGGATTTAGGTCTAGGGTATCTGCAGGCCACGTTAATGTCTTGATTGAAGAGTTGCCATTGTATTTTAGAATTTTTTTTGATTATCTTGCTACGGTGACAAGAGGCATTTTCATGCTGGAAAATGAAATCATGTTAATCGCCAAACCATTCGTCGAGGCTAGGGAGCAAATAGTTTTCTAAAATTTCCTGATATACTTCAGAATTAACAGTTCGCAATACTGTACACAATTTCCCAACTCCTTGGAAAGTCATGCAGCTCCAAATGAAAATTGACCGTGGAAACTTAGTTTTAGTAAAAATGCAATCTTCATTGAACTTATTAATCCACTCTTCTCCACACGAAGATTCCACATCATCGCCAGTTCTAAGGCAAATACGAGATTTGTCACTAAATACAATTTTTTCCAGTCCTCGAATCCTTAATTTCAATGGTTTTTGCACCACTGCAGATGAGCTTTTTTATTTTTTTTTCTTAGAAAAGGTTTTGTTTTGGCTTTGCAATATTTAAAACCGTTCTCATTAAGATGATTTTACAGTGTTCGCTCACATACTTCTACTTGATATTTTGACCACTCCAAATTAAGCTGCTTTGATGTCAATTGCTGCATAGAATTTGCCAATCCTAGAAGTTTTCTATCTTGTTTCTTCGTGATAGCGTGTGGACGTCCACTTCGACGAAAGTTTTCTACGTTATTTGTAGCACGATATTTCTTCCAAATGTAGCAAACAATACTTTGACCACATCTACGCAATAATGCTACTTTTCTTTGAGACATTCCGTCTTTTAAACATTTAACTATTCGGAATTTTAAATCTTTAGAAAATTATTTCACGGCAGGTATACTTTCGCACACTGCATAATCAAATATGTTTTCCATCCAAGAATTTGGCCTTTACAAGTCTTGCTAGATGTTCTATACGTACACTGACTACATAATATGCAAATATTACGGTAAGTTTATATTTGCTTTTGCACGTGATCGGATACTTTTTTCCGACTTTTTGATTGATCGGATACTTTTTTCTTCACATGGAAATATATTTTATTAAATAAAACGTCAACGATTTTAATATTACGATATATTATTGTTCTATTTAAATAATTGGAAGTGTGCTATATTATATTTCGGATGTTATTTGTTGTTCTTTATTTTTTAAGAGATCTATTCAACTTACTTTACAATCTTCCAAGCAGGAATGTGAAACGATCGGATACTTTATGCCAGGGGTTGTAATTATGATAATGGATATTAATAACAAAAAATAACATAATAACAAAAAATTACATAAACAAAATAATAATAATAACAATAGGAATTAAAAGTAATGAAATAGTAGTATCGAGGTGAACCATGATTAAACAAAAACTCTAATTATAAAAATAAAATATACCAAATAAAACCAATTAAGGGCATCATTTTTGTGCTATACTCAATATTAAGTTAGGATTACACGCTCCATATAGCATTGTAGGTGATATAAATAAGCTCGTCCGCCACAGTACACCCCTACACCTTCATCCAAATACCTCAGTGGATGGGTGGCTTCTGTCTGCGTAATTCCAGACTGGAGTGGCAGACGAGATCACCCATGAATGAAACGAGCACCACCCCCAGAGGTGTGAGTCAGCGCCACCCCTAATGGGTAATCGACGCACCCCACACACAAAACGATATTTAGTGTTATTTCCTTCTCCCCGCGGTAATTGATTTGTGGGAAGCATTCCATTTGTGTCGTGTTTGTACAAATCCGCGGATTTATTTTCGCATCCTCTTGGGGGAGTGTTGTTCGCCATTATAGCTCGTCTGAGACGTGAGCGTTATTTGCTGTGTGGGAGATGATAAATTATCCGAAGAAACACGCAGAACGATTTTGTTATCGAGAAGCATTATATGAATTACGCCCTCCCACGGTCACAGCAATCGGATAGTTGTTTTCCCAATAGGAATGACTCCCAACGACTGTCTGAAAGTGAGAAACTATCAGGTGAAAACGGGTCTTTATAAACTTTTACACTCTCAAAAATAATACTCTCATTTCGAGAACTCTGCTGTCGTAAAAGGCTACTTTCGTCATATTTGACAATCGTTTTGTCATTGAATTATGCGACTTTTGACAAAACAAGAATAATCAAATTTTTAACGATATTAATTTACTCAGATTCCTTTTCGGAGACCATCAGCTCATGTTTGGTACTTATACTTATAATATTATCAAAAATCGAACGAGCCTTCTTTGTTGCGTGGATAGCGCGTTGAACTCTGAACCATGAAATCCATCGCGCTTTCTATATTTATTTGAAATCGACCCCATTTTTGACGAAGTAAATTTCGTTAAAAATACGACACAATCAATTTCATCAGTTTGACGAGATATTTAATCGGAGCATATAGCAGGCGTCTGTATCGTGAAAAATGCTGAAAGTTTCGCCAAATATGGGAATGCATTTTTAACAGTGTACTTACAACTAAAGCGATGTCCTCGGTCTCATTAGTTTTTGTCGCTCCAAGCGCCTCTGTAGATAAACGACACAATCACAACTATCGGCGACTGGATGAGACTATCCGAAAGGAAGACATAAATCTGTCTCCACCGTACCTGAGTCCGATTGCGTGATGTCTCCCTTTCTCACGTGTCTGTCTGTCTGTCTGTCTGTCCGAAAGTTAAACGACCTTCGTCCACTTACTCGTGATACTTGTTTAAAAATGTGAAAGTTGTTGTTCCTATGTTTGAGTATCATTACCGTCCGTTTTAAAAACTTATATTTATACTAAGAAATACTCTAAAATTTATTTGGTTTATTTATAAGGCAATAGCCCAATTGCGGCCCTAAGAGAGCTGGGTTACCATATTCTGAAAGAAGAACAGAATTGTTTATCAGGCCTCCGTGGCCGAGTGATTAAAGGCGTTCAGCTACCAATCCGAGGATTGGTGGTTCGAACCCGTGCGATGGACTTAACAAAGAAAAGTAAAAAAGTAGTGATCTTGTGATCGGAGGGTTGCCAGCTTCGCTACAAAATACTAGAAAAGTTGTCCAGAACATCCGCAAAAATGAACGGCGTGTATACGGGACGGGTGCACGATAAATCTGATCGGAGTCCAAAGTCCCGACGTCTATTGAAGGCGTTGTATGCCAGTTCAGGTGTTTCCTCGTCATCTGATCATGGTTCTAAAATAACGAGGTACATGTATGAATGTGTGTGTGAATGTGTATGTGTTCCCCGGTCTTTCCTTCGAGATATACCCCGAACCGTCGCCAATAGCCCACTGTGCAGCTCTAGTGCGACGTTTATTAACCAAACCAAACCAAACAATTGTTTATCGCCCAGATAAAAGATTGCCATGGGCCGCAATTGGAATTTTCCGATTTTTACTATTAATAATTGTATCGTTTGCTGTTTTTTCCTGAATGGCAACAAGTGTGGTTGATAGGGAAAGTTGGTTTATATAGTAGAACAAAAGGATAGAATTCGAAAAGGTAGAGTCGAATATTCGGAAAAGGGGCGTTGTTGTGTGATATTATTTAGTTAAAAAATTGATAGAAAACGGATAAATATGACTCAGTACAAAAATTGCATTGTCACTATGGCCCAGTCAATCTAGGTTTTAACCTTACGAAAATTAGTAGGGAGCTGAAAATTGGTACACTTACTATATTCGATGTCCTGAACAAAATACTAGAAATCCCCAACTTTCCCCTTGTCCGCGTCATTAGTTTCCTGGTCACTTGACCACTGGAGCGCCGAAGTATGGTTGGATGGCTTACTGCGCAAAAACCAATGAACCCACACACTTAAAATTGGTCTCAAATGAAAGGTAAGTCATCGGGTTTTATGTTTTGTTTCAGTATATTTTCTAGTTAATTGTATATTATTACATGTCTTAAAACATTACTAAAGTGCGAGCGATTTTTTATAAAAAAACAACAACTTTTCTCTTATTTTTTTTGCTTTGTACACTTTCTTAATTTATCATTCGGCAAATATTTTCATCATAATTGTTTTTTGCGTGCATTAAGCTTTACATTGCTATCTTTTGAGTACTATTATGATCAGTAGTCGCCGAGTTAAATGCCTATTAGCGAAACACTATACTTGATGAAGATCGAGTAAAGAATGAATGAGGACCGAGACTACACAGGTTATATCACGGAAACGAATTGACTCATGGAGTTTATTATCATGTCAAGTAAAATATAAGCATTTAGACTTGTTTGTTAAATAATTTTTGTTTAAATTACATAACATATACTGTCATATATAAAGTGCCAAACCTGAAACTTACAAAATATTCAAAGTTTTCCTCTCTCAGTTCTTTGGTATTGTATATATCCTCCATACACTGAGCAATTGTTTTAGCCAAAATTCATGTCTGAATGTGTATATATTAGTATTGCTAGTTTAATTAATGATACTGAATTGTACGAGCATTAGTAAAACATAACACTCCATGACGTTCGAGACTATTCGTTTGCATGATATAACCAGAGAGTTGTTATATTAAATAGAGAGCGCCTTCAATCCCAGACTCTCGTAAGGCCGCGGTGTCAACATTGAAAAGAAAAACCAACATCACGTGGTTTTAGCGCTGCCACATTTGGCGTTCAGACATCTGCAGGAGTTCCAAATTTGGCGCACTTTCTTCTTTTTTGGTGATAAGGCGTTCTGTCCGTATTCAACTTCTTAACATATATGTAGGTATTTGCTTATTTTCAAACAATTTGCGGTAAATATTTCCTCTTCATGAACGAAACGAAAATATAATTTTCTTTGTGTTCAATACTCGAAAAAACGAAACTCTTTATATTTCTCAGGTTTTATTGTTCATATTTTCTTATTGAACTATACAAAATAACAATTGAAAGAACTTCGCTTATGGTAATTTTTTTTACATAAAAACGTAACGCAATTATTTCAAAAGTACAAAGTAAGAAAAATATATTTAATATATATCTGTTAAACTCCCTTAAATTGTGCCACTCGTTGAAAAAAACGATATTTAAATACAAAATTAAACACAAAACCATATTACAATACTTCGATCTCGCTCATTTCTGAAAGTCGCCAAGGCCTGCCAAGTAATATTGGCGCATGAATGAACTGGCATTTCCACAAATCACGTGGTTTCAATGATGGACACACGGAAATCAGCATTTTTTATTCCTCTATTTGTATCATTACTCTATGGATATAACCCTTTTAGTCTCGATCTTCATTCATTCTAAACTCGATTTTCATCACGTATAGTGTTTTGCTAATAGACATGTAACTCGGCGACTATTGAACATAATAGGACTCAAAAGATGTCAATGTACAGCTTAATGCATGCACAAAACAAATAGACGAGGAAAACATTTTCCGAATCATACATTAAAAAAATGTCCTAAGCAAAAAAGTAAGAAAAAAGTCATTTTTCGTATAAAAAATCTCACTTTAGTAATTTTTTACTGCATTTAATTATATACAATTAACAAAAAGTATACTAAAACACAAATCCTGATTACTTACCTTTCGTTTGAGACCAGTTTAAGTTTCTGCGTACGTTAGGTTTTGTGGAATAAGCCATCCAACCATACTTGACCGCTCTGGTGGTTAAGGGTCCAGAAAACTATGGCGCGGACAGGGGAAAGTTGGGGATATTTTGTAAGTTGTTCAGGACATCAAACAATACAGCAAATGTATAAATTTTCATCTCCCTACTAATTTTCGTTAGGTTTGACCCTTTTTTTTGCTTAACTTGACTGGGCTAATGTGTTTTAAGTGTACTTCAGTTGGTATAGCAGTTGGTCCTTAGAGTTGGTATCAGGGAAATCTCGGATAGCAATTGTATTAAGGGAAGCCTTTGACCAATTTTGGCTTTTTGAATTTTCTACTTATTTTCAAGCAAAATGTTTTCTCTCACATGGGTTAAATGGACAGAAGCCGTGTGAGATCAGTTTGCAAAATAGTCGTCACTTTTAATACAGTTCTTGACTTATTTAGTATTGTGAATTTTTTATTATATGTTTTGTAATTTTGATGTTTAAAATTCAGCGAAGATTACACTTACATTATACGTATATAAAATAATTACAATTACGTCGCGTTACTTTTAAATTTGGCGATTTTAAAATTTTAGTGTTCTTTAGATTTCTACAGCACATAAATTATCATTAACAGCTCATCAAAAAGATCCATTTTTCATTAATGAAAAAAATATTAGTAATTTATAAATAATCTAATTAGGGTTAATGTAAACATTGTAGTTAATTTAAAAATATTCTTCTATAAACGTAATGGAGTGCAATTATCATTAAAACAAAACCATTATGTACTTATAAAATATATTTTAAATGTTTATAAAAAAATAACTCTGTGGGTTTTCTATTTATATCCATGAAAGTAGAGCATGAATCAAATTTAACTAAACTAGAAAACCAATTCCACAAGAACAACGCCATATCTTATGTTTTTCTTAGACAAATTGGGCACTTTAGTTAACTAGGTATATAAATAAATCTGATCTCCACGGCAAATGGGATAGTAGTTAAAACAAAACACAAATACCACTACACAAACAATTAGTTTTGTTATTTTACTATTTTGCGGTTTTTATCCATAAAAATCTTTGTTATTGTTATCCGTATGTGCAAGTCGTGAGCTCGCATTAATTATTTTGCTAACTAGAAGACGTATTATTAAAACAAAACGAAACACGAAGTGGGTTAAGTGTTTGTTTCCAAGTGGTGTTCAGTAATAACTCTTCTGTTTTTTTAAATGCATATCTCGAAAGAAACCTATTTGTTTTATTGTATGTAATATGTTCTTTTGGTGATGATGTTTGAGTGCAACGAATGCGATTCTTTATGGTGACATTTGTGTGTGGTTATCATGAACTTTATGGTTGGGGCTAATGGATGCATGTTTCATTTGATTCTTACTTATAGCATTATAATTGAAAGGAAGAGGTATTCCGTTATTCTTTAACATTAGCCCGTGGTGAAACAGACATCGGTTAATTTGACCGGGATCTGTTTACAAAAAAGGTCGTCCATTTTAATACAGCTCTTGTATTGTGGATTTTTTATTATATATGTTTCCTAATTTTAGTGTTTAGAAAGAAAATTAATCTTGTATTATACATAAATAAATATAATTACAATTGCGCTGTGCAGGGGTGCCCACAGGGGGGGATCATGGCGCAAGGTGCGCCATCAAAAATTTTGGGGGGGATTTTTTTGCATAGCTTTTTTATTATTATTTTGTTTTAGGGGGGGAAATGTTTTGGGAAAAAAATTATTTAATAAGTATAATACATTATATAATGTGCCTTCAATCACTGGAATTTCCAGCGTATTCGAGAAACGCCTCTTCGGCGCATAAGCTGGATGAAATTGTAAAAAAAATTACGTACACGTTAATCATCTTTGTCCGGTTCAAACATTCAGAATACACTTCATATCAGTGCTGAGATTGAAATTAAAAAACGCTGTGAGGCAATAAATTTTCCATTAGCAAGAATGTATAAATAATAATAAATATGAAGAGTGCTACAAACTCAGAACCTGGAATCTCATTTCATATCCTTATATCATAAATTACGATTATATTACAAAACATCTAAGCAATTGCTGCAACAAATTTAACTTTTCCGCTTGTGATGAGGCATATGTTTTTAAAAAAAACCTGCGACGAAGCACACTGTCTCCTCATCTCAATAACACGTATAACATAAATTACGATTTTTATATACAACTCCACTATTATAGAAACTAATTACTTCCATTCCATATGTTTGTTTACTAGTAAGTGTAGACGATTTTACTATATTTGGCTTTCGTCTTGGCCAGTCGAATCAGTTTTAATAACTTCAATAGTGTTGCAGCAAAAGAACAGATAATATATTTCAGTAAACAAGAATGCTTAGTTTTTCTGAACTTACTGTTGAAATGTGGAGCAAAGTTACAATTATTTAAATTGTAAAAAAGAAAAAAATCTTAATGAAAAGTATTTTCTGAGTTTGAGAAGCTGTAGTGGTAAGTGGATAAATATTTTACGGCATTTTTTAATTAAAGTTTAATTTTATAAGGTTTCTTAAAATTCGATAAAATGAAGTTTTTGCCTTTAATAGTCATATTTAAAATATCCAAATATAAGAATGGGGGAGTGTTCAAAAAAGGACACAACTCGTTCAACCTCAATACAGGTTTGTAGTTAGACAATATTTCCGGGAAGAGCAAAAATATTTTCAGGGATGGGAAAAGAAAGAAAATAGTTTTGTTATTTATTTCCGTAGCCCCTTATAAAACTGTTTATAAAATTATGTGCAGTTAATCAGCTCAAAAACTTCCTTTTTAGTACATTATAACTCTCCGCTTTTTGACATTGAAAGTTTTACAAATTAGTAAAGGTTTTGTAAATTACATTTTAACATGTAATAATGCTTAGATATTGAATAATAAGTTTTAAAATTAAAACTAATATTAGGAGCAACCCCAAAATTACCTGATATGATTGATAAACTTTATATATGATTTACAACTTTATGAAATAAATTTTTTAAATGTCTTTAATTTAAAAATATACATTATTCATTGTGTAATTTAATTTTGTTTTTAACAAAATAAAATTTAAAAATAAATTTTAATTTAAACTAAATTATATTTAGAAATTATATTTTTAAAACCTTTCAAAATAGCAAGCACGAAGCAAAACTGAAAAAAAAGTGAGTATTATTGGTTAAATCTAAACATTACAGTAAAAATATCTACATACTTTAAGAATTGAATTCTCATAAGACATTTCAAATCGTAAAAATTGCTGATAATTTTTCCCCTTTCTCCAATGCCTCGTATTTTTGAACGATGGCGATGATTAGATAACGAGGACAACACCTGGCGCCGTTAAGTTGGTAAATGTTTTGTTTCTTTTAGATCATTAAATAAAAATGACCTTTACAATTTAAATTTAATTTATGGAAGTTAATATTCATTGGTAATAAGTAAATAATTTTCTCTGAATTAAATTATGTATATTTAATGTTTAATTTAAAATTAGCAGTGGCGATTGGGTTGCACAATATACTATGCAATTTCGAGTGTTTTGACTCTCACTATACTTCAGATAATGTAGCCTTTATAATTTATATTACTCTTTACCAGTTTTTGTCAACTAAAACGTTTATAGATCTTTAAACTATCATAACTATAAATTATATAATTAATCGTTACCACACATATATTATAAGGATTATCAAACTTTAAATTTGTTCTCTAAATTTATTTCATAATTAGGGAGTGATTTAATAATTTTAAAAGTACATAGTTATTGACAACTGTTAAAAGTAGTTAATGACAGTGATAACTGTTGCTGCCTCGTTATTCAAATGCCAACGTATTCCTTTTTACTAATGAAAATTAATATTTTTTTTTTTTAAGGGGGAGAAGTTTGTTGATGTTTTTTTTTTGGAGGGGGGGAGGTTAAGGATTCCCCCTCCAAGGGGGGCCCCCAAAAAAGAAACGGATTTCTTTAGGTACCTTATCTCCCCTCCCCCTCGGGGGGGGGGGGGAAGAGGAATAAGTACCTAAAGAAATCCGTTGCTCAATCACTGAACCTCCCCGCCCCCATGAAAAATCTATACCTACGTGCCTGGCCAAAATTATACTTTATTTATTTAACTTTCGATAATTTGATTTTCTGATAATTACAATACTTTCAATACAGATATATTTTTTACTTTTAAAATATCTTTGATAAAATTTTCTAATGCCACAAAGACTTCTAGAGTTTAAATGCAAAATATAAATTGACATCATCACGAAAATATTTTTCCTGAAATAAAACAATTAACATATAATAGTCTATATGATTAAACAATGTTACCATAAAAGTTTTTAAATAGTTAATTTCCTCAGTTGGCACCAAACAGAAGCATTAAAAACTGTAATTTAAATGAAAAGATTCTTGTTTTAAATTTGTTTTCAACACGTTGTGACCTTTTGATCTCAAATACATGTCTAACAAATTTTTACAAAAACAAGGCCCGTCACTTTATACTATAATTCATCAACTCCTATGTCAACTCATGTCATTACAGCTGATTGTATTGATTGGTCGCCAGCAGACGGAAGATAAACAAGCTATTTGGCCTGACGTCGCGGTCTCTCGCCGCCGCCCCCCCCCCCCTCCCCCCACGTCTAATATGTTTTGTTTATATCATGATTTTATACGCATGAGCTCCTATTTCCTATTAAACGAAGCTAAATTTATGTAGTGTGTTATTCGTCACGTGTCGAAATGGACACCTTATCATGATATTTCTATCCCGATTTCCCATGCAAATGATTTAAAGACGTTTAAAGTTAAAAACCGATTTTCTAATTTTTTTAAAGAAATTGTTTCCTTGTCAACGCGGGACCCCACATAAAGCAGCGTCACCTGTAGCACACCCTTAATGGTGACCCTGCTTATATAAATACGTTTGTTGAAAACGGATATGCAACCAGGAGATTATTATAGTTTCTAAAAGTTGCTGGTCTGGTACATGTTGAATAATAATAAAAAAAGAAAAGAAAAATTAGAGATTGAAATGGAGAGTGAATTTACATATTGTAAATAAGATGTGGGGGGACACAATACAAGTTTACGCGGAGAGGGGGTGGGGGTCCGGTCCTTCTCACCCCCCCCCCTTGGCTACCTAATTGGGGAGGGAAGAGTAGAGAAAATTTTTGGGGGGGATTTGCGCCATTGGGTTTGGGGGGATGAGCACCCCTGGCGCTGTGTATATTTTTGAATTTGGTAATTTAAAATTTTGGAGTTTTCTAGATTTCTATAGCACAAATATTATTTCTTTCTAATATGTATCTAACGCTAAATCAAGACTTGCGTAAAAGTTATACTTTTTACCGAACAGTTACTTTTTCTCTGAACAGAGTTATAAACGTTTCCCTACTTTCCCCCAAACTCTTTGGTGCTCCCAGGGACCGACTTACAAGCTTAGGGGCCCAGGGCAAAAGAACATTATGGGGCCCCTCGACGTACCTCAAACTAAATTTGCTAAATTTATGTATAAACACACATGGCAAAATAACATAATCAATCAGCTTTAATGAAAGTGTAAAAACTGTAAAAAAAACTTATTTAAAAAAAACCCGGATATTTCGAATTAAAGTTAATATATGGTTTCTCTCAAGACTTCACAACAGTCTCTTCATACATTTCTGGTTATGTTCTTCCCTTTTAGCTTTATTTTAGTTAAGGCAGATTCGTATGTTCTACCCATTTTATAGTTATCAAATCCCTAACGATTATAATATCAGAAAATTTATAATAGGTTGAAAGTATCAGTAAACGTCAAATCTAAGTGCAATTCGTAAACCAGGATCGTAAACAGTTTGTTGTAAACAGTTGTCGATCCTGGCTATGAATTGAACTTTGCAAGTGATCCAAAGGGCACCATGAACGTGCAGAAAAAGTGAAATCAATTGGATAAAATAGTAGAAGTTTTACAAAAAATTAACAATTGATTTAAAAAAATTATTAATTTTTTTTTTATTAAATTAAATTTAATTGATTAAAAAAACTAATTAGTTTTTAAATTTATTTTTAACTTTTTCACATTTTGTTAGCTTTATAATAATTTTTGGAGGGCCCCCTTTAAATGGGGGCCCTGGGCAAGTGCCCCGAATGCCTTGCCATAAATCAATCTCTGGGTGCTCCTGAATTTGTGTTACCCATTACGTTATCATAGATCAGTGGTTCCCAACCCGTGGTTCGCGAGAGCGTCCGAAGTGACCCGTGTAAGATGTCAAAGACCTTTGAAGTTGATGAAATAATTAATTTAAAATACTCTTATATTTAAAATAAATAAATGCACACGACTTCATAAAAGTTACTTTATCTAATTAAAAAAAAAGGTTAAGTTAAATAGATTTTTTTAATTAATGAACTTATTGAAACAGAGTATTTAATAATTTAATTAAATTTAGTATCTGTATTGCATACATTTGATACCTTCATATTTCTTTTGTAAATAGAAAGTTGTGGCAATGTCCAACTTTTAACTCGGTGGTCCGCAGCCACCTAAGACTAGGATACCACTGCTATAGATGAACTCTGTAGTGGTTATAACATGTGCCCCACTATTTCCTACCTTGGTTCCGCAATATTGGAAATAATTTTATACAAAATTTAATGGGGGAAATTGAATTTTATTCAAATGAATTTTTTACAAGTTAAATTAATTTTTTTGTATGATTTTTACCTGATTTTTATACGCTATCCAATATTGTCAATTAAATTTTTATTTCATTCTTCTAATTAAATTTAAGAATTGTTCTTTTATTTTCCATTATTTGTGTAAACTCGGATTGATTATGAGTATTAAGTATCAAGAAAAAGGATGATTGATTATGAGTATTAAGTATTAAGGCTTATAGTTATTCATATTAACAATTGAATTACATCGTGCTGTCTCCGAGTCCCCATAGGCAATGTAGAGAAAAGGGAAGGGGGCTCAGGAAACTCAAGACCATGCCAACCTGTAAATTTTTTTTATGCTGGTGATTGTTTGGGGAGGAGACTACCACGGGGTCTAGGGGATGGTATGGTATTTTATTGCATGAAAAATGAATTTATAACAGTACATATTAGTGAGATCAGGTGGTCAGATATTAGTTATTTTATTGTTATTGTTTTTATTTTTGGTAATGTCTTACATTTTTATTACAAAATGAACTAAAACATAATATTCCCCAAACAGTACAAAGTAAACAGAATATTCCCTTCAATTCAGACACAAATTCCCTAAAAACCTAACTTTTGATCTTGCTTCACAATATGCGAGGGATCTTATCTTTTAATGTAGGGATCGGGAGAAGATGTTCGAATGCGGGAGGATTTGGTAATTAATAGATTGTAATATAAAATTATTATATTTTTCAGAAAAAATATTTTAATTATGAGCAAACACCACCATTACTGATTAGTGGTTATCTTAATTTTATAACTTTATTATACTATTATTATTTCTTTTTCCAAACCTTTTTTATTTTACTAAAATAAAAAAATATCAAAATGTATAATTCCTATCCAAGATTGTTTCCAAGTTTTTTTTTGTTTTTTTTCAAGCTCATGGTATAATCATAAATATTAATAACCAACAATAGACAACGCTACCTGTTCCACAAAGAAGAAAACGGCGGAAATGGAATTTCCTTTTAGGCCTAACGAGCAGTCATTCTAATTTGTTTCTCTTCAAAACTCTTCCGAAATAAATTACCATTAAAAAGCGCGCCAGTGGGAAGTAAAATTCAGTAAAAAAGAAGGTCTCCGTGCGGGATAGGTGATTTGTTCAGGTTGAAATCCAACTTTGGCAACAAAGTGATTGAAAAGAATTCCATTTCTTTTTTAATTTTTCCGTCACGGACTGAATCTTTTTCACATCGTTATTTCGTCGGGGCTATCTCATGCGTGACTTTGGCAATGGTCACTTGCTGTGAGTTGTGTATTTTTTTTTAATATACAAAGCATTACATATTTTCAAGGAGATTTTTGCTGTTTAAGAGGAAATATGGCATTTTTAACCTGTTGATTGTATGTAGAAAACTTGTTTTACTTATTTTTATATTTTTTCTTTTATATAATAGCTCTCTGAATTTAGTATATTTAAATTGTTTGCATATTAAATAAATCGTTAGGGCAATTTAATGTAAGATAGCGTTTTTAATATTGGACACTTTACCTAGTTAAAAGTTTCAAAATATATTAAACACTGTAATGATTTCTTTTAATGTAAATACAAATAATATCAATAACGAATTACATGTTAACTTAGTCCAACGAGTTGGTCATATGGGTTTAAAACCTGTAGTAATAGAAGAATGAATGCCTCATAGCCTGGAATTACAGTAAGTAGAAAAAAAAACAATTTTTTTTTCTGCTAGACTACAGTTTGTTATTTTAGTCTTGAACTCAAAAAGAATAATTAATATTTTTAAGCATTACATAGTTACAGCTAAAGTTTTGAAAAAAATTAAATTTTATCAGTAGTTAAAAAAAATCAGATTTTGTTGCATGTGTGTGATTGGAAATTGATTCTATACATTGTCATTCGTGCCAGTCGGATATTCAATTTATTTTTGGTAATTTTTTATGATTTTTTTTGTTTAAGTAAAATTAGTTCCCGTCTGATATGCTAAACACTAAATAAAGAAATAATTTAAGAAATTTTAAATATTTTTTTCTGATAACATAAAACATTTTGGTTTTGGTTTGTTAAGTAATATATGTATTTCGTTAATGGTGTTTGAAGGCCTTTTTATGAATGAAAGAATTATAATTTGAAACTGCAAAACGTGTCTGGCTTTGTTGGAGGATAGGCGTGCTCATGATAGGAGTGTTTCGAGTCTTGTCGTTCAACTAACATTACCGTGAGGAGGAGGCTACGGACTTTTAACCTTTCGGACCAAATGTATGGACCAAATGTCCTCATGTTGATTGTGGTGTGGTGTTTGAAGAGTTGGACGTAAGCTCAAATCCCTTATTTGTTTCCTTATTATGGAGCTTCAAAATTAAGAGGCAGTGTTCCCAGGTCTTTCCTCCGTATTGAATCCATTTTCGTTGGCAATAGCCCATTATGCAGCTCTAATGCGTTGCTAAATCCACCAACCACGACTAGTTGAATTAATAAACTTTAATAAAGAGTAGGTAAAATCTTAGTTGAACCATGTATTAAATAATTCTTTAACACTTTCGGAGTTATGCTTCCTGGCTCAATGGATTTTTTCCATTGCATTGGGCACAGGCTCAGACGTCTGCGGCAGGGTTAAAAAAGTCTGTCCGTGGATCGCAAATAACATTTTCTTCCTCTGCGTATGAAAACCTGGTCATTTATATCTAAGTAATATTCATCCTCAAGATGTGTACCTGAGGCTTGGATTAGTAAAATTTCATATAGTTTGTTAACAATTATGTTATTTTAACAATTTTAGAAATATCGCATCTTTAAAAAAATTCCAAAGCCCAGAACGTGCTTTGTAACTTAGTAGTTACGTTTGGTTTGGTTAATTAACGCCGCACTAGAGCTGCACAGTGGGCTATTGGCGACGGTTCGGGGTCTATCTCGAAGGAAAGACCCGGGAACACATACACATTCACACACACATTCATTCATACATGCACCTCGTTATTTTAGAACCATGGTCAGATGACGAGGAAACACCTGGGCACCCAACGCCTTCAATAGACGTCGGGACTTTGGACCCCGATCAGATTTATCGTGCACCAGTCCCGTATACACGCCGTTAATTTTTGCGGATGTTCTGGACGACTTTTCTAGTATTTTGTAGTGCTTAGTAGTTAGCGCTCTGAACTTTGGAACAGTAGGTCGCTGGTTCGAATCCTAACGGGTGTCAATTAAAAAACAATCTATATTCCTTAACTGGTTTCCCAGCAACATCTAGTAATAAAGTAATCGTACTGCAGCTTTAGTTAGATTAAAAACCAAAATCACATTATTAACCTTAAAAAACTCTAAGAAGAATTTTTTATGTTCTAGGATTTCAATAGGGGAAAAAAAGAAAAAAAATTGATTCCCAATCCAATCAAGAAACTTCTCCTACTCTAATCATTCGGAACTCAATGACAGGACTAACCCTTTGCAATATCCGCCTATTAAACTCCTGTCTTCCACGCTCCCGTGCATCCGCGGCGTGTTGCTGTCTCGTTCGCGATGATGATGACGCGTCTCTTACAAGATGCCGCGAGGCGAATCTCGATTAGGGTGAGAAAAAGGACTCTTTGGCGAGGTTCTGTCGCTTCTTAAAGAAAAACAAGGGGTCTGGGCCTCTACAAACAAGTATAACTTTCATTGTCGGATTATGGGATGCACAGTTCAGCACAGGGCTACAACAAATAGGGATTATAGAAAACACAGAGTGGCCATAAGGTAAATTCCCCTGTTAAGGTATGATGACAGCCTATAATTAATGAATAGAATGATGCCAAATTTCATAATAAGATTACTGAAGGTATGGGGAGAAAATTTGCGCAAAAAACTTTTCTACCAATTATTAAACTAATTTGTGAGTCTACCTCAATTTTTTAAAAAATATTTTAGCCTGTTTTCTGCTCGGACAGTGCCAAATCCCGCTATTGGTGATTTTTTGGTACTGAATTATTTTTTTATGGAAATCTTTTTCCCATGCTTTCAATATCCTTAATATGCAATTTGGTGTCATTCCGTTCATTAATTTTAGCTACAGATGCTTATAAAAACGGAGAGCTTATTTTATGGCCACCTTGTAGAATTTTTATTTGGGGCTGCTAAGTTCAGCACAAGGCTACTGAAATGGCTTATAGCATAGCAAACAGGGATTATTAAAATCAATTAAAAAAGCCTAAATGTGTATATATTTGAAAGATTGAAGGAGATAAAAAGGAGATATAATTCAATTTATCAAATTCGTTTAGTAAGGAGGCATTCAGTGTTTAAATTTTCATACGGGTAACAGAACGTTGGTCACCTGTTCAAATCGTGTATGTCACGCTTTAATCGGGAACATAGAAAACATTCTTTTTGGACGAATGGAAAAATTTGCCAGTTAACATTTTTATTTCATCAGGAATGAGGGAGTTTAAGAAGCAATTGGATCTGTATTGGGAAATAGTTAGATGACTGACATTTCTCGACTTTGGAAATTTAGTTGGTCATCAAAATTTGTATTTTTATATAATTTGATTCAGTTATTTATTAGTATTGAGTTCATTTTTAGTAAATAATTAAATTTCTTAGCCACTTAATTCAAATCAAAGCGTAGTTAACGTGACTGAAGAAAATAAAACAAGAGAAGATGGTTAGGACTTCATTTTTGATAAGGCATTTTAGTCCCAGACATACTGGTCCCTTATTTGCTTAATGTTATTGTCATTTTTTTTTAAATATTGGTTCCAACGTCTATATATAATTTTTTTAACATTGTTTTTGAGATAGATAGTGAACTTGATATACGAGGTGTTTTTGAGCTTATTTTCTAAGAATGGTGTCTCCTCAGTGATGCTGTGTCTGTAAATAGAAGAAGAACAAAATAACGTGTTTCAATGAAGAACTGAGAATCCACGTTATTAGAATCTTTGTAAACTTTATATGGGATTTGATTCAATGTATTGTAATTAGTATGCGTGGTTATAGGTCATACGATACTTAAAAGAAAATATTTAAAAAGCATGCATTAAAATTACCAAAGCGTGGTTCAACACAACTAACACATTCAAAGCCAACTTTCGAATTTACAACATTGTTCTGTTTAATTAGTTTAAAGTTTTAAACATTGTTCCATTTAATTAGATTAGAGTTTTAAACATACTACATACCATTAATTTACAATGTAACTTCTTACCCGAATGATTACAGCTCATCAGCATGATTTATTTCTTTAATTACAATCAGAACTAAAACACGAACGCAACGAGGACAGACAGTTGAATAATCAAAACAAGTCGCGTTGCCAACTTTTCCAATTAAATAAGGGCACCGATCACTCTTCCTATAATGTGTGACGGTGAAAGACAATGGACTCGTCCATTCTGCCGTAATTGTTCCCCCCGAATCTTCTGAATAAACGTAAAAACTCAAACAGGGTGTGTCGCGAAAAGTACGGAATTAATCTAGTTTGGATGTTCCAATCCAATTGTTGTAAGAATTGACTTATTCTTAGAGGAGGGCGGGACCCATAGAATTTGAAAGGGGCATATTAGATAAGTGTTATTGCTGAAAAGTTTTTCGTTTCATTCTTATGGGCATATATATTGATCTATTTTGAAAAGTGTTGTTCGTTTTTTTGTAATTTATTTGAAATACTCTTTTAAATTGCAACTTGTTTTTAAGCGTAAACAATAGAAAAATGTACCATAGCACAGATTTCAAATCCTTCGAACTTTAATCATCATCTGAGGGTTCATCATATCCACCAATAACAAATGATGTTCACACCCTAGATATAAATACCGCTTTTTCTGTTTCGCTTACTTTTTTTTAATGAATGGGAACTGTCTGTTCTTTTATAACAGAAAAACTGTTATTTTGTTCTTTTCTAATCTGTGCACTGTAAAATAAATGATTAAAAATGAGTATTTTAATGAGTATTTAAACCTACTCGTCTTTTTTTAAGTATAATTAGATAGATAGATAGATAGATAGATAGATAGATATGTTTATTGTAGTGGGCCGTAGCCCATTTACAAAGGTTCGCAACAAATTTTAACAAAAACGGTTACAAAGTTTGATAACACAAAATACAATATAATACATTTTCAAAAAAACAACTAAAACACAATTTGAGACAAATATACAAAAAAAAAGACAAAAATAAATTACATGAACAATTAGAATTGGGTTTTAAATCTGTTATTCCTGCACAAGTTCACTGATCAAGTCCTCCCGGAATTTTAAAACAGATATTGCATAATTATAAAAACAAAAATATTCTTTATTGTAAAATTTTAGGATGGTTGAAATGTTACTGGATTCAATTGATAAGTATTTTTGTCTGAATGCATCGTAAATAGGACAGACTAAAAAAACATGATCCCAGGTTTCATTTTCTGTTGTGTTACAAAACTTACAGGACTCGTTAGGAAAAATTTCGAAAGCAACTCCTTTAAAAAATATACGCGATTGACTGCAACGAATTTGTATAATAATTCTTTTTATAGTGATATCTATATTTGAAATTAAATAGTCTTCGATTAAATGTGAGTTTTTGATATATTTATACTGTGAGTGGTTGATACTATTGTTCATTGAAGCAAGATCATTTTGGGTGTATTGGTCGTGGTATACTTGTACAATCGTTGAAATGTAATGTTCAGCAACTTTATAGTCTTGCGAAAGCCAAACAAAATAAAAACCAGCGTTTTGTAAAATATTTCTTATCGAGATGGCCCAATTAAATTTATTGTTTGTGCAGTCAAAGGATAAATTATACATGTTTAAGTAGCAAATTTTAGCAAACCTATCATCTGACATTTTGAGAAGGTTTTTAAGTATATAATTGCATTATAAAAGGACGTATGACATACTCAAATGCATGTAACCGTACTTTCTCAAAAAGTAACAATGTGATTTAATATTGTTAATCTCAGCTTCTCTTTAAGAGATATTAATGAAACCTGCAAACCTAAAATAGTAGTGCGGCAGATGGTTTTCCACATTATGTGATTTCGATTATTTAAATAGAAACTAAATTATTACAACTCAATTATCTAACTTTTCATTCTTTTGGCACACCTCTTTTAACATTCCTTCTATTTATTCTTAATATCGCTTTCTTTACTTTTTAATATCGCCCTGGTAGTTTAACAGATAAGGCACCGGACTGTGGTGCTGAGGATCTGTGTTCGATTCCCGGTAAGACTAAATTGTAATTTTCGATATTTATTGAAAGCGATTTATGAAGGCAGCCTATGTGGGCAAGCATCTACTCATTTTTGAGTACATGCGATTTTTCAAAATTGAAACTCATGTATTCGTAACAATGATTATCATCGAATGTGATTAAAAATGAGTAAATTTTACTTATTGTCAAGTACCTATTTTTAATGGCATACTTTCACAAAACGAGGCAGTTTTATTTTTATCACACTGAGTGTGAGTTTACTAACTTTCAGACAGCCATTTCAAGATTTCAATTTTTCATTTGATAGGATTGCTTACAAATGCTATATATCTTGAATGCGGCTAAATGTATAAATACCCATTTTTATTTTTGTCACAGTACGCAACTTGTCGCAATTTTTTTTTAAACTTCAAAGGATTGCAGAGTTTGAACCCGACTGAGTGGACATGACAAAAAGTAAAAATGTAGTGAACTTGTGATCGGAGATTTGCCAGATTCACTACTGAAATACTAAAAGTCCTCTAAAATATTCAATAATATGTACTGCCGTGTACACGGGACTGATGTACGTTAAATATAATCGGGGTCCAATGTCCTGATGCCTATTGAGGTTTCGTCGGGTGCCAATTCGGGTGTTGTCCTCGCCTTGTGAACATGGTTCAGAAATACGAGGCATTGGTCTTTCTTTCGAGATAGACCTCGAGACGTCGTTAATAGTCTATTGTTCAGCTCTAATACAACGTTAATTCAATCAACCAACCTGTTTCACTCTGAATTTACGTACGTCACGTCACTGTACTCAATGTCTTGTAAACAACAAAACATATAAAGGATAACATATTCGTTACAGTTTTGATAAAGGTTGTTTGACAACATAAGTCAATTTTTATTTTTTACACTTAATCACTAAAATAACCTTGTTTAGAATTCTTCACTTGATAGGAGACGTTTATAAACTTATGAATTTTTTTTAGAATATTTCGAATACAAGAAAGCGCTACCTGTCGGCCACATTTTCAAGTATAATCCCCCAAACCGTGATGACGACGTTCGTGATACAGAACAATCGGTTCTCCCTCTATCTATATCTTTGAGATCGCAATCTCTTGTCCCGATGTTCCATTCTTTTAGGAATCATCTGCTTTTCATGCGTTCACGCACTTTCGAGTGGTGAGAAACCGCACCTAAAAATAAAACAAATTGCTACCACTGGCCACTTGTCCCAGTTACCGTTCTTTGCAGGAAGTACATTCTTTGTAAATGGGTACTTACGTACAATTTTTATGTTAATGAAGGTTTTTTTTAAAAAGATTTCTGCGCTATTTGTTTATATATAAAATAAAGTTGAATTTTTTCATTACTTTATAACATGTGCTACGAATATCTAGTAATTTACTGATCGTTGGTAAAGCCCGAGTTAACGTCCACAACAAATTTGATTTTTACCCGCAGCTTTCTAGATTGCACGAGCCCCAGTTGCACAGTTGGTAAGGCATTCAGCTACTAATCAGAGGATTGGTGGTTCCGGGAAATGGACTTGGAATTCGGGAAATGGACTTGACATAGAAAAGTAAAAAAGTAGTGATCTTGCGATCGGAAGGTTGCCAGCTTCGCTACAAAAATACTAGAAAGTCGTCCAGAATATCCAACAAATTATACTGGCGTGTATACGGGACTGGTGCACGATACATCTGATCGGGGTCCAAAGTCCCGACGTCTATTGAAGGCGTTGGGTGCCAGTTCAGGTGTTTCCTCGTCATCCGACCATGGTTCTAAAATAACGAGGTGCATGTATGAATGTGTGTATGAATGTGTGTGTGAATGTGTATGTGTTCCCGGGTCTTTCCTTCGAGATTGACCCCGAACCGTCGCCAATAGCCCACTGTGCAGCTCTAGTGCGACGTTAATTAACAAAACCAAACCAAACCCACAGCTTTCTACAATTTTAATTAACGGAACAGCAAAATACAGGCATAGAAATTTTGATTCAACGACACTACCTTTTATTACTATATATTTCATAATTAAAGTAAAATTATTTTGAATTAGACTTAATGGGATGTTCCCTACTGTAACCAATATTTTGTGTGTGCATATTTGTCACTTTTTCTCTTTTATACATTTTGTGTGTGTATACTTCATGTGGCCACTTCATAAATTGTTTTGTGTGTATAGCACCTTTTGATAATTTTGACTAATGGGGTTCCGTGTTAGATAGCTTCGTCTTTAAACCTATGATTGGTAAAAGCGGCCCAGTACAGAACCTGGTTTTCTTTTTATACTGTAAAGAAAACATAAACAGCTCTCTGGCAGCGATAAATCTAGACCTGCGTCAAAAAGCGTGCATAAGGATACATTATAACCCAGAAGTTGGAGATCGGCCCGGCATCCGACTTATCGAGTTCACCTCCCACTGAATCTCCCGGTGAATTTTTTTTTTTAATAAAATACTTTGGAGTTCCTGATATATAGTCAACTGAACAATGATCTAAATTCTATGAGACTAATTGCAATACTCCCCGTTTAATTTAAATAAATATTTTAAATTAATAATAGCTTCTATGATATGAACCGTCTAGTTTCAATACCAGATTGATTATTTTTAGTTTCCCTACAGATCTTCTCAATAGACGAAGTCATAACGTTCCACAGCAGCTAGATGCTATTCGTCTTGCGATGTGACAGTAGCGGTTGGTTGAAATATCAGATCAGTTAAGAAATAAATTTTAAAACCAGACATATTTAAGGTACACGTATAAGGTATCCTACTGTGCATTGCTCGCAGCACAATAGTCGAGCTACATCCCACAGTTTCGTTGCAGAACCAGATAGATCCCATAGCCTGGTTACAAAACTAGGTAAATCCAAAATAAATGTTTTCTACCTCTCTAAAAGTAATACTTATACTGAGCTAAAATGTTGTTCACAGATGTGTCTGTCTAATCTTTCATAAGTAATGCAATTAGTTTTTTTGTTGTTGTTGAGATTTGCCAAAAGTCATCTATATATATATATCTGGTTTAGAAACTAAACGACTCATACAGACTATCAAACATCTCAGACCTGCAAACTAAATGAAATCCGCAATAACTTTTCCCCATAACAGATGTTTCCATTCATTTTTCTCCGACAATGAAACCCAAGCAGATACGATCTCATAAAAAAGAAAGATAAAAAAAAAAGACCCACCGAATCGGTTGCTTAGTAACCGGACGCCCCCCCCCCCCCCCCCCAGTGCAAAATACCTACAAACCGCCCGTGCGTTGACCGTCGGAGATGAGTTGTTTCCGCGCTGCTCCTCCCTTCATCTTAGTCCTCCAACAGGGAAGGCATTGTTCCACTCATTCTCTGACAAATCGTCTGGCCAATCCTCCCTTTGTCCGCGCTCCTTTTCGGGATGTGCAGGGAGGGCTCGTCCGCGTGAGTAACGGCACCCGATTGAGGTTGAGAACGGGTCTGACAATGGGAGACCATTTGAACGATAGGACTGCAGCAGGGTGGCTGTCTTCAGTTCGGATTGTCATGCTTCTTGATTTGACTCTGCTGTCGTGGGTGTCACGAAAAACTAGATTGTCTGTCAAGATGGACGCGAGATTTGAGGCGAGTTAGGTCAAACTCAAGTGATCGATACCTTTTTGGATTCCAGATAAACCGCATTCCAGATAAACCGCAACTCGCTTTCTACCTAGTTGTCTCTAGTTCCTAGAACGTTGTTTGACCGTAAAATAGATGCAATCACGTTTTGTTATGTTCAATTTTCAATCATGTTTTCTTTATGGTCTTATTTTCATGTTCTATATTTTGTCCTGCACGTATCCCTTATCCGAAATAAATGCAACCGCTTGAACGCTGTTTCTTGGCTCATGTTTTCGTTACGGTTGTTTTTTCGTTACAGTCCAATTTCGGGAACCTATACGTTACACGTCAAAAATTATTATAAGCTGCTTGTGTTGCATACAATTGCTCTTTGTAGCATTGTAGTTGTAGGCTTCGTTTTCATGTATAGCCATGCAAAGAGCAAATATTTTAGTTATATGAAATTCAACGCAAATATAATTGAGTCTTTTGTTTATCGCTTTTCTTTTAAGCAGTATGGACGTCTATATTCGTCCATGGATATTCAGTTTTTCTATAGCAATGCACATATATTCATAAAATTTACTCTATGCTACCACTTTTTTCAAATCTAGATTTTTTTTTAATTTTTAAAGTGGTATCTAATAAAATAATTAAAAATTTAAAACGAATATAGTCTTTATGTTGAAAATATAAACTATGTCACAGTGAAAACAATTTTACAATATCGATATTTTAATATCGGAAATCACGTTTTCTATCCCAGGTTAGTCCAACCAAAAGTTCAATAGTGAAGGGAACAACTGGTACACATTAATTCTGTCGTGGTCTGAATGGGATCCCGTTAGTCGTAATGTGAAAGTTTCGAAGAGAAGATGTTGCCCTCGTCGTCGACTCGTATTTAAAATTGCATCGAAGTATTCTTAGTTTCTTTTCCGGGATTTAACCTGGATCGCACAACTCTAGTACGATATTTGACAGCTGAGTTGATGAACATGTTAATGTTAAGCGACAATGTAGTGAATTGGAGAAAAACTGCTTTAAAGTTTATGAGATAACAGTACGGTAACGTGTACATAACATCTTTTCGAACCGAAAACCGCCTTATTTGGAGTCAGCAAAATAAATGTACATTCTATACTTACAGCAGACAATAACATGTCTTTCACCCGGAAATATTTTTTTTAAATGTCGCATAACATGTTCATACACTCATATCTTCTTTTACCAGCTTACATTACATGAGGAACTTATTTTCAAAAGGGAATATTTTTCTGGCTTAGCTTCAGCAGCATAGTCTCAATTCTGCATTTAGAAGTGAGTCGCTTGAATTTCGTTGTCAAGCAGCGCTTACTACAGCTGCTGAATATCAAGCAGGAAAATGTTCTCTTTTGAAAATAAGTGCCGTGGTGAACCCTGAATCTTTGGCACGACACAGAAAATAACGCAACAGTAAGATGAGTCACCCATCTTCAGGACGATTATATAACATCCAACAGTTTACTTCCCGAGACGTACTCATTCGACATTTACGAACTAGTCACCTGTTTCGTGATTGTTCTATTTCCGGCCTATCTGGCAGACGAATTTGCGGACGAATCTTTTGGTGTGGGGGTGAGGGGGCTGCATTTCGGAATCGATCCAAGGCAAAGCGAAGAATCGATATGTTGCTAAACATAGAAGGGCGCTTTGCCAGATTCTCGCCGACGAAAGTGGGTAAAATACGTGAGATTTTGCCACTTCCGTGTTTACGTCACGTGTATTCGATTATGAAGCCTTACTTTGTTTGGACCTCTATTGTTTAGTTGGTTGAATTGACGTCACACTAGAAATACACAGTGCGCTATTAGCCGACGGTCCGGTGTCTATCTCGAACGTAAGACCCGTTAACACTGCATCGCATTTTTGGAACCATAGTCAGATGACGACGACAATATTTGAGCTGTAATTATTATATAACAAAAAGCGACGTAACCTCAAAAGGCGTAGGACTTTAGATCCCGATTAGATTTAACGTGCACTAGTCCTGTATACACGCCACTGTGAAAATTGATAATATTTCTTAGACGACATTTCTAATTTAGCAGCAACTCTGGCAACCCCCCGATCGCAAGATTTCAACAGCTTAACTTTTGTCAAGTCCGCTCTTCGAATTGGACCTCAGATTGGTAGCCGAATACTGTTCCTTGGGGTCACCGTTCTCCTTTTTATTCCAATGGCACGCGGTGTGATCACTCTCCATAGTACTGATGATGCTTGCCTTCGGTAATCTGACGAGAATCGGTGAGTTTACATGGTATGGCTATTGACACTTGGACCTATTGAGGAAAAGTATCACTTATGCGTGAAATGAAGTTTTGTCAAAGATCGTACTTGGATGTATAAATTCGGAAACAGACCTATTGTGTCCGAAGTAGATTCCATATTACCATATTTTAATATTTCAATTATATGTTTTATCAAAACAATTAGGGTTGCCATTGGGACGCAATCGGTATAAACCAATAAATTTGGACACGTTCAACACATAGTTCACTAACCAGGACAGAGTACTCACTCATTTTTGACTCCAAAGTCACACTATTCCACTTTCATCGTGTTTTCAATATAGACTTCTTTTATTGATTTGATTTAACCCTTTGCGGTCGAGGAACATGTTTGATATTTACGTTATTTTTATAGAACAGTTACAACTCGTTCCTGATTTTTTTTTTTTAAAGTGGGATTATATAGGATCTTTTTCCATTTAGGGGGAATAATTATAAAAATTAAAAAAGGTTGCATGAAGATGAATATTAATCTCAGTATATCAGACATATATTTATCGGTTTAATGACATTCGCCAAATGTTTTAATAAAAACCCGGGTTGTGAGGAATTTCAATCTGAAGAAAGTTTTAGATCACCAACCTACAAGGGTGCTTCTAGATAACTAAAATAATTAAATTATAGTAACTAAAATTATGAATTTATAATTATATGTATTCCCTATAAAAATGACTATGCATGAACGGGTATCCTTCCGATGGTTAATAAGGTACAGCTACCCAATTCGCTATACATTTTAGATAGGTTAAATAAGAAATATAACAAATTTCTAACTTTTAACTCTTTTGAACGATGACAATTTCTACTGAGAATACGCAACACTTTGCATTGAATCTCTGCTCAAAATATCAATCTAAAGAGCTCCTACAATTGCTTTGACATGTCAACTAAATACCAAATCGTTAGTTTTATTCCAGATCCGCCTACTCAATAACACAATAAAAACGAACAATGGTTTTCTCCATTCGGGTATTCACTTTTGACTGAAACCTTGAGAACATAAAAACGCGTCTGGGACATTCGAGAGTGTAAACAAACAACAATGAATTGTCACTAAAACAGCGACAATTTCATTTTAAAAACAGAAAATAGAAGTTATTCAAACAAAACATCAAACAATTGTGCCTCACCCACATAAGCGGACGTTTGAAGCGAAACTTCATTCGTCTTCATCAACGCCTTATTCTAACAAATAAACCGTACCAAAACACACGCAGCACACAACTGCTGACGCATGGGCACCGACCTAAACTTGTAGTTGACTCCTTGTGCACATGCACTACTTATTCCTCCGTTTCATTTTTGATTTGCGTGACGAGCAAGATCATTCAGATTCACTAGACTCGCTAAAGAAGTTTGTACGCATGCGCTTTTCTCGTCCTTCTGTTTCATGAATGATTTTCGTGTCATGTTGTTTGATTTCCGTTTTATGTTTGATTTCCGTTTCATATTTGATTTCCGTGTCATGATAATTTAGATTGAATAACTCTAAAAAAACTCTAAAAATTTACTATAGGTCGCTGAAGAAGTTTGTGTCCATGCCCTACTCATCCTTCTATTTCGTGTTTGATTTCCTTTTCATGTTTGTTTTTCGTGTAGAGGCCATTCACACTCATTAGCTTAGCTAAAGAAGTTCAGTTTCCAAAACAGTACATTTTGTACCATATTTTAGTGCCGTAGCATAAAACGTTTTTGAGATATCATTTTCATAGACAACACAAACAGTTTAATTTTTAGAATTCACTTTTTTCATGATAGAAAGGAAAGTACACCAAAGCGTGCAGAAACCCAAAAACCCTACTTGAAAATATTTATCCAGAACAATACTTTCAATATTACGTCTAAACTAGTAATTGCAAGTAAAAATTCACTTTTCTTGAGAACCGTTTAAGAAAGTCATTTTTTTAAACAGAAGTTTCTTTATTAGACCGAAATAAATTTAATTAATTCCTTTATCCCTCCATTTTTCCCTAAAGGAATTATCTCTTCCCTACCGCCTGAATACAATAAGGTAGAGAAGAACCATTATAAAAGGCGGCAACATGAATATAATTATGTGACATTCCAAACGCTTTAGAAGGGGGTGGAGGAGAAAGTGTTTTAATAGAATAAAACCGTCTGCATGGGGTGTGAGAAAGGGCGGAATAAAAGATGGGATGCTAATGAAGAATTTGGAATTGCACCTTCTTTGTAAATTTAATAGGGTAAAAGTATCACAATTGAATGAAACGACGTGGAAATATTTTTGAATGTATTTTAAAAGATTATTGCTTCTTTTTTTTAGTAACCATATTCTCAAAAAACAATGATTTGTTAGAGAAAGTTATTCACAAAGTTACTAAAATGGTTTAGAATATTAAAATATGGATTATGTGAATAAATTAAAAAGTTTAACCCTTGACCGGTTAGCAAAATTTTTAAATTGTTTTCTCTCTGTACAATAGCTTACTTTATATTTCCAACATATGAAATTGACATACTGTAAATGGGAGTTATTTTACCCCTTTTTTTGTATTTTCCAATTTTAGTAAAGTGTTTGAGTTTTTAAGCTAAAATTGTGTTCCAGGTATCAATATATTGTTTGATAACTGAGGGATACTGATAATCTATCATATCATAAATTTATGAATTTACTATTGATATTTATATTTTTTTCTCTGTGGAGTAAAGTTAGAAGAAACAGGAGTAAAGTTAGACAGACACTTATGAATAAGTCTTAATAAAAAATGGTATGAACTATGAAACTTATTAATAAGTATGTTAGATTTTCAAAAAGCCAATCAGGATTTTTTTTAAACTATAAATGTAGTTGACAATCAATTACAAATGTTAGATGCGGCTACATTTAATTTACATTGAATATTTATTAGACAAATTAATTAACGTAAAAGTCATAATTGTTTTGTTCCGTTTATTGAAAATAAGCCTGATACCTTTTCAAACGAGGCCAAATTCTTCTCAATCGACATATTTGTAAAATAATTTGTTTAATTTGTCTATTATTTCCATTTTGCGCGTTCTTTTCTGTGCCCAGGTCCCCTCCAGAAGCGCAGATCCCCGCGCTGTGGCACGCGACGCACCCTCCTAATGTCGGCCCTGTCTAGATCCTACGTTAATGGTTGTATTTTGGGGGATTCATATCTTACAAATTGCGAAGAACATGGATATGAATCCAATAACAAAATGCATTTCTAAATTTAAAAATAATCAGTCCAGATAATCTCGAGTTGAGTGAAGGTGCCAGTCGATAAGTTCTTTGCAATGTTTCAGGATTTAATTGAAATTTTTAAAATTCCCTTAAAAAAGACATTTTTTTGCTTTTCTTGTAAATGTCACTCTCTGTGTTTAAAATTTTGAAATTATATTTCTAACTAAATTTATCGTTTTAGAATCCTAGAAACAGCACTAAATGAAAATAAGTTTACAAAACAGCAAACATATTTCTTGTTATTGGTTTCATCTATTTAGAAATATTTGTTTACTTATGAACGCTTTTTATAAAATCTTTAAAAAATTATAATAATGACCTCAGAGATGTTTTAAGTTCTTTGCAAAGTTTCATTCACATTCCGAAAATAGATACTAAGCTTAAGAGGAATGCACGTCCATAAAAGCTTTAATACCATTTTAAGTTATGCTTAAAAAGTCTTAAAATGCGAATGTTATGTCAATGATTTATTTACAAACATCACATCTTATTTTGATTACGCATGAAAAGGTTTCGATACATAACCGCTGTTTATTATTCAAAATGTTGTTTGAAATTTGGCGGAATAAGAATGGACAGTTAACATAAGCTAGATTTCTTTCTGTCACATCCAGTTTTTCTTGACAAAAGGTATTTCAATATCTCGAATATTATACTCAATAAAATATACCTATGGAAATATTATTTATGAATGTTTTTGTGGCTATTTATTTAGTAAAAACGCGGACTGAAATATGCGATAAAGTTTACAGTATATTTTGCTATTTGTGTATAGATGAATGTTTTATGAGTTACCCAGTTGCTTTCTTTTGCAAGAATTAAATATAGGTGATATTTAAAATTTCAAACATTATTTTGTGTAGCACATTTTTTCCAAAGAAGTGTACTGGCTAAAAAAAACTTGCAGAAAATATATAGATTCAAGAAAGTGTTAGAATTTATAAATATTGAAAACGTTTTCAAGAGTGTTTTGAAATATACCTTTAAAATTACACTTATATATGCTTTTTTAATATTTAAATCCCATAAATGCCATAATAGTATATCCAAATGCGATTGTGACTCACGCATGCAACTTAAAAATAATACATGCTCGTTGGCTGATCCAAAATATATTTTATCTTTTTTATATATTATTATATTTTTTTTTATCTTAACAATTTTAAATATATATATAGTATATTCAAGCAATCAGATTTAAAAATAGAGTAAAACCGAATATTTTACGAATTAAAAATATTACATTGCTCGGAATGTGGAGATCTCAAGACGTGTTATCACAGCCTAGCGTTGCTTAAAAATAAGTATCTACAAAAGTGATAAATGCATGACGTGTTTGTTTTTAAATATGACAACTTTCTCACTTTTCCAAATGACCCTTTTTGCTGATCATCGCATACTGGAAAGATATCTCACGAACGGATAATGGTACGAAACCCAAATTTAATGCACAAAGTGACTTATGTATATGGAATAAGATATCAATGTTAACGTCAAAATAGAATTTTTCGAAAGAGGTCTGCGTGGTTCGATGTCGGTTGTTTTGAGAAATACTCGATAGAAATACTGCAGAATAGAAATACTGTAATATCAATGATTTCTTTTAAAATGGAAGCATTCTGTTGGTGTCCTTATGATAGTATTATTCATATAGATCAGCTACACACATTTCCTAGACGGAACACATTTCGAAGTTAATTGCAAAAAACTGTCAAAACTTAGCTATTGTTAATACAATTTCTTTCAAAAATATGTATGTTTTCAGAATATTGAATTAGCAATAATCTAAATTTTAATTTTCACATAATTTATTTTGCAACTATATGGGGGCTTTTAACTAGTTTTGCATCTGAATGCATTGTCATCATGTTTTTTTATCAAGAAACACAAAAGCTGCTATATATGCATTCCAGCGAATCAGAAATCAAACTATTGCCGAAATTCTTGTTCAATTCCTTGGATATAGCAACTTTTGCTTCTGTGGACTTGTTTTTTAAGTTTATATTAGTAAAAATCGGTTTTAAATATCAACGATTTGTTTTAAAAAAATGTTTTAATTGCTACCGTTTGGACTCTATCCCGCCACCTATGGTTCCGAAGTCCTGCGCGCTACCGACTACGCTACAAAGGCACGTTCCAAATATTGGAAATATTTATTAAGATGTTTCTTTATGTAATAATTTTTAAATTTCAAAAATTATTTCAGAAAGAAACATCTTAACAAATATTTTCAATATCTGGAACGTGCCTTTGTAGCGTAGTCGGTAGCGCTCAGGACTTCGGAACCATAGGTGGCGAGATCGAGTCCCGACGTGGGCCCTCAACGCCCACGCCACGGGATTCCGAACAAGGGGCTTAAGTGATATGATGAAATTAGGATGGTATGATTTAAAAATTAGATTATATGACATTATGATCTCCATAAATTATTTTATTGCATAATTTTTTCTCATAAAATATCACTTTTCGAAAACACCTTCTCATTTCATTTCTCCCGAATTCCCCCCCGGAGAAGCAGGAGTAACTCGGGAGTGCTAAGAAGTAAATGGCTTCGCACTCCAACTCCATCAGGATCTCTCCCCCTCCGGCAAATCTGATTTTCGTCCTCATCCCTTTTTCATGCGCATCACTTGCGATACAGCAGACGATCAATATCTGTCACTCTCTCTCCCACCCCCTGACGGTCACAGGGAAAGTGTTTTCGCCCACCCCCACCTCCTGCAGTATTTGCTACGGTGTTCAGGGGTCAGTGGGATTACTTTTCGATTTCGTGCTAATATCGGGCGAGGTTGGGGGTCATTTCCTCTCATGATTTGGTCTGCTCTCCTCTCCTGCAGGCTTGAGATAAATTGGAATTTGATTGAGAATTCGACTCAGTCTGGGGACAGTTGTTGGCCGTAGCCGACTATAGTTGCATAGTAAGTATTTCCCATAAAAAAATATATGTTTGATATTTCTAAAATAATTACTATATTATTCATTGATAGTTCAGTACTATAGGCACAAAATCACTGATTTGTTGTTTTTTTAATAAAAAGCAGAATAAAAAGAATAAAAAATATAGCTCATTAATTTTATTTTTCACTAGTAGTTTTGGGAACAGTAGATCTCAAAACCAAAACAAAAATAGCTGAACTTTACATGAAATAGAACCACTAAAACGACCACCATCTTGAAACGGAATAAAAAAAAAAACGGAAAAAAAATCCATAAAAAAAAACATACATAATTTTTATTGACTTAAAGAAATATTCATGTCAAATTTAGAGAAAATCGAACACGCGTTTGGTCGTGACTGTGTAACAAACAAATTTAAAGACAGACGAAATGCCGAACGGTCGAATTAAAATGCAAACGCTCGGTCAATTAAAAAAGGTTTTTGGAAGAAAAAAAATATATTGAAAGTTATAAAAAATTGAAATAATAATTACGAATTTTAAACAACTACAAATAATTTATATGCAATTAAATAAAACTTTGGGCCCCTAAACCCGATGGCCTCTAGGTACGCCCTACTGGTAAATCGGTCCCAGGTGTGCTATTTAAAAAATGTAATGTGGGAAATCACCTTGATTAAAAAAAATCATTATTTTAAAGGGAAACTGAAAAAAAAATTCATAAATTTTAGAAATAAAAAAAAGCGCATTTTTTTTGGTCATGAAATGCTGTAAAATACAAGTCAAGTTAAATGTGCGACATGTAGTAGATATGTCCTAGATAGGCCACTGCCTGGAGGTACAGCATTCCAACTAAAGACTAACTAGACTAATTGATCCTCTCGTAACTTGTACCGTACTTACAAACTTAAATGTTGCGATTAGTGATTAATTAGATTTGGTTAATTATTTTTTTAATTAGTTGACCCATTGATTAATTAGTTGATTGGTTTTAATTGTCTTAGTTATAATAAAAGGATTTTAATCGTGTGACAAATGTCAGATTTCTATGGAATTTATTTATAAAAATTGTGATGATTTGAATATTCTATGCGATTGTAAAATTTATATTCCGTGGCCGTTGTTATGACATCCGGCCAAAAAAATTGACTGTTTCGAATTACCTGCTTTGAACTTCTAAGTATCAAATTATAAACTTAATTAAATGTAATAACATATAAACATTCCTTGCAGTAATATGTCATTTGATTTCATTAAAAGAACTAAGAAACAACACACATTGATTATACTTGAATAATAGTATGATACTCAATTGGCCCAGATATCGATACTTCTTTGATTTCGTGATTGTGCTCTATAGTCACTACCCTCCTTTAAAAATTAGTACTGGATCTGCTTCTAGATCAAACCTAAAATTATTTTGCACTTGTAAAGGATTCGTAGAGCAATTTCATTGGAAGCAGGAACAAGACAACGCTTCCTAAAACTTGTTGCATTTGCTGGCAGCAATCCAGAGTCTTGATACTCTTTCGCTCGTCTAGCTGTGGCTAAGCACAAGTCAAACACCTTTGAGTTTTTGGAAAGAGAAAAAAAAAAGGGTGAAACACCTTTTTTTGCATTTGGGCTATTCTCGGTAAGCTTATTCAAATCTTTTCAGAGTTTTTCACATACAAAAAAAAATTAGGAATTTTATCAAATTAAAAGCTGTTGGTAGTAATGTTTGTTTTCACGCTGAAAAGTATTTTTTACCTAAAGATGTTATGGAGTTTTCAAAGCATTGTTTTCATATAAAAAAAATGGGGTAAGATTTACTGTACGGTCACCCTTGGCGCGATTTTTTCCACATTTGGCGATAAATTTTTTTAATGGCAACCCCCGCGATTTTTTTCCACATTTGACGATAAATTTTATTTAAATGGCAACCCCCCTCCAACCCGACAAGGAATTGCAGCAACCCTATTGGACAACAGTTATTTTCTTTAGATCTCGCTCGTGCAAATGTCGACTTTTGGCGAGATTTTGAAAAAGTCGCCAAGGGTGACAGTAAATTTTTATCAAAAAATGTTGGGTATTTGGTGTTCCTATGTTATTTTTGAGGTATGCATAATAAAAATAGGTTTCCTATTGACGATCCAGGTTGCTAGATCACATTCATCGGATCTGCAGTTTTTCCAACAGTGCATCCATTTTTTAAATTTATAAAAAATATTCCATTCCATCTACTGATTTACGGTACAAACTCTTTCTTTTAAAAATTGAATGCGATTAAAAAAATATAACATAGAAGAATTATTTAAACTTTCAAGTAGAGAAAACCACTTTATAAACTTTGGATGAGCATCCGATCGATTACAATATGGGTCCTGCGTCAACAGAATATTTTAAAATCTGATTATTTCTACAATAACCCAACTTGGTATGTAAGTTTATTTATGTGACAGCAAGAGTATCGTCAAAATGGAACATTCTGAAATGAGGACTGCCATTGAATATTTTTATTAATTTTGAAAATCATATAAGTTTGGCTGCAACACATGTGTTCAAAATTCCCTCACAACGGCTGTTAATATTAATATCTGTGAAGTTTGCTGACTTGATAACGACAACAGAGTTATATAAAAAGAATTCTAGCTGTTTTCCTTAAAATATCAGACACGTTCCATTTATACGTACATAGATTAATTCTTAGGAAATGCCAAGGGGAGGAGGGCTCTAGTACTATTGATTCTATATTTGCAAACCCAGGGATAATTCCTTTAACATTTGCAATGCAAACTGTTTTAAAATATGCACTCGTCAAGGCTACTTTCAACAAAATTGATAATCGTTTTATCATTCAATCACTTGACTTTTGACGAAGCAAGAATCTTTACATTTGTAACGAAAATAATTTATTCGGATTCATTTCCACTGATATCAGCTTATTAGGTAATTTTGTTTTTTAGAGGCATATTGCCTCAATTCATAAAAGCTTTTCTGGCTCTGTCGATAGCACGCGGGACTTCGGAATAACACATTCCTGGTTCGTGTCACGGCATCGATTTTTATTTGAAATAGTTCTCAATTTGATTAAATAAATTTTGTGAAAAAACGACGAAATAAATTTTCTGAGTTTGATTTATCGCAGCATTTAGCAGACGTCAGCGTCGTCGAAATGGAGGATAGTTTCTTCAAAAAATGAGCATGCATTTCTCAAAGTGTACATCCTCCAGTGCTCACAAATAACGTGTCGAGAAAATTCCCCCAATGCCTGCATTTCAAAGCCCCACTTCGAAGCATTTCCATGGCAATTGCAACCCCCACGAGCAATAAATCTCTTCCGTGTTTTTTTTTCTCCCAATTAGAGATAATAGGGGAACGCGTTGCTTTCAAAAGCACGGCCCCAATATCTTTAAAAAAAAAACATATCTTCTGTTGCCCCATCCATCGTTGCGCAATTTCGATGCCGTCTTTCACAGGATGCAAGATCCGATAGGGGGTCGCCTTGGAAACCAGCTCTCCCGAACCCGAGTTTCGTCGATACCAGGATGACGGATGATCGGAGACCGGGGCTCAGACCCTCTCTCTCTCTCTCCTTTCAGTTTCGCTCGAGCATAAAGAGACCCCACCCACCTCGAAGAGGAGATTCGCACTGATTTTGCATCGCTGAAATCGCTATTGGAAGTGTAGATCAATATAATGTTCGTTAAAATTGTCGAGAGAGACCGTTTCTTTGTGAAATGAGGCTGGTCATATAATTAAAAATTATCGCGGAATTTATGGAGAAACTCATGAAATTACATGTATTTTTTACTCGAAACGGCTTTAAAATGAACTGCATAGGGTATCAGGGCCCAGACACCATATTACTTTTTAGAGGGATCCATTTCGACACACAGTAGCTCCGTAATAAATAGCACGATTGACATAATTACATTTCGTGCGATAGGAAGTAATCCGCCAACAAATATCTTTCCATTAAAATTTTTTGTTTAAAAACTTAACATAATACCTCTCATTTATTTAGCTCCTCATATGTGTTTATTTCCTTACAATGCACAGTTCCTTTATTACATGATGCATTCTTGGGGGAGAGGGTCTATCATGTGTAACATAGGTGAGGGAGGGTCTCAGTAGTTGCGTGACATAGTAAACTTTTATAAAAATAATCCTGAAAATTGTTTTACAAATATTGTTACTTTTTTTATACAAATCACATTTTTTCTTAGGGGTGTTTGAGTACACAGAGTGGAAGTTTTAATGACTCTTTTTAACTGCAAAAATGTATCTTGATGTGCCATGGGGGAGGGGAGGCAGGCATCAGTGGCGGCCCGTGGTCGTCGAAAATGTTAGTGCATCCGAAATCATGTGAATCCCCCCCCCCCCTCTTTATTTTCCACAACCCATACATGAACGGATATTCTTTATTATTTACTACTCAAATCAAAGTTTCCTTTCAGTTTTTACGAAATGATAACATACTAAAAAAATAGAAAACACTTACTTATTTTTTGAAAATTAAAGCAATCCTCCTTTCTTTTAAACATGCGAATCGGTCAATTTTAATATTAACTTAAATAACAAAACAACAGCAGGACCATGTCCTAAAACAACAGTACACAGTAAATTTATCACGAAAACCATTTCCGTTTGGAGATATTCTCGTAAGTTATCGTTTCACCCACCCTTCCCAGCGTTTTACAAAACGAGCCAATCAGCATATCGAATCTCAAGTGCAGCTAAAAAAAGAAAATTCATTTCGGCTGTACCTTCTCACAAATGCAGTGCATTAGCATCGGGAGGAATCTCCATACTACGTAGAGGTTGCCATGGCAACGATGCAGCCGATTTCGAATGTCGCTTTTTGGCTGCAGTTTTGATTGTATTGAGTTTTTCCCCTCCTGAATTGTGTATTACGGCAACAGGCTTGCTATTTATCTGAAATTTTGTTTACTACCGTAGAAATTTAATTTTCAATTCTAATCTTCATTTAAGAAAATTAGTAAAATATCCGATTTTAGTTTTAAAATACTGAATTTAGGTGCAGCCCGGCTGTGTAGTGAACGAGCCGCCACTGTCAGGCATTACAAATAGCGTGACGTAAAATATGAAAGCTTCGCAACCCGTTACCGAATGTAACAAATGGATCCATTTTAATCCCCGCCACCAGGCTATAACTGCGGCGCGCGATTTATCACGCTTTTTTCATAGCAGAGATCTTTATCTACAGAAGCGCCTAAATCGATGCTTATCTCTCTCTCTCTACCTGAAGTAGTGCAGAAAAAGAAAGTTTGGACTGAATACCTTTATGACAGTAAATTTATTGAAGGGTTACTGAAATAAATAGCTGGGGTATTGTAGAGTATTTTTTTTAAGCCGAGGTGTCATGTAGGTTAATTAAAAGAAAAAACATCTCTGATTCCTATGACAATATTTAGTATTAAACAACTTTAGTGGCTCTAACCTTTTTTTTAGTTTTAATACTACATTTTGTATTAAAACTTAGTAAATAAAAGAGTTCGAATAATGACAACTGCAACAACTATTTACAAATATTACAATTTAAATATAGTTATATTATTTTTTCTAACTAGTAAAAATACCCATTTGTCTCACGACGTTAAATAAAACGACTTGCCAATAGAAATGTATAAACATATGTCGTAATTAAATGAGTAAAAAAACTTCAAAAATAGGGGTTTTAGTTGTTTTTAGATTTTTATTAGAATTAACTGAAATATCTATGGGATTGGGCCACGATAGGTTTCCTCCGTATCATTTAAATTAATTATTCAAAAAGTTGTAAAATAATTATCCAATTATAAAAAATAGTTACCCAATAATAATGAATAGTTATGTAATAGTAAAAAATATGTCCGGACACACAAAAATAAGATGCGCGAAAAAAATGTAAAATAAAAATAATTGTAAGTGCTTTTCTTCTTTTTAACATATGGTCAGAAATTAAGTGGGAAATATATGCTTTAACTACTATTTTAAGCTTGTCAAGTTTCATAAAGATCGGTGAAACAGATGCCGAGATTACCTAAAACAAAATATGACTTTAATTTTTTTTTTTAAATATATATTTAAAATATATTTAAAGTTAAAATTCATTCAGTCAGATACCTAAAAAAGTAATGGACCTTAAAACCATGTTCAGAGTTAAAACGTTGCTTTTACTAAAATTTCATAAAATACGTATCATTAATTTTTGATATATTCACGGACAAATATCCCTTTAATTTTATAAGTATAGATTAGAAAACTTTTTTAGTGTCATAATAAAATCTTAAATCATAATATATTATAGTTTAATAAATATTCAGTATAAAGAACGTTGCATCAGCACATAAAAGTTGAAAACTATACACATTTTTCATTATTAGTTAAAACATAAAAATATTTTAATGGTATTTTCCTCTTGAAGTCTATAATTTATTTACAGCAATTGCAAACTTTTGGTGGTTTTCTACGTACTTTAATAAATAGTTTTATCTTTATCAACATCAAAAAAGTTTATTTGCACAATACTTTTCCGAAATAATCATCGAATTCGAAAGAAAAAAAAATTTGAAAGGTGGGTAAGCTCATTTTATTTTGATTCGATAAAATATGAGTAGAAAAGTTTCTTTAGATCATTATATTTAAGTTTGAAAGTTATTTTATTTGAATATATTTTAAATTCATCGTACTAGATTGAACATTCAGTAGGGTTATTATTTCTAATATTTTATAATGGCCTAAGAATTGCGATATTATTTTTTTGTGTTGTTTACTTTGCACAGGTAAACCTAATTTCGCATCAATTTTTCAAATGAATTGAAAGCACTGATATATCTCAAGTTAGAATTAAATATATATATATATATATATATATATATGAATACATGGTTGGAGACCTATTTTTTAGATTTCTAATTGACTATGAAATCTTCTAAATGTTATTTTATATCAGAATTTGTTTTTCTTTACTATTTTTACCTTTTGCTCATGTCAACATTCCACGTAATATTATTTAAAATAAACTTCGTTGACCTTAACTAAAACAGTAATTAAAACTTTGTATTTATCTGGAATTCTACAGAATTCGTTTCGAATAATTCATTTAAATTCTTTGTTCGATGGTTTTCTTTGTAGATCTATGTTACCATTTCTTGGGAAAGTTACAATTTCTCTTTATTTCTCCGTTTTGACTTCAATAGGTCGAAAAAGAATGTTTGGTATTGTTTGCGTCATAGTTCTATTTTGGGATGTTACTGCGTAATAGTGGAAGCTGGATTCGAGAGTATTTTATTGATTGGTGGAGGACGGCACGTGACTGCTTGGCACGTTGCCAGAAAAATCAATGTTTCGTTTCATGGTCATCCCAGCGAATTTTTCTCAAAATTCGTCTTCACAGCTGTTAACTCTTGTTTTACTTTAATGAGAGCAATAAATACTGTATCGTTTTTACAGTCCGTCGGAGGAAATTGTTTTAAACACACATCCTTTTTGATATTTTTGTAAAGAATACTTATTTAAATATATGATTTTTTTTGTGGGGAGAGGGTATTTTCTGGTGCCCAATACGATTTTAAACAGAATTTAAAATGAATTAGGATTTGATATTAAATATTACAAGTCGAATATTCTTCAAATATTTAAAATCACTACAAAGAAAGCAATACCATATGAAAGAAATTGATGGTTAGTTCACAACTTATTTTAAAAACAAATTATACAACTTTCTGTATTCCATCATTAAAAGCCGTATCGGTTCGGGAAGAGTATTACTTAATTTCGATTATAGAGCAACAACCAATAGCTGCCGAACAACGTTCCTCTCTTTCGTAACGAAAGCCCTGGCGGCTTTATAGCGGGAGAAGCACCCCCCCCCACACACACACACCTAAAATAATCTACATAAAAAAATAGGGTGGAGACAGATCTTCTTAATTCATACTTCTATAAATTGATTAATTATATATAATTATGCACATGAGAGGCAGAATTTAAAATTTTAAGTTAGTTATATTTTTAATAAAATTAATATAAAAATGTTTCCGCCCAATAGAAATCGTAGAGCTGTAGTGAGGGAGATGTGAGGATCAGGAAGGGAACGAACTGTAGCTTAGTCGGTAGAGTGTTGCAATGCAACTCGGAACGAATGGTGGAGTGTTCAAAACCCGACGGAGGCAACTCAATTTTTTAATCTATATACCTTCACGAGTTCCCATCAACGTAGGACCAGACAGCTAGTATTCTTTAAAATTTCAATAAAATTTTGCATTAATTAATTAAAAATTAAAAATTTACATTTAAAATGATTAATTCTATAAAAAGTGTTGTTTGATTAGTTTCTATGTAATACTTTTAACGATCATTTGGTATTGTCCCGAAAAAGTGTCGTTATTTCGAGATTTTACTGTATTTTCCTTGTTCACAATACTTCTTATCTTAAACAGTTGTCAAGATGTCTCTGACTTACTATATATTGCCATTGACTGCTACGTAATATGTGTCAGCGCTACTACATAAACAGGATAACAAGGCAATTTCTCAGTCGATTCATAACTGTCAACACTTGCAGCTTCCGATGTTCTTTCCGACGCCCAGCAAGTTCTATTTATATATTTTAGAGACGCGTTTTTTTTTTGAAGGAAAGAAAAGAAAGATAAACTTCGACAGTTAATAATTCCCCCCACTATTTCCGCCAAATAAAAAATACCGCCAACTCGTCAAATCCCATGCCAACTCGAAACAGATGTCCGATTTGGCGAGAGTTCAAGGCGGGACGTGGCAAGGGTGATATGGGAACAAGTCGGTTCATTGATGAGGACTCGGCTGCTAGTTGCTGGTACAATAAAGGGACTGGACAGTGAACAAGCTTTTCGAAAATGCGTTTGACTTGTATTTAGAGTAGGTAAAAAAAGCGTAAAGTGTGTAACGTCAAACACAAATTAATGGTAACTTTTCTGTATTCCAGATAAATCGCTGTTCGCTCTATGTTGCGTCCAGTTCCTAAAACAACGTTTGCAATGAGCGTGAAAAGATACATGCACCCCTTACTCGGAATAAATGTAACCGCACCACCAACGCTGTTTCACGACTCATATTTTGTTACAATCATGTTTCTGTTGCGGTATACTTTGGCGTATATGCACTGATCAGAATTGATTTGCAAGACGTTGCGCTATCAGAAATAACACTATAATTTTTTTAGTATTCTGTAATGGTCAAGGCAACTTTCGTGAATCGTTTCGTCATTAAACCACAACAATCTTCAAATATTTAAAAATAAAGTAATTTATTTCGATTTCTTTCCGGCGCTATCAGCTCATTAGGTTCTTCTTATATGTACATTGCCACAATTCAAAATATATTTTCTGGCATGGTTGATAGCGCACTTGACTTGGGACCAAAAGGTCCCTCTTCGAATTGAGCCGTCGATTTTTATTTGAAATCGTCCCCATTTTTAAAGAAATAAATTTCGGGAAAAAAATGACAAATTGAATTTTTGCAGTTTGACTAAATAGTTCATCGGAGCAGTTAGCAAGCGTTTGTTCCATCAAAAATGGTGAAAGTTCGTCAAAATTGAGCATGCAATTTTAACTGTAGGCACGTTAAAAAAGGGAATGTTTCGGAAACAAACTTACTATTTGATAAACCTTGTTAACGGAAATTTTACTCTTTATTGCAATTTTTTAATTCTTACCAACCTTGACTTTGCAATTTTCAAAGTCTTTAGTCACACTTTTTTCCACGCCAAATTTATGATTGCAACGAAGTTTAGAGCACGTCAAAACAAACTCCGGGAGACGCGTGAAGGCCGATTCCTTCAGATGATTTGTCACCTAAAAAAGATCGTATCTTTAAATAGCCCCCTTATTTATGTTGGGAAAGTCAGATTTGGCTCTTGTCGTCCTCTCGTTAGTGAGTCAATCAGTTGACATCTGCAAATGAATCGGCTTAATGTGGCAGCTGAAGAACGGTTTCCGGACGTGAAATAGGGCTGAGGCCGCATTCACATTTGAGCAGGGGTCTTCAAACGTTAAACAAACCGACAAGAAAGGGTTGTATTTTTTCACGACTTCAAAAAAAGATTTTGACGTGTCTTCGAAATCGGGTCCTGTGAAGGGATGGCATATTGGTTGGAAGGAATGGTAACGGAAGTACGTCACAGATGACCTTTCATACGTCACATCCCTGGATCTCCTCTCGTTTCTATGAAAACGTCGCCGTATCTCGCAGTCGTCCGTTTCGTTCAATTTGTTCGATTAGTACGGTTCGTTCGATTGGTCTGGTTTGTTCGTTTCGTTCAGTTCGTTCTTTTTTTTAGAGTAGTACGTTTCGTTAGATTCATTCGTGTCGTAGTATTTTACGTCGATAAATTAACACTTTAATCTGCAATTGTGTCTCATGGTTATTTATAAATTAAATTTGCACCCCCCCCCCCCTGTTGAGTTTGACATTACACGACAGAAGCCCTCTGGCCGCCGTTTCCTAACCGTTAGCACATGTGGTTGTCAATCAAAAGGTAGCAGGTTAGTATCTGGACTGTGTCAAGAATTTTTTTTTTAATTTAAGAATTTAGTTTTTTGTTATATTTGTATACATATAATAACATATAAATAATGAAATAAAAAAATTTCATGTAAAACAAAAATATATTAATAAGCTTAATTTTATATAAATAATATTAACAATGAAATAAAAAAAAATTATGTAAAATAAAAGTATTTTAATAAGCTTTTAATCATGTTAATAATATAAACAATGAAATAAAAAATTAATGTAAAATAAAATATATTTGTAAGCTTAATTTTTCATTAAATTAAATAATATGCCATCTTTATAATAAACTAAGTTTCCATACATGACGCCATTTTCGCACCAAAATAATTTTATAGAAACCTTGAAATATACCTATTAACACACACAAATTATATAACAATCCTATCTAACCAACAGCCGCCATAGTCTAATGGTTAGGATATGTGGTAGTCAATGAAAATATACCAGGTTCGTTTCTGGACGATGACAAGTTCTTCTCACAATATTCCAAAATAGAATATATATAATAACATGCAAATACAATTTTTTTTCTTGAAATACCTAAAATAAAAAATATATATATATAGCAAAAAAAAAAAATTTTGTTTGTGGTTTAAAGAATATATTATTTTGTTATTATCTATATATATAAATGCGAAAAACCCACTCATCACTCATCACTAATTCTCCAAGTCCCCGTATACCTATGAAGATGAAATTTGGCAAATTTGTTCCTTATACCTTAAATAGGAAAAGTAAGCTATTTTTGTTCCGATCGAACGGATTTAAGGGGTTGTAAAACCCCTTTTTCGAAACTTCTCCATAGGATTAACATGGAGAACATGTAACAATGCAAAATATAAAATTTAAACAATGGAAATTTTTAATATTATGTAACGTACGAGGAGCATTCTGATTGGCTGATGACTAAATATCGCCAAAATGTCGCCAAATAACTAAAAACTGTCGCCAAATAACTAAAAACTGTCGCCATATTAATAAACTTCGCCAAATAAATTAAAATTTCACCGAATGAATAAAACATTTCGCCAAATTAATAAAATATCGCCAAATGAACTAAAATATGATCATATATGTAAAAATAATATAAAAACCGGCCCGTCGCACCGGGGGGATTTAACTGTGAAAAAGAAAACAAAACGAAAAATGCTACGACCAAAAGTGCAAGCCATACGAAAAATATATTATCAAACTGAAGAGAAGTATACAGTATGAATAATATAAAGGTTCAAGACAGGAAACCCATCGCTAAATAAAAGTTTGTAATTTAGCCCCGGGCACTCGGTTAGTTTTGAGTTATCCATTATTTATTACTTTGTCTGCCGAGAGTTATGTTACCACTCTACCTGTGAGTGAAGTTCTGTTAAGCTCTGTAATAAAGTTATAAAGGCAAAGTAGCAAATCTTTCAGTTGAGTTCAGATTTTAAAACACGTTGTCGTCCGTGGATGTTGGTTCGCAGCACGGTTCGCTCGGGTTCATGGTCCGGGTGTTCGCCGGCGTCTTCTCGGTTGGGCTGGGTTGCCTTCACGGTTGTCGAAACTTCAGTTTCTGTGAAACATCTCGCTGTATGCCTTCGGGCGGGCCAGTCGTACAAAATGGACATAGAAAAAGTAAGCTATCGGGCCCTGGACAATAGGTACAAGCCACACTGTACCGTAATAATTGGTTCATGAATACTTTGAACCCCATGTGGTAGGAATGTCAGTGGGAGAGAGTATAAATGGTCAATCTGGTTGACGCGGCCTACCTTTCTCTACTCAATGTTATGTCATTTATCCACGAAGACTGATTTCCCGTAGAATGATTGGGGTTCCCTTAATGCGGTATAAAGATCAGAGGGAAAAATCGGTTAACAAACGACCTGATCGACGCGACTCGCTATCCTATACGACGGTATGTCATTTATCGCCAATAGCACGATTTCCCGGGGAGTAATGAGAACGAAATCGCCTGCAGTTAAGGGCGACATTCCCGTTACGGGGTACAAAGGTCAGAGGGCGGAATGGGTTAATAATTGCCTTGGTCGATGCGGCCTACCTTTCTTTATATGATGGTATGCCTATACGATGAGTTATGTGGGCGGAATCGAAACCTGTTGTTGTGGACTCCTCCCCCACGTGGTGCAAGTGTCAGAGGGTGAATAAATTTACGTCCATTGTCTGTAGTAGCCTGTAGGGGTTAGGGTTTCGAATTTTTTTTAAAAAAATTTAGTATGGAAATGCAATAAAAAATTTGATTGTGAATATTTTTTTTATTTTAAAAAGTTTAATATTAAAAAAGTGCGGGGGATATCCGAAAAAAAAATGCTGGTTCTCCATCCCCACTCCCCCTCGACCCCCCCCCCCCGCCCTTCTGCATATTGATAGGCTATACCGCACATTAGAAAAAATATGAAAATCTTGAATTTAAAATCATTTTTTTTTTTTACTTTTCATATTCTCGCCAATTTTTGAAACTTAACGACAAATGTTGACATAGTTGTTTAATAAAAGTTTTTCGGAGATAATTATTATTAAAAATATATGAGTTAAAGGTTAAAATATGGATGTTAATCAACGGGAGTAAGGTATACATATATCCACGTTATTGCATAGCCAACTTCTCCATATTATTAATCTTTCCAGTTCTTGCATGACCTTTCTAATAAAATTTCGTTACAAATTGGAACTTTTAACACTGTGGTACCCCTTAATGGGTAAGAAATTAAGAAAATATTTATTTCGCTATAATATTGTATTTGTATCAATTTTGTAACTTATTTCCTTCCCGTGCGTAGAACGGGTATTTCAGCTAGTATTTGTATACATATAATAATATATAAATAATGAAATAAAAAAATAATTTCATGTAAAACAAAAATATATTAACAAGCTTAATTTTATATAAATAATATTAACATTGAAATAAAAAAAAGTTCATGTAAAATATATTTATAAGCTCAATTTTTCATTCAATTAAATAATATTTCATCTTTATATCAACTAAGTTTCCATACATGACGTCATTTCCACACCAAAACAATATTAAAGAATCCTTGAAATATACCTATTAACACACACAAATTATATAACAATCCTGTCTTACCAGCAGCCGCCGTAGCCTAATGGTTAGCACATGTGGTTGTCAATGAAAAGATACCAGGCTCGTATTTGGACGATGTCAAGTTCTTCTCATAATATTCCAAAATAAAATATAAAGAATAATATACAATCATCAAAAAAAGTTCTTAAAGTACCGACATTTTTTTTTGTTATTTAAAAAAAAAAAATTATATATATAATATATAAATTATGAATTATAAAATAATTTCATGTAAAACAAAAATATTTTAATAAGCTTTTAATCATGTAAATAATATAAACAATGAAATTAAAAATTCATGTAAAATAAAATATATTAATAAGCTTAATTTTTCCTTAAATTAAATATTATCATCTTTATATAAACTAAGTATCCATACAATACGCCATTTTCACACCAAAATAATTAAATAATTAAAAAAAAATCCCTGAAATATTCTTATTAACACACAAATTATTAACAATCCTATATAACCAACCGCCCCGCTCAAAAAAGTATTGAATCGATTTGACTGAAATTCGGTATTTAGATAGATTTTTATATAACTCTTTGAAGTGGCGATTTTTTTGCGATCAAAAGATAAAAAACAGGTGATTAGGATATGGTATATACTTGTAAAAAATTGCAGATATGGTTTGTCTAATTTTCGATTCTTGCTGTACAAAACAATCGTGACCTTAAATTCAAAACAATGGCGGTTTCTTTGTGAAATTGCTGAAATTTCCATGATCTATGCAAATTTTCACTTTAGTAAAGTAAACTTTCTTTACTATTCCGACCCCTAAATATTTTTTTTCAAATGAATGATTACGCATAAAAAAAACTTTCGCTTACATACATTTTCTCAAACACGTTTATTTAAAAAAAAAATATCAAATCTAATGTCCCGCATCATATTAACTCTAAAATAACACCGCACACAAAACAACAAAATAAACAAGTTCTCCAGAAAATCAAACAACGCAAAAAATACACCCTCATACAATTCTAACGCACAAAAAATTACATTAAACCGCCATTACTGGCCAGACAACAGTTTCGCCAACTGCGCCAAAAAAAAAGTCCCTTCCTTCAAAGACGCATTACAGGGCATTTCTTGCCGAGTCTATTAAGAATTGACGACTCCAGTATTGTGCGAGCAGATCTCTTTTTTTCTTACGATTCACGATATACGAGTAAATATTATGAATAAAATATTCATAGGTGTTCCGCCGTATTCTTGAATGCCGAAAGAACGTTCGGAAAACACGCCCAAAACTATTATTTTTCTTCGGAAATACCGATAGAGACCCGGGGTTGATAAACTTTGGTCTATTGTTGTGCGGCTTCCATTAATAGTGTGGTGTGTGCTGAGTATCTCATGGGCTTTTGGCTTTGGCGATAATAATTTATTTGTCTCGTGTCTTTTTAGAAGAAAATAAATATTGTATGTCTTTGGGGAAAAGGGGATATTTATTGTCGCGCATACAGCAACAAAAAATTTGGTCGGTATCTACATATACCCAGCATAAAAACATCATCAAAATTGTGAAATCGGCTTTTTTTTGTTGGTTTGATAACGAATATTGAAACAAAAAAACTTTAAAGTTTTTAATTTTTCTACTTGACATCTTTAAGAAATCTGTATTTTTCCTTCAATAATTTCAATGGTTCAAAAATATTTAATTTAATAGAACTTAACATGAAACAGCATTTTTCTGTATAAAACCTTCAATTTCACAAAATTAACGAAGTTTTTATGCATTTTTTTGGATAGGTAAAAAAGTAAAATATTTCTTGCATATACCAAAATTATTTTCGAATCATAACACTACCACACACATTACAAAAACTATTTATATGGCAAGAAAGAAAAAACAAAATACTTACATAACAACAGAAACATAAAAAAATATTCACACGTATTAGAACACCGGAATTTTTTTTAATATGCTCATATAATGAAATTATATTATATTTGAAGTTCTTAAAGTCATTTTCGAACATATCGTTAGTGGAGAGTAATTCCTTGACGATTTAGGATAGGTAGGTTATTAGTTGTGTGTGTGATTTTAAAGATTAAAATATTTAAAATATAAAAAGATTCTTTGAACTTCAACAAAGACAATTTTGATGATTTTTAAAATAGGTTGTGTCTATACATTTTTAAACTATGTCTAATTTTGTCTAAACATTTTTAAACTATGTCTAATTTTGTCTAAACATTTTTAAACTATGTCTAAATCTTGTATCAACTGAGTTACCGTGACCGTATCAACAAAATAACCTGAATTCCGTTACTCATTATACTTTTTGATAGATTTTAAGGTGTTTTTGTGCATAGAATTTTATATCTTCAATAAATAAATTTGTATTTATTTTTTGTTTTTTCTATTTTAAATCAAATACAACTCCGACAATGGTTTCACTGAAAGGCAAAACAAAAGCATCCAAGGGACTCCTCGGACAATAGCTCCACGGACCGCTTTGGACTCTAGACCACCCGTGATCCGCTGGGCAGACCACGGGTTGGGAACCTTTTGTTTAATATTGCCATGATAGGGATTTCATTTAATCTACGACCCTCAGGAGAGAGAGGGGGAAATAGTTCACATCCGGAGATTCGAACCCCCAACCCTCGTTCTCACGATCGTTAATCCTCATCAGGTAAACACTCAATGAGAGAATCACCCCCTCCCCCTCCCTCCCTCTTCTTTCTAGACACGTGGTCCTTTTGTTTGCTGAGGTCACATAGAGCTTTGAAGGCTGGTCTCTCTGGGGGGCGTAGCTATTGGAAGGTCATTCAAAATGTCCATGCAAATGTGTCGCTCAAAAGTTAACGTCACTGACCAAAATCAAAATATTTAATTTTCTGCGGAATTAAAATTATATTAGTAAGCAGCATGTTGTAACGAATCGTTTCGTATTTCCATCGTTAATCCGATTCGATATATTTACAGAATTTTACTACCATAAATAAAATTGGTATGTAAGTTACCTGTGACAATAAAGATGGTGCAGAAATTTTTAGAATAGGAGCGTCATTGTTCAATTTCGTTTTTATTTTTAACTAGCTGTTACACGCTTTTTCAAGTGTTACATTTTTTTTACTCCATTGGTTCGTTTCCTCCGTTTATTCCTTCTCTTCTAGTTTCTAGGAGAAAAAATAACTGGTCTATTGTTCATACATTTCGGGTGAAACTCCGAATATTAGCTTTTCCGTTAGTTTTCCCGTTGAACCATAATTGAATCGGAAAATGTAAAAATTAGAACTTTTATTTAGACTAAACATAGCACTTATACCTTTCCTATTCCGTTGTGAAAACTAGTTATTTCTCCAAAGCAATTATTCAACGACAACTTTCAATTGTTTAAAATAATAAATATTTAATAATTTAATTTAAAGTATTTCGTTGTTGTCATCTTATGGTTTTACAACAATGCAGATACTATATTTTTAAATATTCATTTAAAAAATAGTTTCGAAAACTATTATAAATGGGAAAATTAAACGTAATTTTAAAATTTCAAGCCTCAGGGGCATAATTAAAGGATTAATAGTGTCTATATAAAAAGTGTCAGACATATCTGAGAAGTGGAAGATAGTGTTTTGTGTGCCACAGGCACACATAGACACACACGGAGAGTCTTCCTATAATTTTTAGACGTTAACAAAAGTCGCACTAACGATTTTGTTACAAATAGGCATAGTGATTTGACGTTTTTGTGATTAAAATATAGAATTTCGACTAGTAAACTTTTCACGAAAGAATGCATAATTATCTCTCTATCATTTTAAAGAATACCCCAAAAACATCATTGAATTTGAGAGTAAACAATTTTAAAAGATAACGCGTGGAATTGAAATAAAAAGTTGTGATATTTAATCACTTGAATCGAAATTAATTTTCACATATTTTTCGTGCTTAATTATAGCTATAGAAAGTAGTGTGATGTGTAGTACCATAATTTTATAAACTGTTGCACTAAAGAATAATTTTTGATATATTTTAACGCAAAATTGTATTATTTTTAAATGTGAAAAAAAAATTCATGGCTTTGGAAATATTTATAATTATTTTTTGTACTTATACAATGATTGAATTGAAACTTTCTAGAATAATATTACTTCCTTACATGTTGAGGGAAGTAAATCAAAAAAAACTTTTCACAGGAAGCACTGATGCATGAAGTGAGTTAAAGTTTGACTTTCCTGCACAGTAACGGCATAACAGGAAAAGATCGTTTTACAGAAAGCAGTGGAAGTTTCGAAGATGGTAGAATTAATAACCGAAATAGTTGAAGTATTTAAGAAAGTTCTATTATACTAGCCAAAAAACAAAACAAAATATATCATGTCTGCATTCTTATTTTCTTGAATAGTTATTGCATTAAATGAAAATATCGCTTTAAAAGAGTTGTAATAGCCATAAGCAATGTCCAATGTGCATCCTATCAGTATTTTCCCATACCTAAATTGTGACGACATTAAAGGAAAATATATTTTTAGGGAAGTTTAATAGCCATAAACAATGCGTACCATGACCGCTTTCTGAAAAGTGACCCTATTATAGGTCGTTTTAAAGATAGTTATTATAACCAAAACCATATACATCATGTAAACAAATGTGCAGCAAGATACTTTTACTTCTCAGCATAGAAACGACATAAAAGAAATTATCGTTCAACAGGGACTATAATAGGTAAAAGCAAACTGTGTCATGTCTCTGCATTCTTGCTTGCTTCTTTCCTGCACAGTAACGATAATAGAGGAAAAGATCGTTTAAAAGGGAGTTGTTAACAGCTAAAACAATGTGCATCATGTCTGTATTCTTTCTTGCTTTCCTGCATAGTAACGATAATAGAAGGAAAAGATCGTTTAAAAGGGAGTTGTTAACAGCTAAAACAATGTGCATCATGTCTGTATTCTTTCTTGCTTTCCTGCATAGTAACGATAATAGAGGAAAAGATCGTTTAAAAGGGAGTTGTTAACAGCTAAAACAATGTGCATCATGTCTGTATTCTTTCTTGCTTTCCTGCACAGTAACGATAATAGAGGAAAAGATCGTTTAAAAGGGAGTTGTTAACAGCTAAAACAATGTGCATCATGTCTGTATTCTTTCTTGCTTTCCTGCATAGTAACGATAATAGAAGGAAAAGATCGTTTAAAAGGGAGTTGTTAACAGCTAAAACAATGTGCATCATGTCTGTATTCTTTCTTGCTTTCCTGCATAGTAACGATAATAGAAGGAAAAGATCGTTTAAAAGGGAGTTGTTAACAGCTAAAACAATGTGCATCATGTCTGTATTCTTTCTTGCTTTCCTGCACAGTAACGATAATAGAGGAAAAGATCGTTTAAAAGGGAGTTGTTAACAGCTAAAACAATGTGCATCATGTCTGTATTCTTTCTTGCTGTCCTGCACAGTAACGATAATAGAGGAAAAGATCGTTTAAAAGGGAGTTGTTAACAGCTAAAACAATGTGCATCATGTCTGTATTCTTTCTTGCTTTCCTGCATAGTAACGATAATAGAGGAAAAGATCGTTTAAAAGGGAGTTGTTAACAGCTAAAACAATGTGCATCATGTCTGTATTCTTTCTTGCTTTCCTGCACAGTAACGATAATAGAGGAAAAGATCGTTTAAAAGGGAGTTGTTAACAGCTAAAACAATGTGCATCATGTCTGTATTCTTTCTTGCTTTCCTGCACAGTAACGATAATAGAGGAAAAGATCGTTTAAAAGGGAGTTGTTAACAGCTAAAACAATGTGCATCATGTCTGTATTCTTTCTTGCTTTCCTGCATAGTAACGATAATAGAAGGAAAAGATCGTTTAAAAGGGAGTTGTTAACAGCTAAAACAATGTGCATCATGTCTGTATTCTTTCTTGCTTTCCTGCATAGTAACGATAATAGAGGAAAAGATCGTTTAAAAGGGAGTTGTTAACAGCTAAAACAATGTGCATCATGTCTGTATTCTTTCTTGCTTTCCTGCACAGTAACGATAATAGAGGAAAAGATCGTTTAAAAGGGAGTTGTTAACAGCTAAAACAATGTGCATCATGTCTGTATTCTTTCTTGCTGTCCTGCATAGTAACGATAATAGAGGAAAAGATCGTTTAAAAGGGAGTTGTTAACAGCTAAAACAATGTGCATCATGTCTGTATTCTTTCTTGCTGTCCTGCATAGTAACGATAATAGAGGAAAAGATCGTTTAAAAGGGAGTTGTTAACAGCTAAAACAATGTGCATCATGTCTGTATTCTTTCTTGCTGTCCTGCACAGTAACGATAATAGAGGAAAAGATCGTTTAAAAGGGAGTTGTTAACAGCTAAAACAATGTGCATCATGTCTGTATTCTTTCTTGCTTTCCTGCATAGTAACGATAATAGAAGGAAAAGATCGTTTAAAAGGGAGTTGTTAACAGCTAAAACAATGTGCATCATGTCTGTATTCTTTCTTGCTTTCCTGCATAGTAACGATAATAGAGGAAAAGATCGTTTAAAAGGGAGTTGTTAACAGCTAAAACAATGTGCATCATGTCTGTATTCTTTCTTGCTTTCCTGCACAGTAACGATAATAGAGGAAAAGATCGTTTAAAAGGGAGTTGTTAACAGCTAAAACAATGTGCATCATGTCTGTATTCTTTCTTGCTGTCCTGCATAGTAACGATAATAGAGGAAAAGATCGTTTAAAAGGGAGTTGTTAACAGCTAAAACAATGTGCATCATGTCTGTATTCTTTCTTGCTGTCCTGCATAGTAACGATAATAGAGGAAAAGATCGTTTAAAAGGGAGTTGTTAACAGCTAAAACAATGTGCATCATGTCTGTATTCTTTCTTGCTGTCCTGCACAGTAACGATAATAGAGGAAAAGATCGTTTAAAAGGGAGTTGTTAACAGCTAAAACAATGTGCATCATGTCTGTATTCTTTCTTGCTTTCCTGCATAGTAACGATAATAGAAGGAAAAGATCGTTTAAAAGGGAGTTGTTAACAGCTAAAACAATGTGCATCATGTCTGTATTCTTTCTTGCTTTCCTGCACAGTAACGATAATAGAGGAAAAGATCGTTTAAAAGGGAGTTGTTAACAGCTAAAACAATGTGCATCATGTCTGTATTCTTTCTTGCTTTCCTGCACAGTAACGATAATAGAGGAAAAGATCGTTTAAAAGGGAGTTGTTAACAGCTAAAACAATGTGCATCATGTCTGTATTCTTTCTTGCTGTCCTGCATAGTAACGATAATAGAGGAAAAGATCGTTTAAAAGGGAGTTGTTAACAGCTAAAACAATGTGCATCATGTCTGTATTCTTTCTTGCTTTCCTGCATAGTAACGATAATAGAGGAAAAGATCGTTTAAAAGGGAGTTGTTAACAGCTAAAACAATGTGCATCATGTCTGTATTCTTTCTTGCTTTCCTGCATAGTAACGATAATAGAGGAAAAGATCGTTTAAAAGGGAGTTGTTAACAGCTAAAACAATGTGCATCATGTCTGTATTCTTTCTTGCTTTCCTGCATAGTAACGATAATAGAGGAAAAGATCGTTTAAAAGGGAGTTGTTAACAGCTAAAACAATGTGCATCATGTCTGTATTCTTTCTTGCTTTCCTGCACAGTAACGATAATAGAGGAAAAGATCGTTTAAAAGGGAGTTGTTAACAGCTAAAACAATGTGCATCATGTCTGTATTCTTTCTTGCTTTCCTGCACAGTAACGATAATAGAGGAAAAGATCGTTTAAAAGGGAGTTGTTAACAGCTAAAACAATGTGCATCATGTCTGTATTCTTTCCTGCTTTCCTGCACAGTAACGATAATAGAGGAAAAGATCGTTTAAAAGGGAGTTGTTAACAGCTAAAACAATGTGCATCATGTCTGTATTCTTTCTTGCTTTCCTGCACAGTAACGATAATAGAGGAAAAGATCGTTTAAAAGGGAGTTGTTAACAGCTAAAACAATGTGCATCATGTCTGTATTCTTTCTTGCTTTCCTGCACAGTAACGATAATAGAGGAAAAGATCGTTTAAAAGGGAGTTGTTAACAGCTAAAACAATGTGCATCATGTCTGTATTCTTTCTTGCTTTCCTGCACAGTAACGATAATAGAGGAAAAGATCGTTTAAAAGGGAGTTGTTAACAGCTAAAACAATGTGCATCATGTCTGTATTCTTTCTTGCTTTCCTGCATAGTAACGATAATAGAGGAAAAGATCGTTTAAAAGGGAGTTGTTAACAGCTAAAACAATGTGCATCATGTCTGTATTCTTTCTTGCTTTCCTGCATAGTAACGATAATAGAGGAAAAGATCGTTTAAAAGGGAGTTGTTAACAGCTAAAACAATGTGCATCATGTCTGTATTCTTTCTTGCTTTCCTGCATAGTAACGATAATAGAGGAAAAGATCGTTTAAAAGGGAGTTGTTAACAGCTAAAACAATGTGCATCATGTCTGTATTCTTTCTTGCTTTCCTGCATAGTAACGATAATAGAGGAAAAGATCGTTTAAAAGGGAGTTGTTAACAGCTAAAACAATGTGCATCATGTCTGTATTCTTTCTTGCTTTCCTGCATAGTAACGATAATAGAGGAAAAGATCGTTTAAAAGGGAGTTGTTAACAGCTAAAACAATGTGCATCATGTCTGTATTCTTTCTTGCTTTCCTGCATAGTAACGATAATAGAGGAAAAGATCGTTTAAAAGGGAGTTGTTAACAGCTAAAACAATGTGCATCATGTCTGTATTCTTTCTTGCTTTCCTGCATAGTAACGATAATAGAGGAAAAGATCGTTTAAAAGGGAGTTGTTAACAGCTAAAACAATGTGCATCATGTCTGTATTCTTTCTTGCTTTCCTGCATAGTAACGATAATAGAGGAAAAGATCGTTTAAAAGGGAGTTGTTAACAGCTAAAACAATGTGCATCATGTCTGTATTCTTTCTTGCTTTCCTGCATAGTAACGATAATAGAGGAAAAGATCGTTTAAAAGGGAGTTGTTAACAGCTAAAACAATGTGCATCATGTCTGTATTCTTTCTTGCTTTCCTGCATAGTAACGATAATAGAGGAAAAGATCGTTTAAAAGGGAGTTGTTAACAGCTAAAACAATGTGCATCATGTCTGTATTCTTTCTTGCTTTCCTGCATAGTAACGATAATAGAGGAAAAGATCGTTTAAAAGGGAGTTGTTAACAGCTAAAACAATGTGCATCATGTCTGTATTCTTTCTTGCTTTCCTGCATAGTAACGATAATAGAGGAAAAGATCGTTTAAAAGGGAGTTGTTAACAGCTAAAACAATGTGCATCATGTCTGTATTCTTTCTTGCTTTCCTGCACAGTAACGATAATAGAGGAAAAGATCGTTTAAAAGGGAGTTGTTAACAGCTAAAACAATGTGCATCATGTCTGTATTCTTTCTTGCTTTCCTGCACAGTAACGATAATAGAGGAAAAGATCGTTTAAAAGGGAGTTGTTAACAGCTAAAACAATGTGCATCATGTCTGTATTCTTTCTTGCTTTCCTGCATAGTAACGATAATAGAGGAAAAGATCGTTTAAAAGGGAGTTGTTAACAGCTAAAACAATGTGCATCATGTCTGTATTCTTTCTTGCTTTCCTGCACAGTAACGATAATAGAGGAAAAGATCGTTTAAAAGGGAGTTGTTAACAGCTAAAACAATGTGCATCATGTCTGTATTCTTTCTTGCTTTCCTGCACAGTAACGATAATAGAGGAAAAGATCGTTTAAAAGGGAGTTGTTAACAGCTAAAACAATGTGCATCATGTCTGTATTCTTTCTTGCTTTCCTGCACAGTAACGATAATAGAGGAAAAGATCGTTTAAAAGGGAGTTGTTAACAGCTAAAACAATGTGCATCATGTCTGTATTCTTTCTTGCTTTCCTGCATAGTAACGATAATAGAGGAAAAGATCGTTTAAAAGGGAGTTGTTAACAGCTAAAACAATGTGCATCATGTCTGTATTCTTTCTTGCTTTCCTGCATAGTAACGATAATAGAGGAAAAGATCGTTTAAAAGGGAGTTGTTAACAGCTAAAACAATGTGCATCATGTCTGTATTCTTTCTTGCTTTCCTGCATAGTAACGATAATAGAGGAAAAGATCGTTTAAAAGGGAGTTGTTAACAGCTAAAACAATGTGCATCATGTCTGTATTCTTTCTTGCTTTCCTGCATAGTAACGATAATAGAGGAAAAGATCGTTTAAAAGGGAGTTGTTAACAGCTAAAACAATGTGCATCATGTCTGTATTCTTTCTTGCTTTCCTGCATAGTAACGATAATAGAGGAAAAGATCGTTTAAAAGGGAGTTGTTAACAGCTAAAACAATGTGCATCATGTCTGTATTCTTTCTTGCTTTCCTGCATAGTAACGATAATAGAGGAAAAGATCGTTTAAAAGGGAGTTGTTAACAGCTAAAACAATGTGCATCATGTCTGTATTCTTTCTTGCTTTCCTGCATAGTAACGATAATAGAGGAAAAGATCGTTTAAAAGGGAGTTGTTAACAGCTAAAACAATGTGCATCATGTCTGTATTCTTTCTTGCTTTCCTGCATAGTAACGATAATAGAGGAAAAGATCGTTTAAAAGGGAGTTGTTAACAGCTAAAACAATGTGCATCATGTCTGTATTCTTTCTTGCTTTCCTGCATAGTAACGATAATAGAGGAAAAGATCGTTTAAAAGGGAGTTGTTAACAGCTAAAACAATGTGCATCATGTCTGTATTCTTTCTTGCTTTCCTGCATAGTAACGATAATAGAGGAAAAGATCGTTTAAAAGGGAGTTGTTAACAGCTAAAACAATGTGCATCATGTCTGTATTCTTTCTTGCTTTCCTGCATAGTAACGATAATAGAGGAAAAGATCGTTTAAAAGGGAGTTGTTAACAGCTAAAACAATGTGCATCATGTCTGTATTCTTTCTTGCTTTCCTGCATAGTAACGATAATAGAGGAAAAGATCGTTTAAAAGGGAGTTGTTAACAGCTAAAACAATGTGCATCATGTCTGTATTCTTTCTTCTTTGCATGGTACCGACAGAAAATTCGTTCTACATGTTGAAATATAAGTCCAATATTGTAATGTTAAATTTTTACACAATTAAGATGTTTGTTACTGTCAAAAATTATGAATTTTAACCGGTTATAGCGGTTATTCATGGTAAAGTCATAAATGAAAATTTCAGTTCTACAAGGAAGCAAAGATAGAAAAATTGCATCATGATTAATGTTTGTAGAACTGCTTATTTTATTATAACTTTAAAAAAAAAGCCTAATTATATAAAAGGAAAGAGCAGCAACAAAATATTTATCTGACATTACTTTTTTTACATGGCTTTATTACAGAAACATATTTTCTATAGAAAAGAAAATGAGTTTGTAATCTTTCAAAAACGTTTTAGTTTAAAAAGAAAAAAAAACAGTGAATTTTAGTTAATTTTTTACTTAAGCACTTTTCATATTTTTTTTAATCATCATGGACAATAAATAGTCATCAGAACAATTTTTTTTACTAAAAAAAGTTTTGTATAACTTTCAAAATTGTAATATTGAATACTTTTTCATTTATTACTTAAACATTTTCTAATTTCTTAATGATTACAGACGATATTTAAGAAAAGTAATCTATATTTAAAAAAAATAATTTAAAAAAATATTATTTGTATAAACTAAACTTCAAAAACTATATTCAAAATCGAAGACTCCCAGAAAATAACCAATAAAAATCATTTTCCCTTCGACCCGATCTGCTACATCAAAAAGAACTAAACATTTGACATTGCACACACACACAAAATACTTCCCCCATCCCCACCCCTCGGATAAAATGACTCACACTTTCAGGAGATTTAGAAGAGGGGGGGGGGGGACAGTTTAATTTTAGCCCAAACAAAAGTTAAAGCCCCCGTCCCTCAACGGTCCCATCTGGACATTCTTGTATGGGACACTAATGAAGGACCCCCTTTTATATCGGAGTGGGTGGGGGGCTTTTGATACGAGCTCCCCTGGGTAAACATGGAAAGGGGGACGGGGAGAAAGGTGGGCACGTGCCATTTCTGAACTGTTGCTTCTGTCTCGCAATAGGAAAAGTGGAGGGTTGAAATAGGATTTGGATGTTTGGTTGATCGGTTGGATTGACATTCGGAATGGTTTTGAGGGTGGACGATGGGTTGGTGGAAGTGTCCTTGGGAATTATGAAGTTCAAAAATGGTTTTTAATCATTTTTATAGATTTCTAGATGAACTGCCCAGGAAAAAACAGTTGCCTCGCATTAAAACTGTAGATTTGTATAAAAAACACATGCAGGCACTCTTCTTTACATATATAGGTTTACGCAGTGTTGGCCGATTTCTGCACCGGGGCGCCATCTGACGATTATATTAATCATTTCTGCTTTAAAAGGGAAGGAAGGCGGAAGGAGGCGTATTTTCGAAATATCATGTTGACTGTAACCTTCCTCTTGTCATCATTGTTTATCATTTTGAAAATTATTTCATCACTTTGATCATATTTTTACATATACCATATTTTTATTCATTTGACGAATATTTTTATTCATTTGGCGACATATTTATACATTTGGCGACATATTTATTCACTTGGCGATATATTGGATATATTTTCTCTTCGGCCAATCAGAATCTATTGTTCATCCACCCTCAACTACGGAAAATATGTTATATAGTTCAAATGTTGAAATACTGCATTGTTTCAGTATTGCATTATTCTAATTAGGTTTTAGTAAGAAGTAAAAAGGGTTAATCGAGTTAAAGGGTGGGCAATGGGGATGTAAGTGGTTGTTTGAAATTTCATATAGACAGCGACCTTCCTTTTGCTTTGAAGGTCATGTATGCAAAATTTCATCATGATCGGAATAAATGTGTAAATTTGTATAAAAAACAAACAAACATACTCGCTTCTTTATATATATTTAAGTTTAATCCTTTGAACAAGAGTGGTGTCTCTCAGTCACTAAAATAACGACTTGTTCTTTTGTTCTTCAAATTGAACGAGAACTACTTGTTCTTGAACATAAAAAGTGCTTTTATTTTGTTAAATTTTTCGTTTACTAACTCCATTTAAAAGTATAATATCGCTTAGGTATAAGCATATTTTACTAACCTTTTGCAAACGCGTGTCGACTTAAGTCATCAAAATAACGACGTGTTATTTTTTTTATGTCTGTTCTTCAAAGTAAAAGAAAACAACATATTGAATTTAAACATTTTAACAAATGTCATAAATTACTAAATATATGTTTGGTATACTAAATTTAATATTCAGCTTCACGTATAGCTTTAATATTTTTATAATTATTCACCCTAAACTTAAAAAGAACACGCTGAACCTCTTCAAAAAGAACAGGAACGAGAGATGTAACTGTTCCATAAAAGTAACGTATATATCAAACATGTTCTCAAGTGCAAAGGGTTACTATAGATTTATTTTAGTATAGAGCATTGGTTTTTACTTGCATTTAGGAATAAATGGTTCGACTCAAAGATCTTAAGTTTACTTTTCTTCAGTTAAATCGCGCGGGAATAGCTTATTTATCCCAATGAAGCTCATGCAATTTCCGCAATTGTAAATTGTTTTTCTCTGATTTGAAGTTTAATTAACTTTTCCTGTACAAACTTTATTTTTAATTTCTTCAAAGGTTTAATAAATTTGAAAGAAATATGTTTTATTTTTATGTAGTACCCCAAATGAATAGATTTGATAAATGTTGCACAATGGAACATTTTAATTAATTTAAAAAAATGAACGCACTGATAGAAAACAAAATGGAGATCTAGACGTGATATCATTTCTCCATGAGCGTCAGTTTATTCTAAAAATATTTTTTGCGAAATGGGATTTTAAATAGAAAATATAAATATATTCCACTGAAACCACGATAGGATACCTTATTTTTACTAAAAATATATTTTATGGTATCGTATTTTAAATAGAATATGCTAAATTAAATTAGAACAACCTAATCTGTATTTAAATATATTTCACTGACACAAAATTAACGTTCAAATGAATTTTAAAACTGGAAAACAAACAATATAATTTATATGTTTTCACTACAAACGAAATATATTAGTTCGTTTTCAATATACTGTTTAATTTATGTTGAAAATCTCACAAAAGTATTTTTAATATAAAACAACAATCTACACCTATTTTTGTTGAAATCGCACCTTTTAAAAATTTAATTGCAAAAGTATTTTAATTCAAACCAAAATGGTTAAATATGCAAATTTTTATCAAGTTGCAAACACAATGTCAGGATACTGTTTTGTTTTCCACAAATATTGAAAAACCAAAAATACTGAAACTGTAACAGTTTTAGTGGTTAAGCTATAAAAGTATAGATATTGTATTGAAAAATATATTGTATAGTGTATATAAAAAAATAATTATAATCTGGAACATAACCTCTATAAGTCTTATTTCCGACACTTTAAATAAGATAAGAAAATAGTAAAAAAGTCAACGTTTAAGCTGTAGTGCATAACGTTAAGTGACAAATGTGTTTCCACGTTAAAAATCTAAAACATCAGCCACCATTCAATCTAGATTTCAAATGATATATAGTACTAATTTTACAAAAAAATTATTATTTGACTCTTGATTATTTAAACACTTAAATTATATTAAAAAAACACATCACGACACTGACTTAAACTTAGGGTTGACTTGTACGCATGCGCTACTCATGTTTTCGTTTCATGTTTGATTTCCATGTCGAGGTCATTCATATTCACTATCCTCGCTAAAGAAGTTTCAATTCTGAAATAAACACACTTTTGTTTGCATTCAGGAGATTTTTTTTTCAGTTATATAAAAGTCTCTTACAAGGAAACAAAACACGTCACATTTGACCATAACAAATGTATTACTCTATATTCCATGTACTAGTGCAATAGAATGTAAAAATGTAATATACATCGATCTATTCGAATATCCATTGATCTACAGACATGAAACACCACAAACAGATTAAGAAGCAGGTGTTTTCTCAAGGTTGATATCATATCACGTTTATGTTCACATCTGCTTTCGATTTATATAGAGATAAATTTGAGGCTTGGTAGAAAAATACCTATGTTTATATAATTTCAGGCATTTCAACTAAAGTAAATCGTGTAGATATGTAGGTCATTTTCTCTAACTTGCGTACTTATTTTATTTTTATGATTAGAGTTATCACGTCAGTTGACAAAAATATTGGAACGTTAAAATCGCTAAAAATAATCGATATTTTTATTGACACGTGTTCATAGTTTAGGTTGATCTCGTATATGAACTACCTACGTAACGTCAATTCCATTCGTTAGAAAACAAGCATAATTCTATCATATTTTTTTAAATGAAGTCAATAGGATTTTTTTTTATTTATTGGTTTAAGCAAAGTGGCTGGTTTAGTAAATTTTTCGCCAAAAAAGTGTACCGTATTAAAATTTTAAACATTTGATTTTATAAAAAGAATATAATTACTAAATAAAAATAAACTATATTATAAAATTGGATTATGTTATAAAATTTGGTCATGACTATATTATAAAATAAACTATATCCTATAAAAATACATAGTTCTATAAAAATATATTATTACAGAAATGTGCGCAAATATGTCGAACCATTTGCTTCATAGCCAGATGTGCCATCTCATGGTCGTGTAATTTTACCTGCCATTTAAAGTGACCATCACGTATTACATATTATGAAAATAGACTATACTATAAAAATTTAATATATCGTCGCTTAAGCTGTGATAACTCGTAACTCAAAATATCCAGTTTTACTGGAGAAATAAAGAAAAAACTTTTAAAAGTTACTGAGTTTCCAGATGTCTCTCCTCTCTCTTTATAAGCATTAGTAATTACTCTGTGTTACGAGATGTCCCTAGAAATATGCGCTGAATTTCTCCGAAGAGAATGGGAATAAAACATATATTTTTCATGTTTTCTTACCTACGATCTATCACAGCTTAGGCTGCGGTATGATATATTTAAAAAATGCAAAAGTGTGCTGACGTTGTGTGTTGTGTTGTTGCAGGGTGTCTTTCGGCAGTTCGAAGGGCTCCATGGTCGAGACCCTGGTCTACGATCATCAGGAAGACCTCATGGCCGAAGTGCCCGCGTACCTCACGGCGGCCCCTGTCACCAACGGGTGAGTCTCTTCTCTTCTTCTTTCACACTCTTAACCACAATTTCATTTCGTTCCTTGGGCAACTATCAGACATGCAACTGAACTATTAAGCCATTTTAAGAAGAAAAAAAACACAAAGTATTAAAAATACACGTTAAATATTTATTCAATTTCCGATTATTTTTTATTAATTAAGAATATTTGTGTTCGAACTTATTATTTATTTTATGAACAACTTTTGCTGTTATTATATGGTAATTTTTCACGAAGAATAAAATTGAAACGGAGTTAACTGTTAAAAATAGTTTATCGAATTTGACGAAATTTCCGATAATTACGTCACATTAAAACTCATAAATATAATTCGTCATCTATTTTACAAAAAAAAAAGCTTATTAAAGGTCCTACTTCGAAAACCTTCGTCTAGTTTGTCCATTTCCGAGTACAACTAAACAGAAAAGTTATCAAAACTGTAAACACAAACTCCGTTTTTCCACGTGTTGTGAAATGTCCATTATGGACTGCTACTATTCCCAGCCAAACAAAAGAACAATGCGAAGCGAAAAATACCAGTTCCGTTTTGATTGACTGATTGTCTGCGGATACGCAGACGATCTGAGCTTTTTCTTTTCAAAAAGAGATCAGTAGGAAGCTCAATAAGAGACATGAACGCGGAAACTCTTTTATCGCCAATTCTTTTTTTTTTTACATAAATCTTTTATCGGCTGTTTGATGTCGCTGTGAGGCTTCCAGAGCCACCTGGGCCTTAGCGTGTCACATGGATTGCTCAATTGAAAAAAGATTGTTCCAGCTGAGCTGTCAAATTTGTTGTGATTAGAGACGAAATACTACTGAAAGTTTGCATTTCTAAGTAGGGACAGAGAAAAGTTTTGTTAAAGAACATGTGTAAATATTCTCGATTGATTGTTTGGTACAAATAACGTCGTACTAGAGCTCGACAATGGGCTTTTGGCGACGGTTAGCGATCTGTCTGGAAGGAAATACCCTTGAAAATTGTCTCTCAATTTGGAATCATATTTTTACAAATAATACAACGACTGGTTGGCTGGATTAACACCGCACTATAGAAGTAATAAAAAAAATGCCATCCGGGTCTGTTCCAAAGCCTACGATGGTCGGGATTGTACAGTATCAGACTCAACCGGAGGGTTGTGCTTAAACTTGAGAGTGCAGTTAATTCGTAATTGGAGGGTTGAAAGTTTCGTTCCTCATCATCGGCTAAAAATCATCCGTCGTGTAGAAGCCATTGATGCACGTTAAATCGATTGGGGTCCAAACATCGTCCCACCTACGTCAAGTGCGTGGGGTGCTTTTCTTCGGGATAGCCCTTTAACCGTCACCAGTAGTCCATTGTGCAGCTCTAGTGATATGTTAATTCAATTAAACATATCTGCCCAGAATGAAAACCGCTTTGTTAGTTTGGTTGAATTATCGTCGCAATAGAGCTGTTGGTGACTGTTTATTAACAAGGAAAAGACCCGAGAACACTACCTCGTCATTTTAAACCATGGTCAGATAACGAGGACCTGAGCAGGCACCCGACGCAACTTGAATAGACGTCAGGATATTGGATCCTGATCATATTAACGTGTACCAGTCGCGTATAAACGCCGGTATATATTATTGGATATATATTTTCGACGACTTTTACTATTTTAGTAGGGAATCTGGGAACCCACCCATCACAAGTACACTACATTTTTACTTTTTGTCAAGTCCATTCAGTCGGGTTCGAACTCGCGATCCTCTGACTGCTGGCCGACCGCGGATCCACTTGGCTACCGGGATCCAAATGCTACTGTTAGCCTGCATTTCTCAGTAAGGGGAAAGTTTTGTACAAAAGCATCTGTACAAACAATTAATGAAAATTTATAACTAATTTATAATTTTAGAAATTTCGACGTAGTTTTCGTTGTTGAACATGGCCGTGCTTCCACACACATTTAAAAATATATCATTTGACTCTCAAATTTGAGCCCCTTTTAATTTATTTTTTTCTCCTTCCGCCAATGCTTGTCCCACCTAAAAATAAACACAACTCCTCGACTATTAGTGATAAATAATCGAATATGTCGAGTGACTCTCTCCTCTGAGAGCGCATCACTCCCCTGGAGGACTCGTCACTTCTGCGACGTCGATGTCGCATGTTTTATGTCATTTCTCCCGCACTCCGCACTGCGTAGTCTTCGCACAAAAGGAAGACTGGTCCTCACTGTTCACGAGACCCCTTTCAAACGACGACAGATGCAGAGGGGCAACGCGTGGGCGGATGATCTTGTCCCGCTGTGCTTCTTTCACGGGAAGGGTTCAGCTGCTCCCGTAAGTGTCGTCTGCCTTTATAACTTTGACGATTGTTAGGGAAGCTACCCATTGGAGTTGGAAAGAGGGGGGCAGGAGGGTTATAGGTAACGGGCATTGCCCCACCTCTTATTAAATCTGTCAGAATCATATCAAAATTCTAAATACGACAGGTCGCACCCATATTAAACAGCGAACATTAAGTATTAAACAAACCTTTAAAGTGTGATTTCATGAAAATTGGAGTAATTTGTTTTTTAATTACTTTATACTAAAGTTATTTTTTGCATTAGTTCATTTGTAAAGGTAGGGAGCATAGATAGGGAGTGTCTTTGCTTTTTTCATCTGCTGACGCCGCGTTTGACGTCCGTCAAGGATTCCGACACTGGAATGGTTGAACTCAGTGTCTCGACCGTCGAACGCGGCGTTTTCTGATAAAAAAAAATCGAGGACATGTTCCTCACCTTAATAAGTTGCTTTGTTAATTAGTAAGACCAATCTGCTCCAATTAGTAATTATTATTATTTTTTATTTCTTATTAATAAATAATATTTTAATACTAGCTTAAAAATGTATTTAATAATACTATTTTAATTAATTAATAACATATAATAGTAAATTTGTACATATGTTCAAAGTTAATGTTAATACTAGCTTTAAAAGTTATTTAATTATACTATTTTAATTTATTTGTAACTAACTTAATATGGTGTTTATTAGTAACTAACTAATATGGTATAAATGCTATGGTGTTTTTTTTTATTATTATTGAATTAGTTGTGTTAAATGTTACAGTATATACATGTGTAGCAAAATACAGAAAATAAACGAAAATCTTTCTAACGTATAGAAGACAGAAAACGTGATTTTCAATTTACTTTGGTGACATTTTAATTATGTATATCGACCCGAAAAAATTACTTTACTAACCGTTATTAAACAAAGGTAAAAAATAACTAGAACCAAGGGGAAAAAATGTTGAAAAATTATTTTGGTTCCAAGAATATCGTTTTAAGCCTCCAACAGCAAAATTTCCGAAAATAAAAATGTTATCTCCAGAATATTATGTATTCTTTTGAAAATTGTCCAAAACATGTATTAAACATTATACCTGGAGGTTACACAAAACACGGCAATTACTTTGAACTAAAAATATTTTTTCGAAAAAATACTATTTCCACTTTAAAAAAAGCAACTTCACAGAACTATTTCTGTGGGTTTCGTCTTTTCATTTACCTAAAAACCTGGGAGCTGTGCGTTAAAACTTGTGTAGACATTCCGTATCCATGGCAACGAGGTCGTGGAGTGAATGATGTGACTGCAGTCGCATCTTCCCTGCCCAATTACGTGAACAAGGCAGTCGCAGTTAGGGGAAAAAAGATTGTTAATTTTGAAGATTAGGAAAAGTGTTGCAACAGTTGATTTATTCTTTGCCTAAGGATGCCAAGAGGGCTTGGAAAATGTCCAGACAGATTTTGATTTTCCACTCTCACCTCAAGGGGTTTTGCATACATATGACTTTGTTATTTATTTTCTACTTACGACAACAACATGCAAGGAAAAATTAAGTTTTTTTTAAAAAAAATGGTGACTAATAGATGTATGTACAGAAGTCGACACTTATTTACGTGCTTAAGTGTAGGCAATAACGAATTCTTAAAAAGATGCTCTTTTATTATATTATAAATTAAAAAATTAATTTTATTATTTTTTTTAATTTATGCAAAAACCAATAATTTCAATATAAAACATTTTAAATTATGTCAGTAATTAAAAGTACATTTTTGAAAGAACTGGTAGTTTTATAATGTTTTATTCCTATGCTAGTTTTATTCCTAACCTACTATTCCCAAACTTGTCTAATCTAAACTAAAATGCGAAATAATTTTAAAATTTCGAATATTTCTGAAATTGTATTGTAGTGAATTTGGAGAAATGGCATAAGTTATATTAATGATAATTAGATTGGGATAAAGATAAGAAATAGCAGTAAGCGATTGTGAAGTTTCCTCAAAAACAGCTGACATGACAATAGCAATCCTCGTATGTGCGCAATGTACATTTCTGGAGTTTTCAGTGGACGACCAAAATTATATTTTCGTTGATTATTTTATTTTAACTTAGATCTCATTAAGTTTAATTTAGTTATGATCACGTTAATTAAAAAATATTATATCTGTAATTCAAAAATTGAAGGAGTTATGACTAATCGGGTGCAGTTACTATCGTATAGTGAGGGAATGTTATTTCGTAATATTGATTATACTACTAGTTATTAGTGTGCCTATAGTTTTCTACCATTAACGAAATAATAGTTTTGTATTTTCACTGGACAACAAAAATAGTTTCACTGGCTGATAGAAATTCTCACTAGGCAACAAAAGGGTCGCCCAATTCCAATGTCGAAATATGCTCTGTATGTGTGTTAGCATGTAAATAAATATGCAATGATATTAACGCTCTAAAATGCAATATTAAATGCGATAAAAATGCAGAATAACTTTAAAGTTAATTACTGTTATGGAAACTAAATTTAATCGAATTCACCAAAATTTAGAATAATGTATAAACGTGAATAAATCGAACAAAAATCGTTCAACCGTGTACGTAAATGAATGTCGGTAAATTTTCCTAAATCTTCTAATAATGTTCGACAATAAACAATGTTCCACGTCTTTTGTTTGAACTTCGCTTCCCTATTCGAACAATAATAGCGGTACTGCACGTACTTCAAAAGCAATTTATTATCTTCTTCATTTAAAAAAAAGAAGTTTCATATTAAAACTTTGTTCTATTTTTTGAAGCTGTCGGTTTGTGGCAAAGCCAGGTCAGCGAACTTTTCCCTCCAAGAATCGTCTGAAAGTGTTGGTGTTGCCAAAAAACGATTCAGCAACATCCCCGTAAATTAAAAACTTGGCTTTGGCACGTTCGGAAGCGACTGCGTTCGGTTCTTTTCAGCTGTCGGCTCGAATGCGGGCGGTTTTATTGTGTTCCAAATTTTTTTCCAACGCGTTTTGAGTGTCACCAGAAGGATTTTCACGCCAGTAAACAGCGAAAAAAAGTTAGTTTTTGTGTCAGCTGGTTGAGTTTCGCACCATGAAGTCCGGATTGAAAAAGTGAGTCTTGTTCTTATGGTTTGTTTTGATAACTCGGAACTTCCGAATTTATCGTAATGGTTAAGATCGTTCCACGCATGTTACTTCGCACTTTCTTTAAAATGCGCATTGTAAAACCCTTATACTCTCTTAATATAGAAGAGTATAATGGTTTTACAATGCCATTACTTCTGCACGAGCAATGTAGAAAATATCATGGAAAAACAAAAAGTGAAACGGTATAAAACGTCCTTGTAGAATTAGCCTTAAAATCAATGTCAACATTTTATATCTTGAGATAAAAATTCGCCTTATAGAACATTGCGTTAAGAATATTAAAATACAAATACAACATTAAAATACAGCTGAACAATAAGCTCCTTTTGAACTTGACTTCCTGGAGGCGTTTCATATTTTTAGCAATATTGATTCGATTGTCAATGAAACATTTGCGGTCCCATTATTTCCCGCTTGTTGGCACACAATAGTTAACTCCAACCGATTGAGATAGTTTATTTATTTATTGTTTTTTGTTCTTTGGTAACACTTTCAATTCTGTGTTTATTTCTATTTCATTGCACACATAGACTTTTTCATTTTCTGCTGATGAAGGGAGATGTATCTCCCGAAACATGTCCAGATCTCTTGGATTTTATTGCGTATTTTAACGTTGTATTTGTATTTTAATATTTTACATCTTGTATAGGTAATATAAGCATATTAAATATAATATAGTTCAATGACAGATCAGGGACGGCTCAAGAAATCTTTGTAGCACAAGGAATTTTTGTCGCCCTTGTTTGTATCAATAGCCTTTTTAACAAATTTTGCAACTTGGGTACGATTTTTTAATATTTGAATTTTCTAACTTTGACAACAACAAAAAATTATATTATTTTCACTAAGGTTTGAGATTTGGGAGACATTTCTGTTCTACTGGGTCAATAGTGTATTTTCGGATAATATTACAATATTGAAGCTATATAACCACTATACATGTAAAAAATATTAATAAATTAATCTCAAAATAATTAACTTAACTGTAATTAGGTGAATGCAACAATTTCCGCCAGTTTAAACCAATTTTCGACATTACCAAATATAAAAATCCCCGTGACTACTGATAGACTGTAAAATGAAATTTACCTATATTTTATAAGCGTTTCTGTAGCATCAATTGAAGGAACTTTTTTTTAAAAAAATGATGATATGCTCTTAGCTTTAATTTTTTTTTCAAATTGTCATATTAGTGCATTCACCACCCTATATCATTCATTCAATTAAAAATATAAACCTTAAAAATGTCTAACGTTGACAACAAATTCCAACACAAATTATTTATATTTTCTTTTTTTCACTAAAATTCGGCACCCTCCTAATTTGGCGCCCCAAGCGAGTGTTTGTGACGCTTGGGCCCTAAGCCGCCCCTGTGACAGATGTATGTAATAATTGGTTGAGTATTATCCATAGCAGGTTTTTCTTATTATTTTATTCTGTTGGGGAAAATTTTGAAAAGTCGGCTAAAAAGCCGAGGACGCAGAGACACTTCTTACATAGCTACTGGTTAAGTTAGGAATGCAAGGAATTCGAAGGACTGCCCAAGAGGTTGATATCGTCAGCGAAAGTTTCGGCTCTCACGGAATCTTGTAACCATACATGTATATGAAACAGTAACTTTGAAAACACAACTTAGAATTAAATGTAAATCTGCGTGGGGATTGATGCTCAGTTAAAATCTGAATAGCAATTTATACGATCATTACTGGCAAAGATTTTGGAATGGATTAGTAAATAAGAGTTCTAACAAACGTGGGTACATTTCATTTATTTTTCCTCGACATCTCTCATTTACTTTTCCCGTTCAGTTTACTGTGAATAAAAGATATTTTTTTTTATAAATTTTGATTATATTACGCATATCTAAAACAATATACTCTTAAAATAATGATATTTTGTATACAAAAATATATTATCCAATGAGTCGGAGAAAAATGTTTATGTCAAAGTTCTATTTTGCAAAAGGAAAATATCATTGGTTGATTTTGGTTTTTAATTATCCAATAAAGCGTTCAAAATATTGAAATGAGTAAACCTTTGTAAATATCATACCCACATTAGACAATATTTTAAAAAAAAGTTACATATAAAAATTTTGTTTTTCGTATAAACTTTTTCACTCAAAGTTCATTATTCCCGTAACGCATGGATAGTGTAGGAAATAAAATTACAGTTATTATAATATTTTGTTAGACAATGTTACCTTTATGTTATGGACATTTTACAATTTTTCTTAGGCAAAAAATTTAATACGGACAATGGGAATATAGGTTATGGGTACAAGTTTATACAAATCACAAATTAATCGGGAAGGTCGAAAGTATTATTTTTATAATGGAATAATTGATAAATAGAATAGTTTGGCTGAAGAGATCGTTAAATCATCAGCAGTTGATAGTTTTAAAAGACAGCTAGATCGTCATTGGGGGACTGTTAGGATGCTTTGAACATGACCATTCTCGCTGAGCCTAGAGCCAGCAGTGTGTCGTTATTATTTGTATTTGTATTTATTATAAAGCAAAAAAGAAGCATTCTTATTTGAACTGAATTACATTATTAAAACAATTAAAATTATATACTTTTTCAAAACCATAAAAAACATGCATGCAAACATTTTCAATTACTTTATAGCTAATTCATATAAACTAAAATAAAACAATTAACTGATTTTTCCTGAAAAATATTTAAAAAATTTCAATAGTTGATAATAACAACACATTTTGATTCATATTAATCTTAACCCATATAGGATGCTATTTTATTCCGATATCGTGCTTTTGTTTAATAACAAGTTACGACCCCAAATAAATTTCTTATTTTTTTTTACCATAAAGTATTAAAAAATTTGAAACTACCAATATATATACAACATAGATACGCGAGTTGGTTCCCTAAAATTGTAATTTTCTGTAACAATCGGGATTTTTAAAATGCGAATTAGCAAATTTAAAGGTCAATTAAGCTAAAAAAAGAGATCTCATAACCTAATTTTACGAATCAAAGGCCAAACTAGTTTTCGATCTGCAAAAGATGCCCACACCCGTAAGCATCCCATGTGGTTTTCCCATTTAATGATATTTTAATGGTGCCGGCCTTTTCATCGCCATAACGAGAGACAAGCTCGCCAATTCCGAAACCGTTCTCGTATCCCAAGTTCACCTTTCATCGCCAAGCGCATTCACCTACGGGTTAAATTTAGAAACGCGATTAGTCTAATGACAGGCTTTTTTTTTTCATTAAATGCTATAATGAGAGGTATTTTCATGGTGCGTCATTGAAATTAAAGATGTTATTATACCATTGTGTTTGGGAGTAATGGTATAAGTTTTAAATGGTCGTAAAGATAAAGTTGTGGTAGTTTTTATCCCGGTTTAAGAGATTTGTGGAACAGAAAGAGCGTTTTAGAACACCATTTGAATGCCTTTTCTGTTTCCTCTCATATTTTTCTGAAATATACCTTCCTCTGCTGAAGTATGCCAACAGTAGAAGTGGTAGCATACTGGGAGGATATGCCACGCAACGGCTAAAACTTGGTGTAATAAAATGAAAGTGTGTTTAGCATTACGTGAATAAAGTTATATTTGTAAGATAATGTACTGTGTAGTCACTTTATCCTTGCAAAGTATATCTTCAGGTAAACTGTCATGGGAAAGCCCGCATATAACCGGACAATTGCGGAAATATAGTAGCGTGTCTCTTTCAATGGTTTTCTACTATAAGCCTACTTAGAATGTACCCATCTCTTATCTTCTATATTCCACTTCCAGAATTGAGTAAAATTGACCATTGCTATGGTAATCGCCACGTAATAGAATTTAGTCTAGGCGTTTTCTTGGGATAGTAGGACAGTCCGTTACATGAGTATCCGAAAGCCCACCATACAACTTAATGCTATAAAGTGTATCTTTAGTTTAACGTTGTATTCAGATCCTGATTTAGAAAGCTCCGTGCTACAGGCACAACGTCGTTGATAGGGTACCTCTAGCAAAAATAGTCTGTAAGAACTAAAAACATGGCATATTAAGTGTATTATTCATCTAAAAACAATGAATATATATAACGGTTTTGTTAAAGTTGCATAAAAGTTATAGAAAATTCAGATAATAATAGCATATTTGTCAAAGTACAGTTAATTATACATAAATTGTACCGAAGTTGGGGCCTTCTAAAGCTAGGGGAACGTGCCTAATGATAAATCAGGCCCTGATTGTATTGTATGCCTATTTACCTATAATGTTAAGTACTGTATCGTAATGTTAGCGTTAATTTGTTTATGTGTTATGAATATATTCATTTAACTAGGCAAGACTTGTTTATAAGTTAGCGTTGTTAATTATTTAGATTAAATTTGTAACGTATTTTCATGTTTAACAATACAGAATATCAGCAGTTAGCTTGTTTATGAATATCGTCAGATAAAGTTATAATGCATTTACTTCACTTTAATTTTGTGGAATGTATCTATAGGTTAACGTTGTACGGCGTATTCAAAGATTTGTATCTTATACTGTTACTGTATAGCCGTTAGACCCCGCAGAATCTGTTAAGACATATTTAAAAATAATATGAATTGCACCTGTCACACACACCTATTTTGTCTATGACCTATTTTGTCTATTTTGTTCCAAAGTCTCGCGTGCTATCGTTTAAGCTACAAAGACACGTTGTTGGAAATATTATTTAATATCTTTCTTTATGCAATATTTCTGAAATGGTTAAGATAATTATTAAACTTAATGAAATTTTCAAATCCGAGCCGCAGGTGCTTGAGTACGAAAAGTTGAGTACGAAACATCTTGAGTACGAAAAGTACTCTTCTGGGGAATCCAGCAATATATATAAATTTTCAGCCTTTTATACCCACATGACGTATGTGTTTAGCGATCCACAGACCGACCCTTTTTATTAGACTAAATTTATTATTACAGATATTGTCCATTTGTGGGCATATCCTCTCTATTTCCCTCTCAGGATAATGTTATTTTTACGGATCGTTAACTTTTACAGAGAACAGTTTTCTTCAGTGTGCCAGTATTAGCGACATTAAACAGTATGAATATAAAGAAATCATTAGCTTTTTCCCCTAACTAATTACATGCTGAATATTTAAAATCTGCGATCAAACTCCATTCTCCAATGGCAATATTTAAAACTTATACTGAGTACCTCTACCATAAAGTAAAAAAATGAATCCATATACATGATCCATAATGAATCCATAAAAATGACACGTATTACAAGAAAATACCTATTTTTACTTGCCTAACTACGCGAGTCGGAATACTAAAAATAACCCACCTCGCCTCCTACATTGGAATATCTTTATATCACGTGACTTCTCTTTTTTACTTTACCTTCCCTTTTTATATAACTTGCCTTTTACTATAAAATTCATTACGTGTCGCTTCCATTTTTCTTCGCAATAATAATAAAAAAAGGAGCGAAACCTCTGCACAAAAGAAATTCCTAACAAATCAATACTTTTTTTTTCCTTTTCGTTCTCTGCCCGCCTTCATTTAAGCGCACCTTTGCGTGCGAGGGAACTTGTCAGATGTCGCGCACATGCACAGTATTTGTTTAATAACCCGGATATTGCAGGACAGAAAAAAATACTTTTGCGTGCACAGTATGTGTGTGCCCCAGTGCCCTAATTTTTCGTTTATCGGATTCTACAATTAGGGAGAGTTTAAAAATGAAAATAAGGGGTTTGGGAGGTAAATGAAAATGTGTTGGCTTGACCATCTCGATTATTTCACATAAAACATTTGTATCTAAATGTTTGTTGATTTAGACTCTTTTATAATTCGGAAAACCGGAAATAGATCGATATTTGGTCAAAAGTTAAAATTTTTGTATTTTTGAATAAAATGTCATTAGAGCAGCAAAAATCAAATCCTACGTTTTTAAGGACATTTGTCTCTTATTTTCCGTCAATTCAAAGTGCCTAAATTTTTAAGGGTACCTTCAACAACCAGAACCATGTAAAGTACGGGTCAGCAGATTAATAGTGGTCATGGAAATCATGGTTCTGACGAAAGTCATCCACGCCTCTCATTTTTAAGGCCTTACTTTTAGTTGGTAAATCTTGGTTTTCGAATTAAAAGCACTCGAAAAATGTCTAAACATATTAAAGCAATTCTCATTATTAATCAACATTTCAGAATTTTTGTTATTTATCATTGTACTGCTATAAAGTACTTATATTTATTTATGTAACCGTTATTTAACTGACAGCTACATAACCTTTTGCTCTTTCTGGAATATAGTAGTACAAATTTATAATTTTCAACAGAATTTTGGTAATGCAGTTCGAAAAGAGGATCTAATTGGCACGGTCTATACTTAGAGAGAGACAGTTTTACTTGCGGTCTTTACTGCACTGGACATATATTTACATGCACGACAGCATCTAAATTTGAAAATTTGATTTGAATTTGAAGACTTTCTTTTTTGACCCAGCATTTAGTTAACTATAATATTTTCAAGTTAATATTTCGTTAAAAAAAGTATTATAAACATATTTAATAAATAATTATATTTCAATTGTGTGTTTGAATAAAAGAGAATGTGTCCATTTCTTTCGCAAGTATCTATACTTAAAAAGATAGAGACAAGAAGTTCATGTAGTGAACAAAAATTAGTTTAACAGTAAAATAATTTAATTTTAAAATAAAACTTTTAATTATTATAACCTTTTAAGTTCACCAAAATGTTCGTCACGTGACTAATCAATTATTAATCGATGACTATCCAATTTCGCATGTACCCTTTTCGTTGTAAAAAAATATATAAATATTTCGCGACTATTTATATTATCGTCAGCTGCATTGTATTCCATAAACATCCTCCTCCCCCTTTCAATCAAAGTGTTCGAAAATCCACGGAAACAATGACCACACCCACGTTTTAACGACGCGATTCCGCCCTTTTGAACACTCCGGCCGCAATTCAAGGGCGCCGCCCTTAAATAACATGTATCAGAAGGACCGACCCCCCCCCCACCTCCCCCTCTCGCCAATTATCGCAATCGCGTGCAATTAGCACAAATTCGGAACAAAGCGACGATCACCCACTGATACGATAATTTTGAAAGATGATGAATCGGCCTTCCAATCGCTAAATTATACTTCGTGGTCATGTTAATCACGGATTACGTCTATTTTGGGTTAAAATTGGCAGTAGTATTATTGGTGGAGTTAGTCGTTAAACAAGTATTCGGGAAATTGCGCCACATTTCAGAAAAAGGCCGGTTAAAAGACCAAGTAGTCGAAACTGTTGACATTGCATGTGTTGTTCTCATCATCTCGACCATGATTCAGACTGCCGAGACGGAGGACACGGTTTGGGATAGATCCCACATAGTCCCCCAAGATAGCCCATGACATAGCTGTAATAGTTAAAGATTGGGTTGTGAAGTTAATTCAACCAATCAAATCACAATAAAAAACTAGTTAGTCTGAGTCTTTCGAGATTGCCGCAGGGTTTAAGGTGTGTAACGTCAAACTCAACAGTGTATTACGGCGCAAATTTATTGAACATAAATTCATATTGAAAAGTTTGTGAATATTTCTTTATTATAAATTGGGTTAATTGAATTCGCTTGAATCTAACGGATATAAGAAAATTGCATTCATTTTTTTAAAAAACGTGTTTTTATTGATAGTGTGTTTTAAAAAAAAACGCGTGAAGAACGGATACTTCAGCTAGAAGAAAACGAACAGCTAACCTTTTCCATATTGTATAAAGAACAACTCTGCCGATTTTCATCTTTCTGGGTATACGGTAAGTAGGATAATCAACAGTGAGTAAATTTTATTTTAACCCAAGAAAGTATTTCAGCAAAAATTTTCAAAATAGCTTAGCTTTTCTATTTAATGTCTAATTAACCATTCTGCCAAATTTCATCTTCTTGGGCATACGGAAAGTAGAAGACCGAGTGATGGAGTGAGGTTTTATTTTAACCTCGTGCGCAGAACTGGTATTCAGCTAGAAGTTCTTGAATGGCTTATTTTCCTATTTAAGTTATAAAGAGTCACTCTGCCAAATTTCATTTTCTTGAGTATATGATAAGTAGAATAATTAGCCTAAAATTTTCGTTTACTTTTTTTTACCAACATGCCACCCTTTATCGGGACCTGATTTTAGAGACGTTACACGTTAAGAATTCGAGTTCGATTTTCTATAAATAAAGAAAATTAGTTATACAATGAATCGGTAAGAAGAACAGTACTATTGTCACGAACAACGTAAGTTAAACCTACAGCGAAGAGTACGATCTGTAAAAAGTCTCAATTGTAAAAAAACAACGGCTCTGATGGGTTAAAATAATTTCACAGCCTTGAAAAACGAATGAGTGCGTACGTTTCAAAGCCATCACACTTGGCGTCTTTATTACTGTCTATCCACTAAACTGTTAAAAACCCGTCATTCCTAATATACTTTATCCCTATTTTTTCGTTAAAGCTGGTATTACGTCATCCGATAATTAATTACCAAAATACACAAAATTTAAAAGTAAAAAAGTTATTTCACAATAATGCATTAAGAATATTGAAATTCCATTGAAAGCTATGTTCATCGTCCATTGTATTGGATGTATTTTTTATGTTTTAGAACTATATTTTTCGGCGGAAAGATCCTTTCTACAGCATAAATGCTTAAGACCAGGATAGCTTGTCCCCAACTTATAGTCCAATGGGACTTCATTCGACTTGCACAGTTCATCCCGCTGATTCAATTGATTTTCTAATCCGTCGAAGTACTTTGTGTAACATGTCACATAAAACACACACACACGCATTTACGACACATCCCACTCATCTTAACTCTCTTCAAGTCTTAATTAAACTATCATACCAAACGTGCATCACTTGATTCGGTCAAGGCCTGTGTAAAAAACATCCCTAAACACACAACCATCCCACGCAGCAGCTCAACAAACTTCAAACCCAATTCTATTCTCCAAATCCTAAAACAACACCATCCTTCTTATCATCACCCTGTCACGGTTATTAAAATCTTGGACATGCGAGTGGGCGTCCTAGGGAAGAGAAAGACCGCAGACGATACGGAAATAACGGAACCCATTAATCCCTCGCTCGTCCCACCCCCCAAGGAAGCACCCTTCAGAATTCATTAAGGAACTTCTGTCCCCGGGGTTTGAGTCAATTATGTCGTCGTTTCTATGAATGCAGCGTTTATTCTGTGATGTCGCCGTTGGCGGCTTTTGTTTCGTCTCTTTGTTTAATAAACAACTGATGGGAAGATTGCTGTTGGCGATTATTTGAGTTGTACACTACGCATTGCTTTTTTCTAATACTAGTTAGATAAAGATAAACGGATTTCAATAAATGTATTATTTTGATAAATGTATTTTAAGAAATGTATTTTTTATGCGTACGTTTTACTTTACTTAACCAATTCTTTTAAAGGACTAATAGTTAAATGAATGTCCAATTATTTAAAAATAAGCACAAAAAATCCAAAGGATGAAATTTTACAATATGAGAAAACTAGATTTAGGTGATCGAGAATGTATAGAAAGAGTGGGGATAAATAAGAGATTGTGAAAAGTAGAACATCTTAATTTTTTTTATAATAAAAAATAGGGTAGGCACAGTCCCCTCTGTACCGTAAGGTATTAAAAAGGCAAGAATCTTCATTTTTTTTTTTTTAAACTTTAATTCATTTCAATAGTAGAACATCTTCATTTTTTTTTCAATAAAAGAATTAAAGTATTAAAATATTTATAGTTATAAAACTTTTTGAATTGCATTTCTGAGTTTTTTAGTTTATGAATATGTAATATTTTTTTTTCGTCATGCCCAATATAAAACGTACTGTGATACTCTGTAAAGTGTGCTAATAGTAAAATGAGAGATATATAGTTCCATATCGCTCCATAGTTTAAAATACATGTGTGAAAACAAAATTTAAAGTGCATAATGAATCCTTGGTCCATTTCGGCACAGGAAAAAAAATGACTTTTTGATTAAACAATTAATTTTTTATATAAAAAAATTGGCTATGAATTTTTTACGCCTTCAAAAGAAAATATATGCCTAAGCATGATGAAAATTAAAATTTTAGACAGGCAAAACTTGAAGTTATTTATACCATAAACACGAATATGAAAATTAAAACAGGACAAAAAAATTCTGACATGTTTAAAAAAATTTACGGAAATTAAATAACAAACTGAGGCACTTTGTTCATCACTGTAAAAAAGCTTTTTTACTATACTTCCCTACATATAGGAAATATTGCAACAAACGAATAGTGAAATAGAGTAAGTTTATTCGTGGCGCCATCTTTCGAGCCCAATTAAATTCAATCTAAATATGAATATTTAAATCAAGTTTAATCATTTGAAATTTATAATTTGAGTTTACAAATTTAAGATAAAGGTTATCGATGGGGAACTAAAGCATAAGTAATAAATTTAATAATCTTTAATAGAAAGTGCATAAAAAGATTTAAAATATATGACTACTTCTCCCCGAATTTTTTTTGTTGTTGACAAATTTCAGCTTTGTAATAGTGTTGTGAAAATAGTGTCATCTTTTCTTTAGAGTAGTATGCGGAAATTATCAGGGAACACTCTTTCAGTGTTCACAACTGAGAAATTGTTTCACGACATCAATTTCACATGCATCGAGCAATTACTTTCACCGCCAAAAAATACATATAAGACGGCATGCGTGCGTGCATACATACATACATACACTTAATATACATATAATAAATACACATACAATACATATACACATTCTATTGTATCAGTATTTTTTTTTAAGTTATAGACGCTTGTCAAATAGATAGGAGGTAAAAAAAAATTGAACTTTCAGTCTTATCAAAATATGGGACTCAACAGAATCTTGCGAACACTTCAAAATTTGGCGACATATCATTAATTGGCGATTTATAATATCATGGTCGACCCAAATTATAGCTGCTTTTAAACAAAAATGTAAATATGTTCTGTTGTATTTGAACGTGCAATATGAGACAAAAACTTTATTTTGTTTCTAAAATATACATAATTCTACTGAATTTTAAATAAAATGTGCAGTTGCAATTTTTTTGTTCAGTTTGGCGATTATGAAACTCTTGAAGTTGGTAACCCTGTATTCAATGTGTTAATGGCGATTTAGTGACACTAATCATCCCATTACGGGACTGGCAACCAGAACACATCAGACGACTCTGACAAACGGCTCTTTCGAAGAGTAGAAGATAAGGGGATGGGGGTGCTTATCAGATGTCCTACCTAAAAACACATTACTAGAGTTAGAAATTTTGCAAAAAATTTATATCATCCGATTTTGCTATTGATAATGTTGGAATATAATATAAAAAAAATAGCTGTTTAACTCATCAATGCTGGGAAACCCATGGGGAGAAATTTAAGTGACCCCCATTGGGACTCGAACCCGCGACCTCTATTATTCCGTAAAATCACAAGGAAGAATACTAAGTATGCTCAGAACTCCGTCAGGGTGACCTAACCATGAGAAAAAGCCAAAGGAGATTGTTTGAAATGGATCTATGGAAGGCACAGATCGACATCTGACTTAGTTCGTGTGTCACGATTTGTGTGTTTTGCAGTGAAAACTGTGATTTCCTTTCTGTGTCTGAACCCTTCTATTGTATTGCTTGTTCCTTTCAGCTGTCAGACAGATAAAAACAACGAATATTTTTCATTTGTAAATATTTTTTACAGTTTTCTTCGACTAAGTACGTTTAAGGCTTTTGCTGATAAATATAATTAATTAATATTGCGTTAAAATGGAAATTTATAATTTGATAACACCATTCAAAACAAACGCATTTGAACCTTACGATCCGCCACTGACTGGTGTTACATATGCGGTAAGCGGTGACGCTCGTTTTGACCGCGAAGAATTATACCTATATAATCCTTCGCAAACATATATAGGCCCAGCGCCGACACATAATATATTTAAAGACATACTTCTCTAAATAATGCAACGCATATAAAGTGGGGTTATTTTGCTCTATATGAAATTTTAGTCCTTATTTCTTACACCAAATAGAAAGGTGTAATTGACGATGTATTGGCACCCATACATTAAAATCTGTTTTAGTTTTATCCGAATGAGGCGTATATTCCCTTAGAACCACCCTATGTCTATATTACATGAGACGTACACCAGAGGCGCTACGTGATGTAATTGCAATGATGAAAGAAAGCAAGTACGAAAAACAAATAGTGGAAATTGTTCTCTCACGTGTACTCGTGACCGTGTCGCCCTGAAACACCTGTTTAAAATTTAAATGAGCGTGCGTCGTGATGGGGAGCGTTGTGACGTCACGACCGCGGGGGAATTGCGTCATAAGGCGGGAAATCTGTTTTGTCGTATTGTAAGTGGATTCTCCGTCTTGGAGGAATGTTTTTTTCACTTGTTTAATGTGAGGTAAAAAGAGTTATTGGCCATAATCGAGTTAGAAAATTGTTATGTAATCGACAAATACCAGCGTTGAAATAAAAGTGGGATTGTAACAGACTTTGTCTCATAACAAGCGCTTCTGTACCCGCGAGGAAAAAACTATTTAAATTAAGATTTTTACATTAGTATACCAAGAAAGCAAGATAACAAATACAGGGAATAGTAATGTATGTATAATCGATATGATATTTTCGATTGATTACTGATTGGGTCCAAACCTGTACCTAGGAATAAACTTTTCCCAAAAAGAAATTTGCTCTTTTTCAAAGAACAATAAAAAAAATTATAATAAACCAAATTAAGAAATACACCCTATATAAAATACGCAGTACAAAAATGTTCTCAGAAAAGAGGATAATGCGATCTCCTGGTCAAGAATATAGCTACAAGAATGTTCCCGACCTGAATAAAGCTTCACCTCTGCCCATTTCCCTAATTTACCTCTACCAATTTAATCCCAGACTGCTCTTTAATATAAGCTTTGGCCACAAAGACCATTTCTAGGATTATTAGGTGCATTTTGCTTTTACATTCCGGTTATACAGAACAAAGCCGTTTTTAGATATTTTTGACAAAATGCAAAGCTTATAAATAAACATTTTCATAAAACTATTCAAAAATTATTTTTATTTTAAAAATAACATAACGATTTGGTGTATTGCATAATTGTAGTATGAATAATAATGAGTACTTATTAATATAAATATAGATTATTATAGTCAACAAAAATATACCAATACAATCTAACGAGTTTGATAGTGTGATTAATATATTTGAAAATAGCTCATTGGTAAAACGCTGTAGAATAGTAATATAATGTAAAACGTTTAAGCTGTAATAGCTTTTTTTAGCAAAAGCTAAAAAGAATATTAGTTTGCTAAAATACGAAAAATAATTTGACAAAATCTAGAAAACTTGCTTTTGTAAATCTTCAATTTCCTTGCTCAGTGCAAATGAAAAAAAAATAATAAGGAATAAATCACAAAGATTGACGTTGCAATAAGAGGTAAATTTTATTCCTTGCTTTTTTTTAAAAAAAACTTTGGTTGTGAAAACCCTATGGAGAATATAACAATCGTAAAGAACAATAAATGTACAATTAAATTAAAGTATCTTTACTTAAATACAACTTTTTATAATTGCTAAAATATTTTTGCATATTAAATAAATTTCTAAAAAGTTTTTTAAATGCAGATTAAACACTGATAGAAAGAGATTGTGTACAAAGAACAAAAAAAAAATATTCAGGAACAGAGAATAACAGTAGAGCGAATGACACATTAGGCAGATAAAAGTACAGGCACATAAGAGCATTACAGCAAAATTATTAATGGAGATGATATTAAGAAGTTTTTCTTTGTGATTTTGAATTTCCAAAGTCTCGCAACTCGGTTAGCAAACTATATTATATAACATAAAACGTATTGTTCGACAGGAGTGCGTTTGATTCATAAATGATGCAATCCTCTCTCCTCCTCTTGCAATCCTCTGATGACTCAATCCCACTGCCTCCTAATATCGTGCTCTCTTGCTCGATAAATCTCTCTCAAATCGGAAACGTGCAAACGATGGACTGTTATTGCTTATTAAAGAACGACCACCGGCACGATAATGACTGGATTGCGAAACAACATTCCTTTTTTAACTGTGGATATAACACGAAGCGACACTTGACGCATAGAAGAGAGACATTCCAAATTGTTAATTTATGTTTTCACAACATAAATTTGGTTTAGATTTCAGCTTCAATCGCAATAAGTTTATATGAAATGGGGTAGAGGTAAGAAGGATTATAATAAGACGTGGAACCTTTTTTAACCTTTTCACTGCGTAGTCTTCTCACAGAAGACACCATTTCTTTTGGTTTCCTGTTCTCTAAAATAAACGAGAAAAACACGTTCTTGTGTTTAAAGAACATCGATATTTTTTTTTCAACTTGTTCTTTTGAACAGATTATGAATTTTTTCAACTTTGAGCATAAAAAAATTCTGGGAAAAAGATCAGGAGAGTGAATAACTGTTCCGTAGGAAGAACGCATATGCTGAAGATGTTATTGGAGTGTAAAGGGTTAAAATCAGCTACATGGGGTATCAGAAAAAAAACACTATGTTACGCTTGTAGGTACAATTCTGTTCCGATTCTGCAACTGCGCTGACGAATAGCACGAATGATATAAATTTGGTCTCTCGATTAGAAATGAAAGCCGATGCGACTAAAATCTAAAAGTAAGCCTCCTTTAATACTTTTACTTATTTTATGCGTTTCAAGTCATGTAAATGTTATTTTTATCAGTTTTAGTGTAAGAAATACAATGCTACAATTTTTTTATTGCTTTCAGACATAGAATAATATATCAGAGGTTTCCCATCGTTCGATTTTGGTTTTCTAAGAATTGTTAAAAATCGGAAATTTTTATTAGTTATAAATTGGGACTATCTGGTTTTATTATGATTGATATTTATGAAGTCCACTTAGAAATAGTTAAATGAGGTCAAAGAGGAACTTATTCATATGTTAGTTACCTTTTTGAAAATTTTATGAAATTTGCTATAAGCAATCTCAATATCAAATTGGAGACAAAATTGATATAACAAAATTTATAGTGGAAAACTATTGTTCTTATAATTAAAATGCGCGGTAGATTTCGAAAAGTTAAAAAAAAAAATTTCTTTTGCGTCGTCATTTTTTGGGTCTTTTACATAATTACGAATCCTATTTCATTTAGTTTGTTCAATTAACGTCCAAGTTAATCAACATTTCTTTTAACATTCCGTTCAAATAAACAGGCGAAACGATTCAAACAATTTCATTAAATCTGTTTCTTTCCCTTTAAAAGTACAGAACGCTAATGATTATATTTAAAAAATGCGATTGTATTGAATGTCGCCAACTTGGAATGTTTAATAACTTTCACAATAAAATGCTATCAGATAAGCAACTACATCCGATTTAATAACAAAAAAAGACATGTTCTAAATTAGAATAAAGAGCGGCGTTTTGAAAAAGGTTTTCTTTTTTAAATAAAAAAGAAAGATGTTTGAAAAAGAATGTAATTACATCCGCCATTATTCCGTCCCAAGTAATCGTCTGCGGAATAAACTTTTAAATTAGAAATTTTATATCTGCGGTGGCAGCGGTTCTCTTTTGTTCTGCGTCAAACGGAAGATATAAGATTACGTCGGAAAAATGACGTCATTCAAATTTTATTTTTCTCTCTCAACCCAAACTGTCGTCGCCGGTTTTTGTGTCTGGATATTTATTTGTCGCAATATGACTGTGCTCCCATCAGTTCAAAAAAATAAATTATAATTTAATAAAATGCTCCATTTTTTGTCAGAAATAGATTGAAATGGTAATTTTTGGAATTTCTAATTATCTATATAGAGAGAATGAGTAATATGGAGGAAAAAAAAAGCAATATTTCGTCTTACCGCACTTCACTTATTTATAACTTCAGAAATGTGCCTATGTTTTTGTAATAATAGTCTATTACTCCGATTTTTTTTTTAATTTATTATTTTCTTTAAAGGGAGAATTAGGACACAAAATCATCAAAAATACCACAAAATATTTATTGCTTAAAAAAATAGTTCATTATATTTTTAATGTAACGACACCAAAATTATGTTTCTATGATAAGTATAATTAATTATTTTTTACGATTAAATATTAAATTTGGTATACGATTGCTTGAATATGTAGCTTTGAACTCATTTTTTCTCAGAGATGATTTTTATAATATTTGATCCAGTTTAAATTGAGATAAGTTCAAAACTATTTGAAGGAGTTAGTCCAAATTTGCTGCAATGTATTTTCAAACATATCACATCAATTTGTCTTTGAAAATTAACAATATATAATTTATATATTTTAAAATATTTAACTTATATATAATAATATAAATATTTAATACTTTGGTAAAAAAAATTAAATTATAACATTTTTTAATGTTTGACCACGTCGTTATTTTGGTGTCTGTGAGTCGTTATGCGAGTCCAAAGAGTTAACCGCAACATAAAAAAAAAAAAACTTAAACATCTTTTTTGAGACGGGCTTGCGGTGTCTATCAGTTAGTTGTGTTCGACTACAACAGATGTCGCTGCAATCGCCCTGGACAGGAAGGGGCTGCAGTGCGCGCACCCCAGCGCGAAGCCTGGGATCTTTGAAAGAATGAAACCGTCCCTTCCGCAGTGAACGGCGTCCGTCTCCATAGCAACCGGCCGACACCCGCCCCCTCCCCCATCTCTTATTTCCCATTGTGAGCGCTTCTTTTCTTCGCACGTGAGTTCGCTTCCACGGCTGGGTTAATGGGAAGTTGAAATGGTAGGTTGTGGTAATTGGCAGTTTATCGCTATTCTTTTAATTTTCGGAAGGAAAATTTGTAGATTAATTTTATAATTTTTTAGACGTACAGTTATTTTACAAAAAAAAAATTATATATAAATAACGTTCAGGGAAGAATAACTACTTCATAACGACTCAAAAAGTCATTTTATGTTATTATTTTTTTATTAAAATTTCAAAATAAATTATTAAATGTAATTTTTTATCATTGGTTTTAAATGTATTATATAAACATATTTTTTATTAAATGTGATAAACACTTTAACTATGATATTCGGTATGTGAGAAATTAAATTCTTAAAATTGGACTAGTTTGTAAACATTACAATATAAATTATACTTGAAGTATATATTCCACAATATACGTGTGGTTATTAACATTGATTCTTTTTCTTGATTTTGTTAAAAATATTTTGATATTACTTTTTTGTCTAATAGTTTATTAAACTTCTTTTATTTTAAACGCACGGAAGAATGATTGAAAAGAAAATTTCTCTCGTAGTTGGATGTTCTTTTATGATTTTTGCTAACAGAATAGAACAGAGGTTCATATTTAAAACTTCGAGCATTAATCAAACTATGCTTAAGAAATTGCCTTTGTTTTAAATTTGCGGCCGTGATTACTTTGAAATTCCGAATATTCTGTTTGTTGTTCTAAAATTATCTCATTGTGACGGAACGCATACGACTTGTTTCCTTCAATGTCCGTAAGTTGTTAAATGGAAAATAAGATGTCATTTATTTGTGAAAAATTAGGTGTAACATAGTTTTTTAAATTCGTAAACTGGTGTATACCTCACAATATTCAACATGATACTGGTATCTGGGCAGATTGGCGGGTAAACGAGTATAGGAAAACACTAATTTGTAATTTTATGAAGTGCATATTGTACTGTATATCAACGAAGGCATATTCACATTGTTCATTAAAATGATTTATTCACAATGAGTTATTTGTTCTCGTTAAATCTCGTTTCTCTCATTAAAATTATTTATTTTCTTCTAAATTAATTATTTTTATTAAAATGATTCGTTTTTATAAAAAATGATTCATTTCCATGAAAATAAATGATTTAAAAAAAAAATTCATTAAAAAAAATTCATTTAAAAAAAATGATTAATTTAATTGCTTTATTTTCTTTATAAATATTCTATTTTCACGACAAGGGTTATTTATATTTAATTTATTTATTCTCATTAAAAATATTTTTCTCGTTAAATGATTTATTCTCATTGAAAACATTTTTTTCACGAAAAGTTATTTATTCTCATTAAATTATTTTGTCAGTTATTATAATCAATACTCAATTATTATTTTGTTTAATTACATAATTTTATTAAAAAGGTTTTTTTTTCGTATAAAATTACTTAATCACATTGATTATTCATTTTTTTTAATGAATTGAGTCTTAATAAATTATTTATTTACATAAAATGGATTTATTCTTTTTAAAATGGTTGGTAAAATAAAAAATATCCCACTAGAGCTACACAATGGGCTGCCTAATTAAAACGACTTATCCCCACTAAAATTACATATACTCATTTCAATAACGTAGTCTCGTTAACATTAGTTATTTTTATCGAAAAAATTATATCCTCATTCATGTGATCATTAATGATTGATTTTTATTAAAACTATTTTATTTTCAATAAATTATTTATTTTCAATGATGAAAGTTATATACTCACAAATTAAAGGATTTGTTGAGTTTTTAACATTATTTATTTGCCATTAAAAGCAAATTCGTAAAACGTTCACATTTAAAATGGTTTATTAACATTTTAAAAATATGTATTCAATGTTTCACATAACTTTCATTATAGAATGATTTATTCACATTTAAATATAATAAATTTTTTTTTAAATTCATAACTAACTGAAATATAATTTTTTTATTTTTGTTATATTTAATTTTTTATATTAATTTATATAATAGATATTTATTCAATAAGAATTTACATTTGTATCTGATCTCATAACAGAAAAGTTCCTTTGCAATATACTAAATTTTATTTTTTGTTTGTTGCAGGTAAGTGTCATTTGTGAAGTATTTTCAAAACTGAACGTCAAAAATCTGGTATGTTTTCTCATTTACAATAATAAAAGAAAGAGTCTGTCTGTGGAACAGAAAACACCTACTTCCCCTGCACATAAAAGGCAGAAAATTTGCATACTGGAATTATTCCTCCTCAAGATGTGCACCTGAGGATCGGATGGGTCGAATTCCGTTTGTACTTTTAAAAATTATTTAAACAATTTTAGAAATATTTCATAAAGAAAATGTACAAATGTAGTATAGGACATTTGGCGCGCGAGTTTTTTTTGGCGTGTTTTATAGGGGCGATAAATTTATAGTATGGCAACCCCACCTGACATTGTTGGTGCTATGTTTAACGGCACTTTTTCGTCGCCAAAAAAAAAATGCGCCAAATGTAATATACTACATCAGTTCCGAAGAAAATTTTAAAACGATATTTCCAAGATAGAGAACGTGTCTTTGTAGTTTAGTCGGTATCGCGCGGTAATTTGGAACAATAGGTCGCGGGTTCGAGTTCCTACGGGGGCTTTTTTTCCTTTTAAAATAAAACTACATGCCTTAACGGGTTCCGCAGCAACGCGGGGCCAAACAGCTTAGTACGTATTATTTTAAACCTTAGACAATTAAAATATTGTTTTCTAGTATTCACTCGACGATGAATTTCGACTGTTTTTTTTTTTTTGTTGCTTATTTTAAAATCCTTTCAGTACTTCAAAAATATTATTATATATATATATATTTAATTTTTCGACACGCCCGTATAGGTGCGGTAATTTTTCCATAACTAAATTCGAGTTGTTTCAGCTCATGTGATAGGTCGAAACCAGGGACGGCTTCAGGGCGGTGACACGCAGGGCGGAAAAATCTCCGTCTCTGTAGTACGAATCAACTGACTGTAGTTTCAGACATCAGATCAATTTACTTTTGTTTAGTTTGTGGTATTTAAATTATTTATCGCTGAGAGTAGTTTTAAATAAACAGAAAATTCTGGGCATAAGAATTCCCATGCGAACTGCATGCGAAGCGTTTCTGGTGTAACGTTCCTGTCCTTACACATGTCGAGGCCTTTCTCGGATTAATCCTAATAAAATTTCATTATCGATAGTTAGGTCGCTCATGTTCACAATAGAAAAAAACAATGGATGCTAAAGCAACTGTGTTACACACACGAAGGTAACTCCCACTGAGCAAAAAATTCTAAACGGTAGAAAACAGCCGTGTGTGTAAACGTGCATTTATTCACGTACGTCACTAGTTGACCGGCGACGGTAAAACTGCCTTCGACTACAGTGGCAATCGGCTGCGGCATAGCTACAGCCATCGGCAAATTAAGCGCGCGTTTATTTTTCCATTTAATGTATAAGCTTTAATTTACTTCAGTGCGCTACAGTTGAAGCGACGGCGACGGCCAATATTCCGCTTAGAAAAAATTAAAAATCCTGAAAAAAAGCGTGTGTGCAACCGAGCTAAGGCCCAAGCAACTGCCAGGGGCGCAAGAGGTCGTGTTTGATTATTTCATTAATTAAAATAATATAGAAATATCATTTAAAAATAGTGTTTATCTTATTTTTTTTTACCATATAAGCCTTGAAATTTAGTATTAACACTGACAGTAATACGTTTGTTTTTAAATAAAAAAATTTAAACACCTTTTTTGTATAAAATTAAATATATGCTCTTTGATCTGAAGAGTAGACCGTTGTATTCACGACTGGCCTTTTGATACATACCAGAAGAGTTGATGTTGAACGATTTAAGAGGGGGGTAATTGGAGGAATTAAACAGCTCCTAGGCTTCGGGGGCCTAGGCCTACTTTCAGAGTTAAAGGGATTTCACCAGCGCGACACAGTATTGATCATCTACTTTAAATCATTCAATATATATATATATATATAGAGAGAGAGAGAGAGAGAGAGATTGGCTGATTTCCTAAAAAAATTACTTTTTTCTAAGAGGGTGCTAAAATAATGCTTGCTTGTGCTTAAATAAATTCTTTGACCCGACGTGTCTGATCGAAACCTGATTTCAGTCTAATGCATTCAAAGATCAAAGTGGCCTGACGTATCTTTCGAAAACTCGCCATCCAACTATCTCCATGCTTGATCGCGTTTGAGATAATCACGGAAAGAAAGCACCGAGGAAAAGAATCAACGTGGCTGGGAATTGATATGCATCGTCTTCATGGCGAACCGAACACTTCTTGGGCAGAGACGCCATTCTGTTTTGTTTTGTTTCGTCCACATCAGAGGCCGATGAACTTTAGGGAAATTGATTCTTTTTTAAGAATATACTTCAATTTTTTGTATTTGTTGGTTGAATTAACGTCGCACTACAGCTGCATAGCGGGCTAGAAGGTTCGGGGTCGTAATTGTAGAGCATGGGTCAGATGACGAAGACAACTCCTGTGCTGGCCCAAAACGCACCAAACATAGTTGACTTTGAAGCACGACAGATTAAATGCCTGGAACATGTATTCGGTTTTTTTTTTTATCCCAATTTTCGTTGGATCCGACACCAACCAATTAAATGTCAGAATCCTTGACGGACGTCTTGATCGGCGTCTATAGATGAAAAATGCGAGGGCAAGTTCCTCACCTTTAACGTGCACCAGTCCCAAAGCACCCCAAATGGCTTTGCCGACGAACAGAAACGAATCTGGCAAGCTCACGAGGCAATCTGTTAGAGACAATATTGGACTCCAAACCCACCTAATATGAGCTGAAAAAAATTAAGAGTCACTTCTGACCGTTTATTTTTATTATTATTTTTAAATTATCGAATTAATCTCGTTTGATACCTTTGAAGAATATTTGAACCAAAAAGTATGCAAATAGAATTTTTGGACACTATGCACGAATGGGTATTTAGATTTAATACACTAAGATTAAACAATGAATGTTAAATTAAAAAAAAAAAACATGGATTTTCTTTAGCAAACGATATTTTTTATACATCAATCGATGCCGATTGGTGTTTTTGTTTATCCGACTGATGACGTCCGTAAAATATATTGAGACATGCGAAACTTATCCCAGAACAATCACTTCCTCCTAATGGTCTTTAATAAATGCAATAGTTCCTTAATAAAGTGCTCTTAACCGTTTCCACTCCAATAACATTTTGACATTTGCATTCTTTCTAAAGAACAGTTATTCCTCTTTCTGTTTTTCTCCCAGAATTTTTTATGCTCATAGAGGGGAAAAAATCATAATCTGTTTTGGATCTGCAAGAGAATAAATTGAAAAAAAGATCGATGTGTTTTACATACAAGACACTTTTCGAGTTTATTTTAAAGAACAGGGTACCAAAAGAACGAGTCGTTATGTTGTCGCTTGAGCGGCGCCAACGGACTGCAATGGGATAAGATCCTTAACTTTCAACTTAGATCCAGATTACCAGCGCCCTCTCCCCCCCCCCTCTCCATTAATCCCATTCTATTACAAGTTTCATTTTACACTTTAAATGACCATTCCCATATCCTATACGCTGAAGTTACGGCGAATAGCGTGTTCAGGGAGCCTTTGAGAAACCCCTTAATTAAATCTGACGTAATTTGCTGCACTGTTGGCCTTCGGTTGTCCCTTGAATGTCTTAAAATTCCTCTTTCCGCTCGAACATTCAGTAGCCATTGATGACCACAGGAAGCACGTTGCGGTTTTGCTGATGCTCACTCCATGACTCAGAGGACCCTCAATCATCCCACATGCGAAATTCAGCAAATCGCGCTTTTTACCGAATTGGTTGGAACCGAATTCGTTTTTCATTCGTTGGAAAATAGAAAAAATTTATATATTTTAAATATATGAATCCTCTATATTATTTTGGTAGTATAGAACCGTTTTGCTGGTCATACACACAACGAATCTTTATAAGTGATGTATCGAAAGAAAGAGAATCCCCTGAACCAGTAAACCGTATTTTCAGAACGTTTACACACCGGGAAGTTGCAAAAAATTAGAAAAATAGTTTTGCGTTATTGTCGCCCGTTTTGGCGGTGAAATCCTCTTAACAATAGTTATAATTATACTAATGAAAAAGCGCTATTTCTTAAAATTATTGACTTTCGGAATTCTTTGTAAATTAACTACAAAGATGTATCAATTTTTATCCAGAGAGATGATTTTCGGTAGATATTTAAAGGTTTAATTTTATAAAGTTTACGAAACTATATAGTTGCTATAACCATGCTAGTTGGATAAATTTTTTTAAAAAGAAGAATCGAGCAAAAATCTCTGTAACATTGAGGCCGTGACGTAACAATAAAGGAGGACGGGGGAGGACTCAACTACTTCCATTGCCGTAATATTTACCAATATAAAAAATTCTAATTAGCAGTTACGCTAATTAGTAATTAGTTGTTAATTAGCAATTGTTATATATAAATTATTTGTTTTTCTCCCAGAATGCATATTTACCCAGTTAATTGCATTTTTTTTTAAAGAAATTAACAATTTTGTTTTTATTTAAAATTAAAAATAACATAATTTTTATTAAATTGTAAGATTTTTTTTATGTCCAAGATCTTAGGGATATTGATAAAAATTGTGACGTGAAATCCTATAAGGGGTAGGGGAAATCGTGAGTCCTTATTACTTTCATTTCCTAAGAAATCATTGTTTAAAAATCATAAAAATTGTACAATAAAAAAAAAAGTAAAATTACGCTTTAAATAAATAAATAATAAAAAAAAAGCTGGATCAAAATTGGCACTTCAGGAAATAAAAACTAAATTGTAAATCATAAAAATCGCAAGAAATGCATAAATTGCACTTAAAAAAAAAAAGTCTGGAACAAAACTGTTTGATAAAAATTAAAAATATCATTTGTAAATATGGAGAGAGAGAAAGAGAGAGAGTAAGTGGAGTGAAAGAGAAAGAAAAAAAAGTTTTCTCTTTAAAATACCTTCCGAAAAAAGTCATCGAAAAATAGTTCTTATTAACATTCTTCACAGTTCTTCAGAATTGTAAATCCACATTTCATCTTGGCGATCTTTCCTTCCGCGCCATGGCGCACCGGCTAGCAAACGTTACGTCATCACGGCGCCAAATCCTGTTGTCGAACCCAGCAGGCCAAACAGCTCTTGTTCCCGCGCCGAACAAGCGCAAACGATTATTCGGATTTCACCAAACGATCCACCCAAAAGAATTTCCGACTGTCCCTGTGTCACAAAACCGAACATCTGTTACTGTGGGAATAGAACATTTTCAAGGATAAAAACATTCGAATAGAAGGTGAGTTCTAAAAGATTTTGTTATGTTTTTTTTTAGGGTTGTATATCTCCATGTTTGGCGTTTTACGTGCATGCGGGTTTTTGGATACAGCTGGAGAGGGGATTTAAGGGCAGTTTTGGCCCGGCCGGCAGCCGATTCAATGTCAGGGTGTGGCTGTAGCAGACGATTTTTTATTTAGCTCGGGCGCCGGTATCTTCTATTTTTGTGTAATTGGTTCAATTATTACTCCGTTAGCACCAGGTGTGTTCTAAATTATTCGAGCATTTTACGTCGATCTATTTTGGTCTGGTCTCCCTTCAATAGCTCTGTCATTGAAAAGATACCTAAAAAAAAATATTGCAATCATTTTACAAACAATATAAATGACAAAGATATTTTTATTCCATCATCTCCCTGTTTTTTACTTGTTAATAATTGCTATTGATTTTTTTTTTCTCCGTGTCATCACAACTTAAAAATGAAAACAAGAAATTATGTGCGTTGATATCTTTGAATAGTGGTTTTAAAGCTTTTAGTCATAATGTTTTTTTTGTATTATAAATCAGGAGTTATATATAGTATTGAATATTATTAATCATAATTAATGTAGTTTTTAATGATCAAAACAATCCAAAAACACAGGGTCGTTCCTTCGAGGAAGCTAACTGAAAATGATTTGTGGATGAACCAGCCTTTTAACCCTCAGAGTAACACTCTAGACCTCCGAGGCACGGGTATTTCTCAAAGGGTAGTCAACGTTGCTCTGCTGTGTTCGGTTCAATGCGTTATTTAATTTCATGCTTTAAAGGTGTCTAAAAATAAGACTTGTTACTGGAAGGGTTAAATATTCGTTTTTTGTGCACCTATATTTATAATTTTTTTTTGTTCATATAAAAATATCAATTATATAATAATATATTTATATAATAATATATTTATATAATAATATATTTATATAATTATATTATTATTATATACTATTATTATATACTATTATTATATGATTATATAAAATAAAAATTATTTCTGACGAAAAATGTAACTTGTTCTGGATATCAATTTGGCAGTCTTGAAATATACGAATCTTTTGTATAATACATTCAACCATTCTAAACTTATTCGAATACCTTGACTTCTAAAATGGGCTTCGATTATCCCACGCATTACGGTTAATAAATTTTGTAAACTTTGATTCGAACAAAATTTTGAAATCGTTCTCCAATTGCAAGGAATCCCAACCTTCCTAAAAACTTTATTTGAATTAACATGTAATCTTTTCTCTTTCTGAGTTAATAACTTAGTTCAATTTTACTAATATAAGACAGATAATTTATTTAAACGATCTTTTTAAATAGTTGAGTTTTATTCGTTATTTTGCACAAGATGGTCATTACTCATACCACCGGCTACTTTACTAACAATTTTGGATATTTTTTTTTACCAGAAACCTTTTTAAAAATCTGTTACATGGGGGTATCAAGGTAGCAGTACCATGTAACGCTCTATCCAGTCCGAAATCTGCGACAAACTTAAAAACAACAATTAGCCTCCAAATTGTCACCGACTTGTTAAACAAGTGTATTTTTGTGTATGTTTTTTGTAATTCTATTGATCACTATTTTGTTTTTCCCATAATTTTTTTCCCCCTTTTAAACTTTTTTACAAAAGTTTTCTAAATGATTAATTCACGACTGTTCTATGTGTTATATGTCTATACTTATATCTGTAAGCTCCGTGTGAAACTTTGTGGTGCACGGGGATTTCTTTTATTTCTTCAATAAAATAAATTGCAAGAATGTCATAAATTTGGTAAGGTTTTAGGCACCGATGTGTAAAAAATAATATTGATATATAGCAAAGCACGCACGGGACGTGAATGGGAACCCGCAGAATCCTGTTCTGTTGGCGAGTTTTTTTTTTTAATACAAATCTTATTTCTATAATTTACTGAAATTTCACATAAAACCCATCTAGTCGTGCTAAGACGCAGTCGCACCCGAATTTTTTTGTGTGATTTAATATTTACAAATATATATTTTTTTCAAATAAAATTATAAGTTAAACTTAACTAACTATTTGGCTTCGTGTTTCTGGAGATCCCGTTAAAGCATACACATTAAAAAAAACTCAAACCAACGACCTATTGCTACGAGGAAACTATTTTTTTTTATTATTATTTACTTTTTGAATAAAATTTTTTTGAATATTATTTATAAATTAATATAAGAGAACAATATTTCGCACACAAAAAATTTCATATTTTTTTGCATTTTTCTTTTTAATTTAAATTTTGTAATTTTTTTTTAACTTAAAGACTTTTTCTAATATTTATATCTTATTTAAAAAAAATCTCAGAACCTTTGAAGTATTATATTACATAAAAATTAGCATTAAAATTCTGTATGTTACATGTATTTGATTTTTTTTTATATAAAAAGTTATTCATAATAACGCAAAAATTTCCTTAAAACTGAAATTGGTTGACTTAAGCAATTACAAAAAAAGTTACTACTTATAGATCTCATTTGTACGCCAATTTATAATATACACATATTTTTCAAGATGCTTAAAAAATATACATTTCTTCATTAATAATAAAAAAAATGTCAGCGTTTCAAAAAACTTAATATCAAGGAAAACCAGTCACTGAGAAATAACGATTTAAAGTTTTCTTTCCTTGAAAAACATGCCTGTCATCCATCATGAGATCTCAAATAACTCATTAGAAACACAGACAATTCTGGAATTTTGCAAGCATATTTAAAAGGTTCCAAACTATAATTTTAGCAAATAAAACAAGTCTTTTGGGTATTGGGTCCCTTAACGTAACTACGAAAAATGCAAAAAGTATGGACGCATTTTCAGAGAAAAAAAAAACTTGGGACTTAACGGGTTGAATCCTTATAAGTTATGAATACTAGATACCTTTGGGAACTATAAAAAAAAAGTCGAAATATGTACAGTAGAAGAATAACAGCTGTCGGATAGAAACCATAAAAATGAAATATGTTCACTAACTTAAGAAATATCCATTATTTGAAACCATAAAATAACCATAATAATAAGGGATAGTTGGTGGGGTGTATGGTGTCGGGAAAGATTGATGACGGTCCGTCTAGTCGTCTAGTACGATTTTGCTGAAAACTCAAAACAAAGTTTTATTTCTCCCATTCTACACCATGTTCCACATGGTCGTTATTTACGCAGGTCGCATTTTGCAGAAGCCTCTGTGATTGATTTGTATGAACCACATGGATTGTATGCACCAATCACAGAATAATCTGCAAAATCTAACGCGCGTTAATAACGTTCGTATTGGAATGGGTCTATAAATAACATCGGTGTAGAATGGTCTTCAGACAAACACAGTATTCTAGTCTTTTTGCCTCATTTTTTTTCTTTCTTTTACGTACGAACCTCTCTCTTACCGTTTCACAAGGTCCGTCAAAAATAGTTTTCGTTGAATCAACGTCGCACTAGAGCTGCACAATGGGCAATAGACGCGCATAGGCTGATTAAGAAATGTCAATACTATAGATACAAATTGCATAATTGGGCTTTTCTCTTACAAAATTGCAATAATTAATAATAATAACGAATATTTCAAGACATAGAAGAAATTTTACAGTTCATATGTCATTAAATAAAAGTTGGGGCCCCTAATTTTGGGGAGACCTGGGCCTAATGGTAAATTAGGCCTTGTATAATGGACCGGTGCAGGTCCAGAATGAAAGACCCGGGAACACTACACCGTCATTTTGAATCATGATCAAATGACGAGGACAGCATCCGAGATGGCACCCCACGCAGTCTCCATAGGCGGAAAGATATTGGTTCACGAAGGATTTAATGTACACCAGGCTCCTCTATACGGGGGACAGGCTCGTCGCACCGAAGAGCCCCCCCCCCCCCCCCCCCAATAATCTGGAAACTTTAAAAGTTGGGAATTTCAACTTAAAGTAATCCTGAGTTGGGAAAATTTATGCCTGAAGAAAATTAATATTATTAGCAAATGAAAACTGGGGAAGATTAGAAATTGTCCAACTTGTATGATTACATTTAAATTAGACCTCAGAACGGACATTGTATTGAAATGCGGGTGCAACAAATCAATGATTGTGCTAGAACTGTTTAATATTACTTAATATAATAATAAAAAAAAAATGAAAAATGGCGATAAGTTGGAACTGGGAATTTTCAGCACCGTATTGAGTTGTGAATTTTAAATAGTTGAGAGTTTCGTGTTGTTAAGTTAGGAAATTTCTTGATTCAACCCTCAAAATATTTTTTGTGTGACGGCACTGTATATAGATTATTATTTTTAGCTATACTTTATTATAATTTAGCTGTAGCTTTGTGCAGCGTTAATTCAACCAACTATTAATATGAAAAATTAATTATATTATACTGTACATAAAAAAAGAATTCAAACAAGGAAATAGAGAACAATCGAATCGCGATGCATTCGCCAACTTTGGCTTAGTCGGATATTTCACCAGTCGCCAAGGCCAGCCTATTGACATTCTCACAGCACAAGCAGGCACACAAAAACAGCAATTGAAAGAAAAGTTTATACAAAAGAGCGGGAAAATACAAAAATCTGCTAAACAACGGAAGTCCATTCTTTCTGCAAAGTCCTCCATTTAAGTGGGAGGCCCGAATGAGTGGTTCCCACTCCATCCAAGTGAAGTGAAGTAATGACGATAGCATCGCATTACCACCCCATGTGATAATGCGTTGTCTTCTTTTTGGAGAGTAACGAAAGTGACAAAGAGGAGTTTGTATTGTTTGCTTTGGCTGTGTGGAGTGTGGTTTCAGAGGACAGTGTGTCTGGTTTTAAATATGGGTTTTAAAAATAATATTAAAGCGCTCTGACCTTTTGTGGTAAAGTTGCCGGTTTGGCATTCTCGAAACGAAGCACTGAAATGTTTGTTGTGCCTTTATTGTATCGGGGTGATGCACCAATTAACATGTATAAAATATATACTTATCATCAATGGCAAGACTTAATTAGTTTTATATCTATATCAGATCTTATTTTAGCACTGCAGAGCTCGCGCTGTTCCCGAGAAGCACAATCCAAAGCGAATCGAATTGGAAGTGGGACGAAATAGGAGTAATAAGGACTGGGATAGCGTATTCTTGTTAGGAGTCGTCGCCTATTACGCCACGCATTGCGATTTTTGATCCGCTTTTTTTTTTCATTAACCCTTTGCAGTCCTTTGGCGCCGCTCAGGCGACAACATAACGACTCGTTCTTTTGGTTCCCTGTTCTTTAAAATAAACGAGAACAGCATGATCTTGTGTTTAAAAAACGTCGACATTTTTTTTCAACTCGTTCTTTTGCAGATCCAAAACAAGATTAGGTTTATTTTTTCTATAAGCATAACAAATTCTAGGGAAAAGAACATAAGGATGAATAACTGTTACACAGAAAAAACGGAAAACGCAAAGAGTTCTTGGAGTGCAAAGGGTTAAACCACGGGTTAAACTTTGCCCAAAACACATTCGGCTAGAGAAGTGATTCTCAATCTTTTATCTCTAACGTACCCCTTAATAAAACTTTTCATTTACGAGTACCCCCTTCTCTCATAGTCTTTCTTACCCAACCCTCTACGCAAAAAAAGTTTTTTTTGCGGCATATATGTTCTTAGGTTAGCTGGCAAATGAATCAAACAACTCAAAAATTCATGACACTTATATTTTACTTATTAGTTTTTTTTAAATTTCATTTTATGTGTTTTCCGCCATTATTAATAGTTTCGTGTACCCCAAACAGAACAGCCACGTACCCCCACGGGTAAGCGTACCACAGGTTGAGAAGCCGCTGGACTAGAGTATAATAGAAACTACCATCTTAACACAAATATATTTACATATTGCACAGCAGAAAGTTATCTAATTCTCATAAATCTTTTTACTCGAGGTAAAGCATTATTTTTCTTACTTTCCCGAGCGATACAATAACATTAAAGAAAACAAACCAACAACCACTCGAACCTCTGGTCACCTTTTTCTCCCTATCAGCGAAATCATTTGATCCATTGTTAGTTCTTGTGAGTCTCTCATTAGTCATAACTAGCGGTCTCTACTCTCTATAGCTAAGTGATGTCATTCCAGTAAGAATTTTTCCAATTCGTCTCGCCTCCAATTCGATTCACTTTGCATTGATGAGCGCGAGTTCTGCAAGGTTAAAATGTATATAAATTTCTTTATTATCTTTGGTATACGTACAACAATAGAATTTATTTTAACAATTTAGAGTTTGCAAAATTTGAGACGTCTTTTCTTTGCAAAAAATGATGCATATTCGTTATTTTAGGAGGGGGAGTATACCTACTATACGTATGCCAGCCACCCTTTTCTCAATTAGCATTTAATTTCTTGACTACCACTTAATCATCAACACAATTTAGATCGAAATCATGATATTGTTATTCAAATTAAGCCCCATTACCTGCAAATTGTAATTCTTTTATGCCTTATTTTCTCATGTTTCATAATTTGGTTTTTGTCTCATTAATATTCGAAGCACAATCTGCTGAAATCTCTCTTCGGGAAAGTCTTATTAAAAGACGCGGATCTTTTCACCCAAGAGAAGATCAGTTTGAATGCCAAGGTTACAGCTGCAGTTAAATCCGTTCCGCTTGATGGGAAAAATCGGTTCTATTTCTGTGTCTGACGAACATAATGTGCAGTTTTTAATACGACAAAGGAATAAATAATGTTTACGTCATTATTTTTAAATTGTGACGCAATAGGAACAACTGTGTTTAGTTTACCTTTGAATATTTTCATATGTGATATAGAGAGGATGAATTGACTTTCGTATGATATGACATAATTCCTAAAATTGTGGAAGGAACTCGGACTCCCAGCAATAATCCTAAATATAATCCCGAAATAACCGCGATAAAAGCCAACTTTCAGAAAGACTTTCAGACTCTCACGTCTATCCCGTGATGTAGAATACTATAAAGAACTGGAAATTGGACAGTACATTTGGCTGTCAATTATGCCGTCGTAAGAAAGAAGACCCTTAACTATAAAAGAAAAACTTGACAGGAAACAAGAAAAACCAAATGTATCACCTTCCTCAAATGTTTCGATACTATAATAGGCTCTTATTGTTAAGAATAGTTGTTTGCATGTACAAAATGTTATTTGGGTGATAGTTATATTTTCTTTCGCCATCTACTGTTTACCGTGTTTTTCTATGTACAACTCATCATGGATTTGGGGGCTTTTTCAATAATTAATTGTCACATAGGCAGGGAAAGATTTAGAAAATTCAATACTTTAGCACTGATGGGGATCCCTCTCGTAAAAAAGTCTAATAATAAAAAATACTGCATATTAAGTTCACTATACATCTCAAAAACAAGAAATTTTAACGTTTTTTAAAAAAATGGCTAAAAATTTAGGAAAATTGCAATAATAATAACGTATTTTTCAAAGTTAGGCATTTTTGTTATACTGGACTGGGGGCCCTATAACTTGAAGACTGTGGTATGCCTGGGCCTAATGTGCCTAATGATATATCAGACACTGCGCTTAAAGCCTTGTTTCATCAAAAACCGCGTCGAACTGGAGTTGGGCCAGGGCCAATATAAATTTCATTATAACTCACTATTATATTTGATTTATGGATTTTTAATGCCATAAATGTGTAATTTTTAAGGACAAATAAGATAAGCTAAAAAAAATTAATTAAAAAATCTGGACTTGGGGGCCTTTTAACGTATGATGGTAGAATTGTGAAATTTTAAACACCTCTTCCGATTGTAATTTCGTTTTATTTTGTAGTCGACACATATTTTTGGAATTTTTAATGTCGATGTTATGAAAGCATTTTTTAAATGTACAGAGTATATAATGCGTGTTATTTTTCGAAAAACAACTTTGATGGTACAGCCGCGGAAAAAAAAACGAACCACCGATGATTAATTCGTTAGTTTTTATAGTAGAGCTAAACTTAATATACCATTTTGTAGGGAATAAAGTCTACTATACATTGATATACAAAAAATTTGCATAGGGGACTATCTTCATACTCGAATCCGCACCAACTTTAAAATTTTCAATAGCAACACCTACTTTTGATAGCGCAGAAATGTTCCCCGCCCTCAAAATAATCTAAATACAAATTTTGGTTAATTTCCTACATTTATATGCAGAGATATTAGACAATATGTATCGATCTTATTTGAGGGGCTACTTCCACAGTGAACAAAGTATTAGTGAGACTTCGAAATAAAGTACGCTGGTAGAAAAGTCGTAGTTAGTCGTGGTTCTTCTTTTTCCATGGTCATTCATTCCCCCACTCCCGTATACCCTTCGCCTCTATATAAGAATTTAGAATATTATGCCAACGCGATCACTGCGCTTTTAATTCTCAAAATTAGTAGATTTCTGTTAAGTTCTGCAGATTTTAAATTTGTGTATGACCCCTTAAAATATCATTTGATGCACATTATAATATTGCCAAAAAACTACAAAGAGGAAAATCATGAAATTTTATATATGCATATAAAACGCTTTTCTGAATCCATCCCTATCAAAATATAGCATGGTTGCTATTCATAAATTTTATGAATATTAATATCCTAATTTAAATAAAATTAAAAAATATACATATAAGTAATGAAAGTTAGTGTATTTTATTTGGGTTTTTTAGAAGTAACACAGATAAAAATATCAGCTTAATAAAATTATTATTTCGAAAGATATGATTAAAAGTTTAAGAAATTCATTTAACATTACGAGTTCTAAACTTTCGATATTCATAATTAAAAAACTACTTAACCAAATGACTTGCAAATTGATATTCAACGATAAATTTTGTCGTAGATTTTAAATATTGAATCAAAATTGGGTGTTGCTATTGGAAATTTTAAAGTTGGTGCGGATTTTAATATGAAGATAGTCCCCTATGCAAATTTTTTGTATATCAGTGTATAGTAGACTTTATTTCCTACAAAATGGTATATTAAGTTTAGCTCTACTATAAAAACTAACGAAATAATCATCGGTGGATCGTTTTTTTTTTCCGCGGCTGTACATATTGTTTTGTTAGACATCCATGTACTTGTATACCAGTTAACCTAACGGATATTTTAATTTATTGACGCAAGTGTCGTACGTTTAAAAAATACACTCAAAGAAATTGAAATGGGTGAGATTAAAAAGGGAAAAAATTCCACGGGAATCCAATTGGAATATCTTCTTTTTAATCTCGCCCATTCAATTACGAAATCGACGCCAGTACTGTACACTAAAAATATTCCGCGGTGCTTTTGCTCTCGTGATAGTCACAATCTACTTAAAAAGCATTTTTGATGTCCTCTTTTCCAACCAAATTGCCGCCAAGAGATGGTATCTCGCACGCAAAAGCGCAACAGCCGAGGATCGGGTAACAACACACAAGCCAAGAACAGTCCCGACTGCCGCCGAGTCATTCGGCCCTCTTTTGCCTATTCGACAGGCTTCGGTGACTTCAAAGTCCAAATACCGAAAGGTTTTGATCCGGTTAAGTGATTTAATCTCATTGGACGAGACAGACCGTGACAAGGGATGACGTCATCGGCATAAAAACGGCAACGGAATGTTTTGCATATGGACGTTTCTGCACATTATAAAGCACACGTTCATCGAATTGCCGATTTTTATCCTTAACTTTAGCATTAATGAAGAGTCATTGTGCGATTTTACTAACTAAATAATAAATTATGTTTAACCATTCCTTAAAAAAAAACTAAACTTCTAATAGCACAAGGTCAATGCCCTTCAGGCTATAAAGGCCGGTACACAAGGGGGGGGGGGGGGGGGGGCCTTGTTGACCGAGCGGTTAGAGTAACGATCGCACAATCTAAGAGCTTTGGATTCGAATCTCGACATTGAGTGCGGCAAAGCTCGTGACGAGAGGGTTGAAATTTTTTCCCCCTCGTTATCCAAAAAAAACATCCGCCGTGCATAGTGGACTTCTGGACGTTAATGCTGGGGAACATGTCTTCGCTCTTTTCTTATGTGGCACTTGCGTTTTTGATCCTAAATGCTGGAATGGTTAGTCAATTCAATCAACCGGCCAATCCTGTGTCTCGGAGGGATAGCCCGACCGCTATGTAGGAAAAGTGTTAGTCCGGGGTCCCCAGCTTAAAGTGGGTATGGAAGATGTCCCCTCGTTTTTCCTCAGAGACGGTGGATTGTTGATTGAGTTCAATAGTTTCTCCAGACTCCAGAATGTTTCAAACAAACAATCTGGAGTTTCTGAGGAAAAAACACAACCCCTGCAGAAGGAAACGCGGACATGTTCCATTCCTTTATCTGTCTTGGTCCAAACATCCTCACTCCTACATCACGTGCGTAAGGTGCCAGCTCGGGTATTGTCCTCGTCACCTAACCATAGTTCAAAATGATTAGGAAGGGTTCTCGGGTCTTTTATTCGATGTAGATCCCGAACCGTTGCCAACAACCCATTGTGCAGTTCTAGTTCTAGTTGACGTTGATTGGACCCTCTAGTTTCAAACCACATAAGTAGCTTTTTCGATTTTCTGATTATGACACCCTATTCATTTTGTAATGTGAAACTACATTTAAATTAGACCTCAGAACGGACACTGGCATTGGAATAGGGATGCAACAAATCAATGCTTGTGAGATAAATGTATAATATTACCTAAAATATATATAAAAAAAAAAGATGAAAAATTTCGATAAGTTGGAAGTGGGAATTTTCAGCACTGTTGAGTTGGGAATTTCGAATAGTTGAGTTGAGAATTTCGAATCGTTAAGTTGGGAAATTTCTTGTTTCAAGTTTATATTTTTTAAACTGTACGTAAAAACCCACACGTGGTATTTTGTGGAAGAGCCACAGTCAAGGAGCCAAAGAGCCGCATGTGGCTCGCGAGCCGCGGTTTGCCGACCACTGTCCTAAATTAGTGCTGTCCTTTTTCAATTTAGAATAAAAGCCTTCATTAAATGCAATTTTAAAGTTTGTACTTTTCCCGCATAAAACCTTCAATTTCAGAACTTTGATGAAGTTTTTATGCTGATATTTTTTATTGCTGGTTTGGGACGCAATAGACATGGATCTTGGAGGTTACAAACAACCATAATTCAAGGGAAGCAAGTACGTGAAGTATGTTACGTTAAAGCCCGGTAAGTCTAAATTTCTCTGAGGAGGTGTCCGCTCTATCTAAGGCTAAAACGTTGTTGTTCAAAACCCATTATATTTATTGAAATAAATGGCTTCAAAGTTCGCCTGTTCTATTGCTTCAATAAGTCCTTAGTTCTACTTTCTTCTCTAAAATTTGTCAAAGTAGACTTATGGGATTTAACATAACAGGCTTCATATGCATATCATACTCTTATATAAATATCGCCACAAATAAAATGTAAAAAAATATATATTATATTTTCTTTATTTTGAGAAATGGTTGGTACATCTTGTTTTATACAAAACTTCTCAGAAATGTGTTACAAATTACTTAAACTTGAAAATTGTAAAAAAAAAAATTATAAAGTCCTTCGGCGTATCTTATTGAAGATTTAAAAATATCTCTCTTTGAAGTTGTGCTCCCTGATGCGTGTCACACCCGAAGTGTTGTTGCCCTAAATTTCTTCTTTCTGCTGTTGGCAACGCTTCATCTGTTCCACTCCCCCCCCCCCCCCCCCCCCCCCCGCTCGGGAAGTGCTGCTTGTCGGTGACGATAAATCCTCTGCGAAAGGGTTGTTCCGAACATCATTTTCCTCTTGGAACAGTTGTAGTGCTTTATTTTGTGATGTTCAACGATGTATCTCGGCTGTTCAGGAACCCGTCGTCATGTAAAAAGAACTTTAAGCATGATTTTTCCCCCTTTCCTCCTTGGGCCACTTTATCATACACCGGGAAAACCGGTGCCGGTGACAGCGCCGGATGTAATTTACGGTGCACAGTGTCGGACCGGACTACGTGAAAAAGTATGGGCCGGCATGACTCGGGCGTTCCAGCATCGGATTCATATCCGGAATGATATAATTTGATTTTTACAATGTCTGTATCGATCTGTACCAGATTCGTTCGCTAAAAATAATACCTCGTGTATTGAGAAATGGTGCACGTTATTCTGTCGTGGTCCAAAGTTTAATTCCAACATCTACGTTTGATGTTTGAACTAAAGAAACAGTTGTAGCGCTTTATTTGTGCCTTTTTGGGTGTTGTCTTCGTCTTCTTAGCATGGTTATAAATATAAATTACGAGGCAGTGCCTCCTCCCTTTTCCTTCGATATAGATCCGTCGCCAGTAGCTCATTGTGCAGAAGATCTAGTACGATATTAATTCAACTAAATATAGAGTTATAAAAGTATTGTTTAATTGGATCAAATTTCGATGAAAACAGTTTTTGGTAATGAGCCTTCTGAGTTTTTTAAAGTAGTATATATATTTTTTAATTATTATATAGAAATATTCAAAAACTTATAAAGCTAAGATAACTAAATTCGCTATACAAGGCTGTGGGTTGTAACTTTCGAATTATCTATTAATGAAGAGGCAGTGTGCAATTTTAATAGAAATAAATTATTCTAGCCGATTTCGTATTAAAAAAAAATAAACTTCTAATACCACAAGGTCAATATCCTATGGTTATAAAGGCGCATACTTGTACATTTGTACTTGGTTAACTTCGAAATTCAACTTTGGGGTGTGTTTCATTCAAGTTGTTTTATTATTTTTTAGGAATTTTACAAAAGGGTGACTCGTGATTTTTTTTTGTTAGTATATAACCAGGGAAATGTGCGGGAATCCAGAAAATCCCAAAATATATTAAAACACCCACCAAACATAGAAAAGCGACTATTTGACCAAGAAACAATATTGTCATTACTCTGGCTTGCATATATGTAAGTACATAGAAGTAAACAAAATTCAGTTACATAATAGTCTTGTGTTCTTTGTCTCTCTTTGCAAGAAGTGCTATTAAAAAAGCCCAACTTGTTTTATAGCTGAGTTATTGCCATTCTGACTCATTTCCGTAAGTGATACTAAATCCGACCTGGTGGCATTCGAACTATAAATAAAGTCGAAAAACAATTATTCTCTAATGCACAGTGCTCGCAAATTGTTGGGCGATGGTCATTGGTTGGCTGTATGACATTTAGCTGCATTGGTATAATAAAACATTATTTTCCCCCAACTACTTCGCTTATATTTTAAACAAGTGGTTTAGCTTTAGTAGGAGCAAACAAAAATATGTAACCCTCTGAGCGATTAGAAAATGGGCAAAATTGTAAAGTTGTTAAGTTCAAAATAGTTTACTTTATATTTCAAGTGCATGTATATTATATGTTTTTTAACTTTTATTATTCTAGACGATATAGCTTCCAAGAAACATGCCAACGCTTTATATTTGCATTCACTACAAAGATGCGTACAAATTCATACAAACGTTCGTCCAGAACCTTCAACAAATTATACCGGCGTGTATACGGGACTGGTGCACGATAAATCTGACCGGGTTCCGAGGTCTTGACGCCTATTGAAGGCGTGGGTGCCAGCTCAGATGTTGTCCTTGTCATTTGATTGTGGTTTAAATAAAAGCATTTAAAATACGAGGCATCCTTCCCGGGTCTTTCCTTCGAGATAGGCCCCGAACCGTCACCAATATCCCACTGTGCAGCTCTAGTGTGACGTTAATTAACAGAGACCAAACCGAAAGCTTTATACAATTTGCAAAATATTTCAACATCGAATATTTGTATGAATTTAAACTTTATGTGTATTGCTAGAAAATCCGGAAATTCGTGCACGACTTAGTCGTTCAGCGCCGTCAGAGGGTTTGTATATCAAAAAGAATGGTTTAGTATGTGTAGATAAGCAGTCAAACGATGACCATCATCCAAAAATTTGGGACCACCCTGTGCTTTATTTCAGACTATATTTAGAAATTGCTATGTGTAATAAATGCGCTTAAGGTTGGGCCCGTATGGCTCGATTGGAAGAGTAACGGGCTCGAAATCGGAAAGTTGCGAATTCAATCCTTATCGTCTAATTGAACATAGTCGTATAAGCGGTGATGTCTAGTTTTCACATGAGGGCAGAACGCAAAGTTAAGATATTTTTTAAATGATAACTTTTGAAAATGTTCAAGTTTAAACTTTTACTTTGAAAAAAAGTTTTTGATACATTCCTTAAGCCATATCTACATGTTTTCTCAGTGATTCCGGTGCTGATAGTAATAATACACCCACGATTTGTTTTTTCGCCAACTGCACTTTCCGATGCGTAAACTTTCAACATTCGTGATCTACCTGTATTGTTAACTTCCAACAGGATTTCCGCGGGCCAGGTGTAGGGGAGGAGGGTGGGAGTCCATTTGGCTCCAGGGGTGGAGAGAGAGAGAAAAAAAAGTATTATTTCGTGTGTTTTGTTATGGCAGAGGAGGAGAGAAGCGAAACCCGGCATCGCCATGCAGAACATTGCTTTCCATCGGACCTGCAGTATCTCCAGATTTCACAGAATATCGCCTATTGGCTGCTTTTGACTACCCAATATTCAGAGATTTCTTCAGAAAAAGATCGCACGATTATTGTTGTAGCTTTGAATCTCTTCTTCCTAATATCATATCGACATAAGCACTTGGCACACCCTGGATTAGGGTGAATGGAAGCAGGCGGGTGAATAGAGGCAGTTTTGCGGAAAGAGGTTGTGGCTCATTTATTTTTCCCTATTGAACACAAAAATTATTAATAAAATAATATATAATCTCGGATATTCGAAGATAAATTAAATTCTCCGTGTGACTAAAAATGGCGCACACTGTGAAGTCAGAGGTACTTTATAGGCACAGCTGACAAAGCGTCTTCATTGATTAGAGGCCCATTTACAACCTATGTTTACAATGTACATTTCTGAATTTATGACTCATCCTCACCCAAACTCGTACCTTTTAGAATCTGTAAATAATATATTTTCATTATCATTTTCGGTTAATTTATTATGAATTTTTAACTGCATTGAGTCGTTTTTTTCAGGTGTATAGAAGCATTGCTTCTATTTACCTAAGGTGCTTATTTTAAGGTGTTAAAAATTGTAAACAAAACAAATTCTCAATCTCTCATGCTCTCTTGCTCCAATTTTGTTTTCGTCTTGTTAAAACTTTTTTTTACGATGAAAATGTATCAATAAATGAATAAACACTCCAATTAAGTTATTTCGGAGGAGAATGTTGTTTACACATTTTAATGATCACAGCAAATCACGCTTTAGTTGATTGATAACGGCATCATTGTACCATTGTCAATATTCCTGGAGTAGCTGGTAGCTCATAGTAAAAATTCCTGAAAGGTCATATTAAAAATTGTTCGGAGTGCAGAGGGTTAGATTTGGTTTCGCAACAAATGAAAATATATATATTTAAAAAAAATAAAAGCAGTTTTTTCGCTTTGTCTTGGCGATTTCTGAAGTGCCATTTGGCAGTCCTGCTATAAGCAAGTCCATTTGCAGGCTTCCTGCGGTTTGCGAACCGTAACCGTGTTTCCCAAAAGAGAAGGGGGGAAAAAAGAACGATGAAAAGAGCAAAAGTATGGCCGAAAGTACCATTTGGCTTCCAAAGGCAACAAGAATAAAATGGAATGGTTGGATTTGTTGAAAATGTGAGTTTTCTAAGCTGCTTTAAAGTACTTAAAACATCGATTTTTTTCTTTTTTGTTTAATATTCTTTTCATTCAAATAGCGGTGAACCGATTTAAAGCACTCGATTTTTCTTGAATTTACATTTTAGGAGTTGTATAAACCGGTTTCATGGGACGGATAAATCAGTTTGTTTTCACATGATTTGGAACTGTAGGTATTGAATATTTTTTATCGCATTTCAAAGTTCAAAAATGTTATTTTGCTTCAGAACTATTTTTTAAAAAAAATATTTTACAAATAACAGTTAAAGAGAAGTAATTCATCTGCTTGATTTTTTTTTAATGTCTTGAATTCGATTTCAGAAACACACTTTTTTAGTAATCTAATTTGCCTATTTTATTCGTGAAGGACCTAGTTCAATAAAATATTACCAAGTATGTTTTGTATAATTATCCAATACAACTCAAGAAAGTTTTCCACATTTACGTTTTTTTTTAACGAAACAATAATCCCCATGTTTGTGATCTTTGTTCCTCCTGATTATATTATTATTTATTTTTTTGTTATTTAGACACTATTTCTAACAAATAACGATGTTTATTATACTGTTAACGATGTTTATTGTACTGTTAACGATGTTTATTATACTCAAGAACATTCTGTTCCCGTTAATTTTGAAGAACATCAAACAGAGTGTCAGAACAAAGTGTTAAAAAAAAATCCGTTTTATATTATAGTTCAAATGTTCCGAGAAAAATATTTGGTAAAAATATATAAATATTAAAAACCATAGCGTTTTAAAAACTAAGTTTAACATTTTTTTTTAAGTTTAAATTTTAAAAAAAATATGAACAATTATGGAATTCATGTGTGAAATATTGTTCTTGTATACAAATTTAAATACTATACATTAAAACTTTAATTCAAAAAGTCAAAAATAAAAAATTAAGTTTACATTAAATTATTGAAACAGAGTTTTCGCAGTTTTTGTTTTCCTCAGTTATGCCCAGTCCTGTTTAGAGTACGATGGAATTATCAAAGTTATTTTCCTCATTTGGATCGGATCGGATCGGATCGTATATATCGTAAGAATTATCGTATATATTAGTTCTGTAGTATAACTCCCATTTACCCTACCCCTCTTACACTCGACGAATTTTAACAAATGAGGTATCAAAATAAAGAGAATTTCCCGCAGCACTAAAGAATCGTATACTCATTGCAAAAATATCAATGGTTTGTTTTAAAAAAAATACGTTCAAAAGAATTTTTACATAAAGAAATAACTTAAGAAAATATTTTTTAAAAAAACATATTGGAAATATATAGGAGAGAGGTGTACAAAAGATAATGTGTAAAATCCTGGCCTCTTCCGAAGAATATTCAGGTTCCAAAGATTTACATAGGTTTGGACAGTCATTTCCCTATACAAGGTTTACAAAATGTAATCTAACTCCATTAATGGTTTTTGAGCAACACGCTCTAGGTGCAGTTCTCTTGGATCACATTGTAGGACGCAGTTTGTTCACTATATGGGCCCTGTATGCCCCTCACATTCGTACGGTGAAAACCTAAAAACTAAAACATTCAAAATACAACTGCATGACAGTATTAAGCATTCATATGTCATATTTTAAAACAAATAACGGAATCATAATATTGCGTATCTGATCATACTCTTCGCTGTGTACAAAAGATAAAAATAATAATAATAATAATGTGTCAATAAATAAACGTTCTCTAAAACCATACTGTCCGTGATCTGATACAGCTAGGCTACACCCGATTTTTTGTGCTCTTGATGTGTTGTGCACTTAAGATTACTCGTATTTTCTCGGGTCAAGTCTGTACGCAGCCTAAGCGAGATTTCGCGATGGCCAAGTGTGCAGTTTGATTAGTTTCGCCCATAAACGTCCCACATCCCCCAATAAAGTTCATCTCTTTTATAAGGAGGTTGTGCCATAAACTTTTATCGATGTCGATAATCCGATAGGAAACGCTGTAATAAATAGATGACATGCGACTCTCCCATAGCGATCCTAACACGTGAAGAGAGAGAGAGACATCATAAGTGAAACTGATAAAGAAAAGAACGGAGGAAATAATTCGCCGAGAAATAGGGTCAAGTGACTGATAAAGCTCGGGAAATTATTTTTGGATCTGTGTGTGACTGTGACCGGAACTGACCGTTGGTCTGGGACTTTGGGTACGGCGGTTTGGTTGAAATAACGTCGTACTGAAACTGCACCTATAGGAAAATTGTTACGGTTCGGGGTATATCTCGAAGGTAAGACCCGGGAACATTGCCTCATATTTTTATACCATGGTAAGATGACGAGAACAACACCTCAGCTGGCGCTCGACGCAACCTCAATAGGCATCGGGACATTGGACAACGATCAGATTTAACCTGCAACTATCTCGTATAGACGGTAAACAGTTTTTGGTCGCGAAAGGAATTAAGTTCACAATCCTCCGATTGCCAAATCGCTATACACATGCTGATGATCGAAAACGAGTCCATCGGATGCTTCTCCGAGCCCTGACCATTCGGCTACCACAGATCCACTTTGGGTACGAAGTTTTGAAATAATTTTTATTATATAACTTCTTGGTTTGTAAAGTATTTATGATCTCACAAAGATATATTCGAAATTGGAAATGGAGCGGGTGTGATTCATATCATGGTAATCGGAGAGTTGTTAGATTCATTTTTGTCACTCACCAGAAATAATCCGCCCTGTAGATTGGACTAGTGAACTTTAAATTCGTCGTGGTTCAATGTCCATCACGCCTATTGACGTTGCGCTGGGTGCCAGTTCAGTTGTTGTCCTCGTCATCTGGCCATGGCTCAAAGTGGCGAGTCTGCGTTTCCAGGTCTTTCCTTCAGGATAGATCCCGAATAGCCCATTGTGCAACTCTAGTGCGACGTTAATTCACGAAGGAATGATAACAGGAGACGGTAAAAGACTAGCTTTGAATCGGACCAAATAAGTCAACTATCTTATCTTCAAAGTTTTGAGTCTATGTGTGAATAGAGCAAACCCTGTACTAACCAACTTGGCGGCCGCGCCGATTTTGTTATTAGGGGCCTTGCATTAATTTTTTCGATTAAAAAATATTGCTAGGGCTTTGTAGCTGATTTATCATATTTTCGACAACTCGGCAAGAAAGTACAAATTCCGTGCTTACGATTTTAGCTTTAATGAAAGCGGTTGACTACTTCTTCTATTATCTTTATTTCGTATGATAATCCAACCAACCATTTCTGTTATGTTCTCCGATGATTAACAACGAAAAGTAAAAAATAGAAAGGTCATCGTAGGAATGAGCATATGTTCTTTTCCGCTTCCTTTTCTTGTTAACAGTCGGTGGCCCCACTCCTACGCGGGCTCCTCCTCTCAATTGCGCCGTTTAAAAATATCCCCTCGTGAGAAGAAGTCCGCTTTCGCAGCGTTGTGGCACGCGGAAGACACTTTTAAGACCGACCGGGCCGTCGTAAATCGCCCTTTATGCGGCGCTGGAACGTCTTCGTGGGAACTGTCGAAGGATTTCGGAGAAAGATATTGGCACTAGGAATTCCACGAGCTATACTCACACGTTCTAAGAAGATATGTTCTTGAATGAGAGATTTCGATGGCCTGGTTGGCAAGGCGCTGAATTAGAGGGTCTCGAGTTCGATTTTTTACCAAGTCCGACCAAAGACTCATTCGCCCATTCAAGCTGCGTGGGGTGCCAGCTCAAGTCTTGTTGTTGTCATTCGACTACAGCCAAAACCACACTGGTCTAGCCTGAGGGAAACGGTAGCCCAGTGGATCCGCGTTCGGTTAGCAGTCAGAGGATTGCGAGTTCGAACCCGACTGAATGGACTTGACAAAAAGTAAAAATGTAGTGAATTGTAATCGAAGGATTGTCATTTTCACTTTTAAATTATTAAAGTCGTCTAAAAATATCCAATAATATATACCGGCGTGCATACGGGACTGGTGCACGTTAAATCTGATTGGTGTCCAATTGTTCTAATACCCATTGAGGTAGCGTCGGGTACATACCAGTTCGGGTGTTGTGCTCGTCATCTTACCATGGTTCAAAAATACAAGGCATTGTTGCCGGGTCTTACCTTCGAGATACACCCCGAACCGTCGCCAATAACCCACTGTGCTTATCTAGGACGACGTTAATTCAACCAATCAACATGTCCAGCCTGGTGCAATAAGTTCCAAGGTTTGTCCGCTTTGTAGTGTTCCCGCTCCACCGTTGGCAATGACCGTCAAATGTTGGAGAGTGGAAGGCATCGGAAGGCTGGTCGAAGAGCCCCAAGACAAAGAGCCCGAAAACATTGGGACCAGCTGGGCGACCACCCTATGCTGTTGGTGCCTCATTGCAGCATGAGGAGGCAAATATTTGCAAATGATGATTGGACCAGGCTGGGCAAAATGCGAAGCTATTTAGGGGAAGCTATTACAATAGGGATATTTTCTTTGAGATAGCCCGAACTGTTGCTAATATCTCACTGTGTAATTCTAGTACGACGTTCTTTCAACCAAATGTTTTAAAGTAGTGCTTGTAAAATTCGGTTATTTTTGTTAGTACGAGTCATTTAAAAAAAAATCAAATATAGAAATTAACCAAGCTCTAATAGTAAGTTGAAATTCTTACTTTCAAACTTAAGCCTGTCTTTAAACAACCTTAACCTGATTTGGGTCTTTCTGAAAAGCCTTGACTTTCCCAAAGTCAATATTGACTGTTCATCTCTCTTCCCCGACCCCTTTTGCCTCTCCACTTCGCTCATTCGGAGATGGAGCGGAGCCAAGCGCGCGCCCCTTGAAATTCGAACGACGCCACTCGTCTCTCACGGAACCACTTCGATTGATTATTTTTACAGCTGACTTGGCCCACTTTCCGCTTGCAAAATAACAATAAAACACCTTAAAGAATCCACCCTCTTTTTAGAACATAAGGGAAAAAAACTAACATTTTTGGAATGTGAGCGAACGTTCATTTATTACGTCATACATTTTTTTTACCCTTCCTCTCTCGTTTCACCCTACGTCACGCCAATATTCTAGTATCACACTTCGTCACGCCAAAATTGTAGTATCACACTCCGTCACGCCAATATTCTAGTATCACACTTCGTTACGCCAAAATATCACACTCCGTCACGCCAATATTCTAGTACAACACTCCGTCACCCTAATATTGTACGTCACGCTTCGCCATGTTAATATCCGCCACGCTATTATTGTCCCTCTTGTGTCACGCTAACCGTATGTATTTCCATGTCACGCTAAACTTAGCCGTCATGCATGTCATGTGCTGTTTTGTGCAAACCTTTTTTATCTACAATGCGTTTCCTATTTATAATTGTTATTGCAATGAGCTTAAATAAAATAATTGCAATTAATAGTAAAATAATATTAATAACGAAAATTATTTTTAAAATGAAACTTCTTTTTAGCGAGACTAGTAAATCTGAATGACCTTGACAAGGAAATCAAACATGAAACGTGAGAATGCTCGATAATAAATATTAGTGGGGGGGAGGGGGCAATTTAGGGACCTTAATTATTAAAGGTACGTGCAAAGAAACAGCCGCACAAATAAATTGTTGCAAAACTTTGGCACAAAGTGAAAGTGAGTCGCAATTCGGAGTTGAGGTGAATAGATTGATAGTGAAGTGTGACATTGGCAGGGGTTTAAAAATATGGAGAAAAGGTGCTGTGACATCATTTATGGACAGCCCCTTAAGATAACTGTCCAATATATTCAAACTTTTCCAGCGTGATTAGTTTAACTCTAACAAGGACGTATCAAAGGAAAAGATCGATTCCAAACCAAATCCAGAGAGGAGGAACCTTGACCGTTAAAGTTAAACTTGGCATCTCACTATGTCACTGTGTTAGTGTCAAAATTGTAGAGTGCGGTGGTTGCCATGGGGACAGTCTATCGGAAGAGACGAGACGACGCCGTCTTTACCTTGAAGGAATTGATTGGGCGGTGCTGCCCTCTGGTGGGGCAGAAGAGTAAATCAATCTCTACAGATTTCCCGTTTGTAGTTGGAAATTTTTTGTTCAGTTTGCTTTTCCTTTTTATTATAGTGAGTTTGATTTAGAAAAGCTTCGTTATTACATTTGGAAAAGGTAATCTTTGGATTCTTTTTATCGTGTGGTGTTTTGAATTTTTAATTAATGTTGAATTTAGAAAAAAATATTAAAAGGTTTAAAAATTTAATTTTTTTAAGGGTATAGATTATTCCTTACAAATACTCTATTGCATTCAATTTATTTTTATTATTTACTTTTATGCAGAAAATTTTCTGTACGAATGTACACAATTGGGTTGTCTCAAAAAAAGCAATTTCTGAAATATTTTGTTCCGTCTTTATAATATAACTAATTACGTAAAATTTCAAAATAATAATGTACGCCACATTTTTCCATTGTTGGTTTGTTTATTGTTTAGTTTTAGATACTGAAAGCTACTTAAAGGGCGACATATTACGTCACGCATTTATATGATAGAAGGAGGTCTGCCCTAAGTGACATACCTAATTTTTTTTTTTAGAATAAATTGCTCAAAATATGTTTGAAACATTAAAGTTTAATAACGTGAAAGATCGTTTTGTCGACCAAGCTAACAGCTTTGGCAAATAATAAAAAATGTGACGATTTTGTATAGATTGTAGTAAAACAAGTTTGACGAATGCGAAATCCGAGACCTCGCAGTCCTGAGTTGGATGGAATTAAATAATCGCTCGCAGTTGGAGTGTGATATTTTAGTTGCTCTGTTGCATTGCGATTTTTGCTCGTGCGCGGCTTTTTCTAAAAGTAAATGTTTAATGGGACAGAAACATATGATATATCCTTCAATGGAAAAAATCTATTCATGTATAAAACTACAACTCTACATGGATTTATGTGAAGTGTAGTAAAGTATAATTTTATCTACAACACAATCAACAATAAATAATATTTAAATAGTAGGGAAAACGCTTTTTAATGTCATTATTGTTTTTCTAATGAGTGAAATTATATTTAAGTACAATATTATCCTACTAGTAGAAATACCCGTTCTTCGCACAGGGTTAAATAAATATATTAATTTAGTTTTTCGAATTCTCATTATTTTAATATTGAAATATAACCATTCTTGGTATGGTATAACTTAAAATAATAAAAAATATGTTCTTATTTTTTTTTGTTAAAACAGATATTTTATTAAAGAAATATTTTGTCAATTATTTAAAGCAATAATCATATATTATTAATTTAGTTTAAAGTATTTTATTGTTCGCAACATATTATGATTTCATAACAATATTAATACTATTTCATTTTAACCCTGTGCACTCCGCGAACATCTTTGACATTGCGTTCTTTCCACGGAACAGTTATTCCTCTTTCTGTTCTTTTACCCACAATTTTTTATGCTTATAGAGGGGAGAAAATCGTAATATGTTTCGGATCTGCTAGAGAACAATTTGAAAAAAAACGATGTTTTTTAAACACAAGATCACGCCGTTCTCGTTTATTTTAAAGAACAGGGAACCAAAAGAACAAGTCGTTATGTTGGGGCCTGAGGGGTGACATCGGAGTGCAAAGGGTTAAATAGACATTTAAAAAATGGTTTGTAAAACCGTTATAAATTTATTTAAAAAAATTAACCGGTATTTTAAAATTTTGAGCCTAAGGTGCCCAACTTGATAATAAATAGTACCTATATATAAATTTGAGCCTTTTTTACGCAAAGGAAATATGTATTTTGCTTGCCAGAGACACACACACTGACACTTTTATTATTATAGATTTATTGTAATAACAACTTGCATGCTAAAAATCTATTGTAAGTAACAACTTGCATGCTGAAAACCTATTGTAAGTAAGTGTATACGTTGCAGGTGAAAAAGGGGGGGGGGAGGTATGGCTAGCGTGACAGAGACCCTAAACGACACAGAACACCCGAAGACTGTGCGACTGCTAATATATATAAAAAAAAACTTCAAGTAAAAACTCAAAAAATAACAACTCATTGGGGTCACTTTTAAAAAAAATTCTTCCAGGTAATTCTCGTCCAAACAGGTTGTTTTAAATACCTCTTGACCGCATCTGATTACACGTCAAAGAACAAGCAGATGGAAGAACAGACGCATTTCTCCCAAGAAAGTCCTTTTATTTATTTGTTCTGACCTCATTTGCATGTGCGAAGTGAAGTGAGAAGGGGAAATTAGCGGACGATAAATGCGAGTGTTCGATTACTAGGTTGCACCTGCCCACTGGTCACTTCCGTTATTTTTAGAATGAGATCGAGCGGGTCGGATATAAATTATTTTTTTTTATACCAAAAGGACGGAAATGACTTGGATAGGATGACATGGCTGAAAAAAAAAAGCGATCATATGATTTATTTTTTGTGTTAGTAAAAGAGGGTTTAAACAGTCGTATCGATGGCTTAGTGTACAGATGGGGGTTAAGTGCATTTTTCCCGAATTTGATTTGAAATCATCTTAACAACCTATTTACAATTTTATGGAATGAGACCCACTGGTATCCATGGTAACCACATGCATGAATAGAAAGTGTTGAAGCGCAATCTGTTGGCGCATAAATATTAGGTTAATTTGTAAATAACAGTGAAAAGTTCTAAGTCATTCTCATAAAAAAAATTGTATACAATAATTTTTTTTTTTTCTGTTGGGATTGGGATTTTTGTTAAAAGCTGTCGATAATCTACGATTTTTTTTGCGTAAATATGTTTAGCCTTAATTAAGCTTGATAGTTCAAAATAGAAATTGGATGCGTTAAATATTGCTCCATTGATGTTTTAAGGCGCTCCATGGATTCTTTTCATTTTCAAAATGAGTGATTAAAAAATTCTGCAAAAAAAATTAGGTGATGACTAGAAAACACAATTTACAAAAAATAAAAATTAAATACTACAACAAAAGAAAAGTTGATAGTCAAAGGGTTAATCATCAAATTGTAATCTCCATAATGTCTGATTGTGGTCGGTGAAAAACAATTATATTATTTAATAAACACCTTGACGGTTGCTGTCCTGAATTATTAGTTAATTGGCACTTAAAATCGCGATGCATCACCAGTGAAATGTCGATTTTTTTTCCAATACATCGATATTTATCGATATCTATGTTAAATAAGCCATTTAAAAAAATATATTTTTGAATAAAAATAAAATATTTAAAAATTAAATCGTTAACTTCTCTGTTTTATTCTATGTGAAATATTGATTTTTTTCCCCAAGATCTATGTTAAACATGTATTAAAAAAAAATTGATGTTCGGATAAACAATATTTAAGTTTTAAAAATTAAATCGTTAACTTCTTCGTTTTATTCGATGTAAACGAGTTTCTAAACTTTGCAAAAAAGAAAAAAATACAAATTAAATAAAAATTTACCTTGACATGAACGGTCGAATAATTACATATTTGTGTACTTATTTTATATATTTGTTTGCATTTTATGATATTTTTTTCACATTTTGGCTATGTACATATTTTCACTATACACTCTATTTAATCCTCTAAAATCTAAATAATCCCAAAAAATAATCCTTTACCTTTCTTTAGCGCATAAAAAATTAATTACTTAAAAATGTTTTTACTTCGTTTACCTATTGCTTAAGAACTTTCTCAACCAAATACTTTCACAATCCAAATCAATTCAATTAATCCACAAAATAAATAATGAACTCGAAACGTTTTATGTATTTCCATTATATAAATGATTATTTTGACGAACAAATAATTGTACAACTAATCGATGTTTGGACGTAATCTCTCCCAAAAGTTTGACAGCCAGATGTTTATCCAGCCTTCGGAATTTCAATACACTTAAAGTCGAAATAAATTATATTAAAAAAAATAGTTTGCAGTGTCAATAATATACGTTTGTTTTAGTGTAATTAGAATTTTAAAAAATGTGAAAAGCAGGGTAGCTTGTTGTTTTTTAAGTAAACATGCGTAAAATGTTCCTCTTTATTACGCTATTATTTGTTGTTAAAAAGATGGTAACAGAGATATCTTTGTTTGTAGAATTCCGTGAACAGTCAACCACAACAACGCGAAAATGCAAATCAGCTTTGCCCAAAGTCGCTGAAACTCCATTGTATTCAAATTAATTTGGCGAGAACGCAGACAATTGGTATTCTCGCCAGCTGTATAGAAACACTTAACAAATGCTTTGTATATTGTAATTATCCTAAAAGTTTAAGAAAGGTGCTTATTTAAACTACTCATTCTTTTGAAGAACTATTGATAATAGGTACGCAAACTATATTTTTTTCCCCTAGACCAAATGATGCTTTGTAAGGATTTGTATACATTATCGCTACTGTTCTTTACGTTGTAAACTTTTTATGATTTAACGTCTTATATGGGGAACGTCTAGGAATTGAGAAGGGGGGGTCTTTCTATTAGGTCGACTTGCACAATGCGCATTAAACAATGTCACTAACATCCGAAATACAAGACATTAAAATAATTAAATTCCATTATCTTCTAATAGTAAATAAACAAAGTCTTGGTAATGGTACAGTGTAACCCACCTAGCCGCTTATAAACAGCTGGTACCCCTTTGGAGCATTTTCGGTATCTCATCTCCTTATAAGCATCAAATTTGTCACCGAGTAATGACACGTTATTGTCAAAAACATCTGGTACTTCCTTGGAGCAGTCATTTGGGGCTCCTCATCTCCTCTGAGCAGTCGGTCTTGCCATCTCAACCCCCTTTTAGGCAGTCAGTTTAAGAATCTCGCATCATAGTAATTTTTTTCACTGGAATTTAACCTAAAATATACGCATTAAATCCTAGAAATTTCTTTTTAAAAAAAAAGGCATGTTCTAACTCTAAAAATATTTTTTTTTTATTCTAATTTTATAATGAGAATTTTACATCTTGTAATTTTTAACCATGGTTCAAATGACGAGATTGGTTGAATGAACGTCGCCTTAGATCTGCACAGTGGGCTATTGGCGACGGTTTGGGTCTAACCCGAAGGACAGACCCGGGAACACTGGCTCGTAACAGATGACGAAGACAACACCTCGCCTAGGATTCTTCGCCTAGGACCTAGGGACCCCCTACTCTTCAAACTTCGCATGTCGATTATTGTTTTGGTGCAGTTTTGCGTTATTGCTGTTGCCCTGGCACCATTTAAAAAGTCAAACCAGCCTATCTACACCACGACTATTTGGTATATGATACGTTTAATGGGCACCAGCCTCTCTACACGTTGTATGTTCGGTTTGGATAACAAGGGTCGAACTCTCCATCTCCCGATTACGAACCCATTTCTAGCTGTATTCCCTTTTAGGCTATTGAGGGCTTAAACCTGTACAGCAAACTTCCACCTATTTCATCGAAAGTTTCTCAAAATAATTGAGATAAATGGCCAACATGCTCTGCTTGTTAGTGGTAGTAGAAAATGAGCTAACGTAAACAAACTGCCGCTGAATGGCTCCTCGCTTCAGACTTGGATCGATAGCCGTCCAGACTGCTTTAAACGAAGGCTGTCAAATCAGAATGGAGCTTGGACCTTTCGAAGAAACTTGGTGCAGTATGGATTCCGAAGTCTGGACAGTGTGGTCTGAACATTGTTCGCATCTACCATATGGGCGGGGTTCCAACACATTCAAATTGGAATTTTACATATTTTTTAATTTAATTCCCTTTATTATTGTCATTCAAATGAACTGCAATTCAGAATATTGTATTCAGCCTATCAAATTTATTTTCTTCGTATTCGAATAAGAGATCGAAGGGAAAATCACAACAGTATATGGAGATTCTTTTTATATAAAAGCATGTAAATAATAGATTTTAATATACTTGGTTAAATTAGATTTTTTAACTAAATATTTTATTAGTGGAGATGGCTATTCTCGATTCAGTCGAGGACCCATACTTTTAGTAAAAATTTCACAGGGTGGTGACACGTTATCGGGCGATGGTCATTGTGTGATGTATCCCAATTATCTGAATTGGCATAAAATAAAACATCGTTTTTGCCCAACTTCGGATATATTTTAAGCCGTTTAGCTTCGGCTACACGGGGCGGGCTTTACACCTTTATAGGTAAGTTCGTGTGGTGTGGGTATTGAAACCGCATAGCTTTAAAGTAGTTAAAAGCATATAAAAAAAGAATGGGTTAATGTGTGTAGTTAAACAGCCAAACAATAACCACCACCCAACAATTTGTAACCACCCGGTACATTTTTTTTAAACTTTAAATGAATCTGAAAGACTGATATACCCTAACACAAGATAAAGTAGGAATCTTCAGACGAAACTAAAATATTTTGTCATTTATTTTCTTTTTTAATTTTTTTTCAAAAATCTTTCTTTGTAATGTCATCTAGACTCTGTAAGAAATATTTACTTTCAAAAGAAGTGGAACTGTAGTAGTGATGACTGATTTACCATTATAGGAACGCTAGGCCTGGGCTTAAAGGGAGGGAGGGGGGCATTTTTTAATTGCAACTAAACTACACACAAAAGTTGCATATACTTTGAATTATTAGTTCTGAACGTTAAACAGAAAATCAAGGGACAAACCAGGGAGGAAGGGCCGGAAAGTTCCAATTGCGGCCCATTGCAACCTTTTGTCTGGGCGATAAACAATTGTTTTCTTCTTTGATAATATGATAAACCTGGCTCCATTCGGCCGCAATTGGGATATTGCCGGAAGGGCAGTCATCATATTGAACAGTTTTTTTTCTTTAATTTTTATTTTTCAAGACTATTTTTTACCAGTGACGCGGGCCTGTAGTACTAAACTTTCTAAATCAGGCCCTGGTGAAGAGTCTGAAATATACAATTGAGTAAAGCACGGTTTGCTTGTCGATGGAGATTTTTGACATGTGTACAAAGTGTAGCTTGAAATGACCCTCTTCCTTCCCATGTTGAGCTAATCAACGAGTCGTGCTCCGCGTTATGCGATGAACGCTGACGCAAGCAGTTACAGTTAATTTGCTTCGCCGTCAGTTTCCATTAGCGATCGTCTGCCAAAACGAATTAGAATGGGGAGTATAATTAAATCAGGGTGACGTCACTGATAGAACAAGTGACGTCGTTCATATTGACTATTCCATTTTTGATTCTATTCTATTTCGTTGTTTCCTAATATTTTTTAAATGATAAAAAGCTAGTTTATCGAGCTAGTTTCAATTTTGGGCTTCGTCCATTGATATGCATTGGTAAATTTTGCAGTATACCCCTCTTATTTGCAGTATACAAAATTCGTTATGAAACAAGAAGGGCAGTCTTCAAAATTACATACCAAAACAAAGCAACAGACAAATAATTATTTTAAACGACTGCATATTTTACTTTTTCTAATAATAATATTTTAATATACGACTGGATCCTAAAACTGCAGTAGACAATTGAAGAGCAAACATTCAAAACGTGTTTTGTCATATTCAGATGATTCGTGAGGAAAAGCAAACAGCTATTCCTAAATGCAGATTCTAGTCGGTGGGACAAAATGTGTTTTGAAGGAATAAAATAGGTTAGTTCATAATTGATGTATAATCTAATTTTCAGATATTTTGGACAAAACACGTTTTAAATGTGTGCTCCTCAATTTTTGTAAGATAAAACAAAATTATACTGCCCCTTGATCTGTGTGATACGCTTTGTATAATCTTGCACTTCTTAATAAAGTTTATATTTTTTTTATAATTGTGTAGACACCGATGACATATTAATGGATGGTATATTGGTTAAAAGTCAGTGTCATCTTCTGGAATTCCAGATAAATATTCATTAAATGAACCATTATAGTTAAAATTTAGTAAAATACAGAAAAATTTGAAGGTTGCTACTAAAGGACTATGCAGCACAATAGTGATTTTTTTAAAATGCTAAAAATTCATCTTAAAAAAAAAAAAAAAAATTGGAGTGGGGGGAGGACTAATACTTTAAACGCAAACTAATTTTCAGAACAATTATATTTTAAATTTGACTCTTGACTTGATTAATTTTCATAAATTATTATTCGTATTAAATTGTTGTTTTATAACTTTAGCCAGTCATTCAACTGACGATTGATTGTATATCATTTCGATGAAGAAGCACTTATATTTATTTAATATTTCGTCCCCATACTACAAAAGTAACCTGAAATACCATTATATATTTTTTTCACGTGAAATGTCTTTAAAACCAATTACGTGGTATAGAAACGCCATGTTTCACTTTCAAGGTGAACTACTCCGACACTATAACTCCGTGGCGCGATTGACATTTGGTCTGAATCTATTGGCAATGCAAAATACATGCCCATTCTTGAAGTAAAGCAAAGCACGTACGGGGAGTGGATGGGGACACACAGTGTCAGTCGGAACAACTTGTTTATCTTGTTCTATTTCTATAACGTTATGAATTGACATTTCACGTTAATGATATCTGTCCGACCACAGTCACGGCCACATCTATTATTTTTCATATATAATAGATAACTAATAAAATAACCCACTTTTTACCGGGACTTTATTGAAAAGTAATTGCGTTGATATATATATATTTTGATGATATACTTGTTCGAAATCGAATCTTCTATTTTTACAGACACCTCGCATTGGATAGAATCGCTTTGGAAACAATGCATTTATGACCCATCTTAAAATCGAGGAGGAATGCGGTAGTCGTAAATCCCCCCCACTAATATTCTATATAAAAATTCTCTTCCTCGTCTTATAAAAACTAAAAATCACGACAAAATCGACATGAAATGACGTTTTGCACCACGTGACAACAGCAAAGACTTCGTCTACAAACCTTTCCGCTTGCACGTGCGACGGGAGAAATGTGGGTTACCAGACCAAAACAGTGGCGCGGATTTCTGTCGCCAAGTGACGCCAATGTGTATCTCCGTGGGCGAGAGTTTATTGCGCAGTTAGGAGCAAGTGCGAAAGGGTTGAAATGAAGTGTTGCTAGGCTGTTTTCGGTCAATTTGGAAACACATTTGATGAAAACGGGTACATTCGGAGAAAATGTTTTAAACTAAAAGAGTTTTTATATTCAAGTAAAATCAAATTTGTAACACAGGCAATAACAGTTAAATAAAAATATCGGTTATGGAATTCACGTCATTTTGATTTTTAAACCAAATATGTTATGTATATTTTTTTTACGTGTGTGGGGTTATGTTTTAATTTTTTATTTATTTCAATTTTGTTTTTATAAAAAAAAATATTGTTATGCTAATCTTTTGCACTTCACTGCCATCTTTCGGACGACAAAATATCGACCAGCCCTTTGTTGAATAAGCACATCATATTTAAAACACACCGTTCTTTCGGTAACTTGTTTTTTTTCACTACAAAATAAATTATTATATTTGTCAATCTTGAAAACTAAACATTTTTTATAAAATAACAGGAGCGTAAGTATTCTGTAATTAAAACAAAAATGCACTTAAAAAAATATAAAGTAATTGTAAAAAAAAAATTTAAGATTCATTCTTCATATAAATGTTTTTCTCAATTGACAAGTGTAAAAAAAAAAGTATAAGTATCATCTTCAACAAAAATCGAAAACTTTTACGTTTGAATCACATCATTAAAATCCTAATTCAATACTCGCCTAAAAGAGCGATAACTCTCTCATTCCTCCAACCCCGCCCGTGACATCAGGAAAAGCCGTCAGCTCGTTGAAAGACTACAGGGAAAGAAGAACGGGCATCCGCAAAACGCTCTCTCTCTCTTCACCAAAATGCGAAAGTGACCGATTCCCATCACTCCCTAACCAATTCGTGGATGCACACTAACCATTCTACACCACTCTCCTGTGCGTGACAGTCATGCGGTAACGTTCGGTGTAAGCAACTGCGTAAAAAAGGATTTGTTTTTTACTGTGTGTGAGGTTCTCTACAGATCGATAGCATCGCCATGGCGATCCCGGAGGATGAGCACACGACTCTGTGTAACGGAAGGGCGCATCTAACGTAAGTGCCTTTCCATTTGTTTTGGTGCTGCGTTAGGTCTGAGATCTGGTTAATGAGATGTCGTGATTGGTATTGAATAATGAGAAATAATATATGTTTAAATGTGTATGGGTTTTATGATTTTATACAATTGTTTTTTTGTTCTTAATTATTCTGATTACGTTAAGAAACGGAATTCTAGAATAGTTCCACTGCCTAATTTATTGACATCATTGTTGGTGTTTCATTTGCCATAATTTGATTGATTAGATCTGGTTAATGAAATAACATGATTGGTGTTGAATAAAAAAAATAATAGATCTTAAATTTATTAATGTCATATAATTGTTATATATCCAGAATTATTGTTCCATTGCTTGTTTTATTGACATGTGTTTCATTTGTGATATTTTGATTGGATAGATCTGATTAATGAAATATCATGAACTGTGTCGATTGGTAAATTATAAGAGTGCTTAAATGTGTTTGGGTTATTATGTTCGGAGATTCGATGCCATACAATTGTTTGTGTTTGTGCTCTTATTAAAAATAATCTGATACGGTTATATAAACAGAACGAAAGAATTTCCATGCATGTTTTATTGAATTTCGAAACTTATCTGTGAAACTTTTTATATCGTGACTGAAATATCGTGAACTGTGTCAAATAGAGAAAAATAATAGTTCTAAATGGGTTCGTCAAGGAATTTAATTATGCTGCTGATTAAACTGTTTAAAAAATTCTGCAAATAGAGAGAGCAGTGTCCGCAAGCCATAATAAGTTTCCTTCTGCTGAGGGACAAGAATGACATTACCAGAGCCCCTTGGCACATGCCGGGCCCTGTCCACGGGACCCCTTGAACCATATTTTAATGTTTTTATAGATAAGTTTTGCACCATCTTTTTATCAATGGATTAAAAAAGCGCATTGTATAAACTGTCTGTATCAATTTCATCACTTTTATAATTTTAATATAATTTCAGTTTATGGGAAAAAACAACTGATAATTTAAAAATAAAAACCAAAAACAAAAAGTGTGAAAAGCAATTTTTGCATTTTAAAAGATTTTCAACAAAAAAATTTTAAAAAAATCATATTGATGTTATTGCCAATACCTAATAGCAATGGTGTAACTATTCTGCTCGCCAGCCCATAATTTTTTTTAAAAAAGATTCTTTTTACAATTTTTTTTAAATCATTGCCATATAAGGAACTAGTTCCGGCTTTAGTCTTGCCGGTGTGTGCGAAAATGCTCGTTGGCTGAATTGGTAACAGAAGTTTTGCCGGTGAGTGTAAAAACGGCCTGACTGACATTGAATTTTATCGTCTGCAAATAAAAACGTGCAGTAATAAGGTCTCAATTTCCTCAAATTTAACGTAATAGCAGTTTGATTTCAGTTTGTTGTGAGAACCAAAAAAAATGCCGTCTGTTGAAGGCAACTAAGTGCAAAATGAGCGAGAGTTCCACCAAAGATGTATCCTCGAGTCGGCAGGACTCCAAAAGTTGAACGTTCTTTTGGTCCAACTTCAGTACACACTAATTGCGTCTGCAAAAAAATAAGAGTGGGGGTGGGGTATGCAAAAAAAAAAAATTCAACGAAATGTTTTAAAAGAAAAATAAACCGTTTATAGATGTAATAAGGATTCATTTTTTTTAATACTTAAAAAAAAATCGCATTACCTCGCAAAGTTGCAGTAGAGCTACACAATGGGCTATTGCATATCCTTAGTACATATTAATAGTGTATCCAGGACCTGCAATAGTAGAAGCATTGTGAAATAAAAGCTATTTAGTAGAAATATAATGAAATAAAAAAAAAAAAATTACTTTTTGTTGTTGTAGATTTATTCGAAATTGATTTTCGCGTTTAAGTTAAAGTTAATGTACTAAAATTAATGCTACTACCCGTTGGCGGCTCTTAGCTTGTCAAGGTCAGAACATAAAATGTTTTTTGAGGATACATGGTATCTACATGTACCGGTTAACGGCTATCGACGCAATTCACCTGTCAAAAGGCGCAAAAAAATGTCTCCATAAAACCTTTATTAAAATTTTACATATAAGGTTTTATGTTTTATACAGGAAAACTTAATTTTTTTAAAAGTTTTATTAAATTATAAGTTTTTGCTTCAATATTCTTCATATAAACTAAAAAAAACGTTAAAAAATTCTCCAATTTTTTTTTTCTCCAATTTTTAGTCATGAAGGAAAAATGCAGATATTTTAACGATTGTATTCATGTAAGTAAAAAAAAAAAAAAAATTTAAATTGCATTTTTTTTTCTTCAATATCTTTTGTATAACCTTAAAAAAAATCTACAATTTAATAATTTTGATAAAGGTTTTATGCTGACTTTTTTGCTGAGCAGGAATCGGCATTTGCCGTAAGAAAGCCGCCCTTGCACTGGTGCAGAAGAGCCCATTTTCACTATCGCTTCCACTAGCTGTAAATAGCCGCCGTTGTTTCATCGGCGCGCGTCACCGCATCGGAATCCGATTCCGCAACGTTTCTGATATCGAAGCGCTATAAAAGCACCCAGATAACGCTTTTATCTGTCGATCCCGCTGCTCAAACTCTACTTTGAAAAAAACTTACTTGCGCAATCGACCCAAATGCGACTTTGTTTATACTGAAACTATGTAAAATCTGTGAAGGACTCTTGATATTGTATGATGAATTATGATTGGGCTGAAGAAATGCAGTGACGTGAAGTAGCATCGAGGCATTTTATATGTGTCACGGTTTCTTTTAAAGTATACCTCACATCAATTGATTTGTAAAACTCATTTATATTCCCAAATATAAATAAACTTTAATCCACGCGGATAAAAAAAAATAAGCCAAAATCATTAAATCTGTAAATGTTTTAAAAACAGAAGTTTTCAAACTTTTCGAAAAAATTAATTCAAAATTAAAAATGGAAATTATTGAAAAGAAATGCAAGTTTTTTAAATAAAGTTTTATGCCGGTCAAATTAACTAGTAGTTCTGAGAACATGGGACCACGCGACCAAAAATGTGGGAAAAAATCTGAACATTATATGAAACGGAACCACTAAAATGGCTATTATCTTGAAAAGGAATTTTAAAAAAAAAATTCATAAGAAAATGTATACGTCGTTTTTAATGACTTCAGGAATATTCATGCTAAATTTAAAGAAAAACAGACAACGCGTTTGGTCGTGATGGCGTAACAAATTTACAGACGAAATGCCGAACGATCGAGTTAAATCAGGACCTCGCTAACACTCGGTCAATAAAAAGGTTGTATGTAGGGTTTTGATAAAGGTTTTATGCTGATTTTATTTTTAGTTTGATACTTCCAATCACATAGCCAGGAATTGGGTTACGGGGAACGGAACCAGGAAAAGGTACACACAGGACGGAAAGAGTGCGAATGGGGGAGTGAGTCCGAACGAGACAACTATGTGCAGACGATCTTTCTAAAAATATAATCGTTTGGTGATTCCCTCGGGAGAGAGGAGGACGTGGATCATCGCTTCTTTTGTTTCAGGTCCTCTCGAGTGCCGGTCACTGGCCCAAGTCCCTTCTGGGGGGGTTATTTCTGTCCCGCTTGACCCTCGGTCCGCGGAAGTGCTTGGGAAATGGTGTGGGATTCACACACTGGGCTCAAAGCCAAACATGTATATAAAATATTTAAAAAAAAAAAACACTATTTTATTAATTAAATTAATAAAAAGTAAAGCTTTTTATTCTCTCAGCGACTACGAAATTAACATAAATATTTCGGGGTAAGAGAATAGTGCTTTTTAAGCGCATATTTTAAGGCCAATTCCAGAAATAATTTTTTAAGTACATCCAAAACTAGGAAATTTTAATTTTCGTTTCAATGTGTTGGGCATATTTGGGGCTGACGACAGAACATATTAATGACCGATTTGGCCAGAAAGTGGCACCCTGTTGTTTACTTTCATCTATAAGTATTCGGTAGGAATTTCAAACTGAACAAAAATGAAAAACCGGTTACCTCAATTTCTAAGCACACGGTTGAAGTTATCGTCTACATGAACCATGCGTATTTAAATAAAATAATAATTTTATATATATGCATTCCCAGTTCTATAAAAGCTGTTATCACACATCGCATTTTCAATTGAAGACAAAAACATTTGAGTCTAGATCACGTGACCTGTGCCGTCCAATCAAAGGTTTTCTCTTTCTTATATTTCCGGAAAGCACAGTCACAAGAAATACTTTACAGATCAATAATTCATTAATTGTTTTAAAGGGCCGTGGTCTCCTTAGTGACAGTATAGAGTTTATTGCATATTGATGAAAATTTATCGAATGTGCTAACGTTTCACGTTTGATTTCCGTGTCATGTTGAATTTTTGTGTCACTGTCATTCAGCTTCACTGGCCTCGTTAAAGAAGTTTTACTTCCACAAATGTAGCTTTGATATTGGACTGGGGGAAAAGTCACTATATATTTAGAAAGTATCGCTGGACCCAACTCAAAATCCCCGTTTTCGACATTGTTACACAATCTACACAACCCATGGGACACATCTCCACGTGCTCATGCACACACACTTTCTCGTTGTTATGGACACTTTTTACAATGTTTCGAGGCGAGCCCTTCAGGTGTGTGGAGGGGGGTATGAGTTATGGGCGATGGCTCGGGGCCAAATCAGCTGGAAAAAGAGTCCGGGACTGAGACAATGGAGTTGGGAGGGGGCCAACGCATTTTTTAAAAGGCTGCAATTCCCATCGATTGTCTGTTGATTTCGCTGCACTTAAGTGCTGAAAGCTTTTACAGAAAACAATTTTAAATTTTACAGACCTAAAAGCGATGTTAAAAATGGGAAGTGCAGTGTCGCACAGAGACGTATTCAGTATTTATTCTCGGGCGGTGATTGTATAACTTTTCGCTAAGTTTGTTGTTTGCTAAGTTTTTTGCAAGTTTTATACATCATTGTGTACAATCGTAATAAAAACCGGCATGGGATTTTATTATTTATGCTATCCTTAGTTAATGCAGATATAATAAGTTACGCATGTTTTATCATATTGATGGTACAAATACTACAAATGGAATTATTTTTAAGTTCTTCTTTAATAGCAGTTTTAAATAAAAGTTATTGAAAGTTAAATTATTATATTACTGAATTTTCAATGAAACTTATCTGTTTTATTCGTCCAGAAAACATTTTGTCTCATCGAAACGAACTTGTAAAGTTTTAAATATGTAGAGTGTACACGAGTCGATGGAAGATTTAAGAAAACTCGTGTGCATTTTCGTTTGTTTAGTGATATTTGAAGGTGATCCTCAAATTTTCATTGGTGCTCCGCGGCTAACTAAAGGTAAAGAACCACAGATGTGCATAGAACTGCTGCACATTAAATCCGTCGTGGTCCTGTGTCCTCATGCCTGTGTAAGATTGCGTGGGGTGAAACCTCTGGTGTTGTCCTCGTCATCTAACTATTGTTTCAATGACAGTTACGAAGCACTGTTCCCGGGTCTTTCCTTTCAGGACGGGTTCCTTCTGAGCCGTCGAGCCCCAGTTGCTCAATGGATAAGGCGTTCAGCTACTAATCATTGGTGGTCGTGGACTTGACAAAGAAAGTAAAAAAGTAGTGATCTTGCGATCGGAGGGTTGCCAGCTTCGCTACAAAAATACTAGAAAGTCGTCCAGAATATCCAACAAATTATACTGGCGTGTATACGGGACTGGTGCACGATTAATCTGATCGGGATCCAATGTCCTGACGCCTATTGAGGTTGCGTCGTGTGCCAGCTCAGGTGTTGTCTTCGTCATCTGACCATGGTTAAAAAATACGAGGAATTGTTCACAAACCTTTCCTTCGAGATAGGCCCCGAACCGTCGCCAATAGCCCACTGTGCAGCTCTAGTGCAACGTTAATTAACCAAAACCAAACCAAAAGTTCTCCCCGTCATCTAACCATTGTTTCAAATTACGAAGCACTGTTCCCGTGTCTTTCCTATGAGGATGGGTTCCTTCTGAGACGTCGACGATAGCAATAGCCCATTGTGTATGTCTAGTGCGACGTTTTTTCAACCTACCAATAAATATACTTAAAAATATATTTTCCATTCCCCACCCCCCTCGCTTTCCGCGAAGTCTTCTATTTCCCAACTGCCATCCCGAAGCTATTTTAATCCTGAATATATATATAAAAAAAACTCTCGTCTGCCATCCCATTCAGCTTCGCAGACGATTCTCTCTCTCTTCCGCCCTCTTGCGAAATCCACCTGGGGAAGCGTAGTGGCTGCTGTCACGCGTTTCTATTTACCTTTTGGGAACCTCCTCTGGTGACGTCACGAACAGAGATACCTTTACGAGAGAATTCCGCTTCCTTGTCGAGTAGATGCGCTTATCGTTTGCTACAGCCCCCGTCCCTTTTAGATATGTTTAGATCGGTTGGTTGACTAACGTCGCACTGAAGCTACACAATGTCATTTGAACTGGCAGCCTTTCTATCCCGAGCACGGTGCCCTGTTGGAAGTTGATATTGGAACCCCCGAACGCTCATGTGAAACTCTAGTGCGACGTTAATTAAAAAGGAAAAGCAAGTTCTTAATGTTGATGTGAAATAATACAAATGACTCTGGAGCTGTAGCAAGCGAATATGACTTTCACACCTTATTTTGAACAAACCATAGGTAACTAGGTGTTTATCTTCGTGTTGCATGGAAACCCGCTAAGACCTATACATAAAAAATATGAGTGGCACTCGAACCTGCGACCTATTGTCCCGAAGTGGCACGCGCTACCGACTAAGCTGCAAAGTCTCGTTCTAGATCTTAGAAAAAAAAATTTAAGATGATTTCTTTATAAATATATTTCTAAAATCGTTTAAACAAAGTAAATAGATTTTTACAAAGCGAAGCGCCTCGGGTGTAATCTTGATTATGAATAGTACTTTATTTATACATTTTCAGCCTTTTATACGCAGAGGTAGTAAGTGTTTTGCGATCCACATACGAACTCTTTTAGCAGTGTTCACTCTAGGCGTTTTTTGAAGGGCGGTCTGCCCTGCCCGCCCTTTTTTCATCTTGATTAGCGCCCTCATGTTCCTTTTTCAAAAATGCCGCCCTCTTTTGAAAAAAAAATTTCTTGCCCTTTTCAGTCAAGCATAAGCGACCTTGCTTCCCTAACTGTCTTTAAAAAAAGGTATCTATTAAAAAAAAATTGTGTAAATTGGAATTAAGTGAATTAATGACAGTAGAAAAACAAACTCCTTTTTAACTACTTTTGTTGTGCAATCGCGATGATTCCAATATTTCGAGCACGGGGCATTCTACGAATCCTAAGGGTTGCACGTGCCCACATATGAAATGCTATGTTTTTTTAAAGGGAAGATGGTTTGGGGCGTATTGGCAAGATTATGCATTTTTTTTTACCAAATTTTGGATTTAAGTAGACTTTTCATCAGTTTTGTAAGGAGTCTGATTAGGGCTACTTACAGATTTGGTTTTTATGGAAAACATTAATTTTTAAATGTAAAATTCAAGATAGGCCTCGAACCGTTAACACTAGCCCAATAAGCAGCTCTAGCGCAATGTCAACCAACAAATCGGAACTTTTTTTATTTGGTCAAGGGTCCGATGTGTCAATGGTGGCCACGCCCACACCAAACTTTTTTTGAAAGTGCACTTTTAAAAACAAGAAGTGCCTTTTCAAAAATGGGGTACCCTTTTACTACCAACAGCGCCCTGCCCCTTTTTTTTCTAGAGTGAACACTGCTTTTAGTATTATATATTCAAAAACCTAGGTCATACTTTTTTTATTACAAAATGTAGCTAAAAAATTTTATTGTTCAAAATTGTTTTTAAATTCATTTAATCATTTTCAAATATTGTTAATTATATATCACGTATCTATGAGACTTTAATGTCAAGTGTCAATTAGAATTTCGTCGAAATGGATTAAATTCATTAGAGTGTATGGGGGGCATATATTTTGTAGACCGCTGTCTAATCAACGAGGCCTCCGTGGCCGAGCGGTTATAGGCGCCAGCTGGGAATTCGAAGATTCCTGGTTCGGTCCTAGGCGATGGACTTGACAAAGAAAAGTAAAAAAAAAAAGTAGTGATCTTGTGATCGGAGGGTTGCCAGCTTCGCCACAAAATACTAGAAAAGTCGTCCAGAACATCCGCAAAAATGAACGGCGTGTATACGGGACGGGTGCACGATACATCTGATCGGGGTCCTAAGTCCCGCCGTCTATTGAAGGCGTTAGGTGCTAGTTCAGGAGTTTCCTCGTCATCTGACCATGGTTCTCAAATAACGAGGTGAATGTGTATGTGTTCCCGGGTCTTTTCTTCGAGATAGACCCCGAACCATCGCCAATAGCCCACTGTGCAGCTCTAGTGCGACGTTGATTAACCAAAATCTAATCGACGGGAAAATGAACTCCACCTGTACTACAAAAAGATCAAATTCCCCGAAAGAGTGTTGTTGACACTGGTGTCGCTTGTTTCTTGTTCGTGTTCGAGGCGGAATCGCCCTCAAGCAAAACACACAAACACGTTTTTACTACTTTCGAATGGGATTCCTTTGTTTCTTCTGCTGGCATACTTCGGATGACAAGCCTACAAAGTAGTGTTTCAATTTGCTTTTGGAATGAGATGCCATGTTTGGAAGATTGTACACGGATTTGTCTTTGATTGTATAGGGATAGGGATATTCATTGGGAAAGTATTTTTATAAATGTTTTTATTATAGAAATATTTTTTTTTCCAATTTTATTTTTGCGATCGTATGTTTTTTTTTCGAAGGTCCTGCTGTAAGAAGTGACTTTAAATTTCGTATAAATAGTCGAAATATTCAAATACTTCTGTGAAAGAATTAAAATTTATTATCACAAAACAAATGAGTTTATCGAAAGAGATAGATATTTTATGTGTGCCATTAGAATTGATAGATTCGGACCATACATACTCTTTGGAAAATGCTTATGAAATATTTTTTGTAGTAGGACTATTTTATAAGTTATATTATTAAAAGGCATTTTCTCAGGCACAATCGATCGATGAGTTTAAAAAAGGACGCGTATTTTATCTAAACACTCTTCTAGTACAAGTTGATACCATAGTAGACATATAACTCCAATACTTTAAAGAAAAAATATTTTTAGAAAATGAAAACATTATATATATTTTTTAACCCCCCAAAAAAAACAATGCATCTCTAAAATATTTAAAAATAATTTGTATGACGTAAAAAATATATATTCCAAACTCGTTTTCTATATAATTTCCATCCTAGCCTGATAATCCAAATTCATACATCGATATGTCTTCTCTTCTAAAAATGGGTCGTCATAATCTTATAAAAGAGTCTGTCTGTGGGGTCTCCAAACGGGAAGAGCCCAATTGCGGCCGAAGCGGTGTAGGTTTACCATATTCTCAAAGAAGAAAACATTTGATTATCGCCCAGACAAAAGATTGCCATGGGCCGCAATTGGAACTTTCCGCTCCAAACACCTACTTCCTCTGCGTATAAAAGGCTAAACATTTAGATACAAGAATTATTCGTCCTCAGGATGTGCACCTGAAGCTTGGATTTGTAACATTCCATTGTTGTTTTTTTTAATTATTTTAACAAATTTGGATATCTCGCATAAAGAAACATCTTAGAAAAAAATATTTCCGAGATCTACAACGTCTCATTTGTAGATTAGAAAGTAGCGCACGGGATTTCTGAACAATAGGTGGCGGGTTCGAGTCCCGACGTTGGCCACTCGTTTTTTTTTATTGTATATACTTAATGGGTTCTTCAGCAACGTGGGGCCAAACAGTAAATAACATTTAAAAGTTTAGAAATCCCATATCTATGAGTTTTCTCGAATGTTTACCTTTGGGGCCTATGGGTATCGCCTACCTCTAAATGCAACGAAAGAGAGAGAAAAAAAAATGCTGAAGTGGAGGGTGTGTGGCGTGGTATTTCCCCGGCATTGCTTTTCCTTGTTTGCGCGGTGTCACAACTCGAGAAATCCCTGAGGGAAAGACTTTCCAAATCCCGTCTGCTCTCTGTTGGGAGACTGGTTTTTATTTCCCCATCTTCCAGAATACATCCCTATGCATGGGGACTTTTCTCTCCCCAACGTCTGAACTCTCAAATGCCATCCTACAGATAAAGAGGAATGTTTGGCTACCCGTGTGGCATTGTGGTACTGGGTACTGTTGTTAAATTTTATGTTCGTTTCAGAATTTATAAAATGGTTTGGTTAAATAACGTCGCACTAGACCTGCACAGTGGGCTATTGGCGACGGTTCGGGACCTATCTCGAAGGAAAGGCCCGGGAACGATGCCTTGAATTTTTTAACCATGGTCAGATGGCGAGGACAACATCTGAGCTGGCACCCAATGCCTTCAATAGACGTCGGGACTTTGATCAGATGTATCGTGCACCAGTCCCGTATACACTCCGTTATTTTTTGTGGATGTTCTGGACGACATTCTAGTATTTTGGTAGCGAAGTTGGCAACCCTCCGATCGCAATATCACTACTTTTTACTATTCTTTAGTCTAGTCCATCGCAAGGTTTGAACTTGGAAAAGGTACACAGAGGACGGAAAGAGTGCGAATGGGGGAGTGAGCCCAAGGGGACCCTTGGATTCCTAGCTGACGCCTTAATCCACTCGGCCATGGAGGCCTCGAATTTATAAAATAAAAATACCTCATAATGTGGAATGGATTATATTTTTTTCGGGTTCTTCCGATTGCCTCCCTACAGCATCCTTAGTATAAGACGACTAAACATATAGTTTTTCTGTGTCCTAAAACCTATTTCGGGCCAGCGGCGGCTCTAGCTATATGGTATTTGGGAGATTTTCTAACTTACACTACCTAAAATAGACTTTTTTCCGTGTTGGAATGAATTTTTAAAAAATATCTGATAATTCAACACACAATGTCTCTTAACGAAGAGGTTGTAGACATACTGTCTACTAATTTAAATCCACTGACAGATGATAGAAATAATACTTAAACGACGACTACTTATACGCGCAACAAACCTCTCTACAAATTATTTAAAAACTATATTCACTCTCTAATATTTTATTCGCTCGCTAGTGTAAATCGCGAGGTCTACCGTTCCTTGAATTGCTAGTTATATACTCGGAGAAATGTTCACAACATTTTTCATCGTCCATTTCTGTTAAATAAGTATCATTCTTTTGTTGAAAATCGAAGGAAAATAATTAGTTTAAAGAGTTATTTATAGTATCTTGAAACTCGTTTTTGTGAATGCCTTTAAAAGAGGGACGCCGTGTACAAATGGATAAAAAATTAACTCCTCTACAATTCCATTCTAAAATTACACCGATATAATTAAATTTGCTGTTGGAACGAGAGTTAAAAATAAGAAGGGAATGGTTTCTCGGTATATATAATTCCAATCATTAGTGACAGTAGTTTGATTAAGGAAATTATTCGACGATACTGTAGCTACGACCTTAGCGTCCTTGAAGGTAAGCGAGGGGAGCGTTCACAAATGGCAATTACAACTCTTTCCTGTTCAGATGTTCTAGAGTGCTATTCTACGTAATATCCTTCGTGGTCCATGTTTATCGTGGTGTGAAAATTTGAATAGTGGCCTGTCAGCTGAGGTGTTGACCTCGTCATCTGACTGTGGTTTAAAGTTGCGAGGCAAGGTCCGTCCTTTCGGGATAGATTCTGAATCATTTGGCCATAGCTCATTTTTCTAACCGTAAAACATTTTGTAGTTCTAGTGCGATGGTAATGGTCAGGGGCGGCGATTCGGGGGGAGGGCAAGGGGGGGGGGGGCGGTTTCCCCCGCACTTTTTTAAAAAGTAATTATAAGTAAAATTTTTTACTGCATTGCCAAAACATGGAAAAATTTCGTACCCTAACCCCCTACATGCCAAAATGAACTTATATTCCTATATGTACTGAATTTGATTTAGACAATTCAGTACAATTTCTGAGGAAACCGAGGATAGTTTGAAATTGAAGGTTTAGCTGTGGATCCAAACTACGCAAAAGTTTTTAAACAAGGCAATAGTAAGTTGAGTAATACTTTCAGATTTTCTTATTTATCCAGATTTTTCTTATTTTTTTTTATAAAGATTTAGATTAAATAAGTCCATTTTATTACAAAATTTAACAATAAAAGCAAAATTGCGAGATTTTTTTTTTTTTAACTTTAACTGATCATATCTATTATTAATTTTTTTTTTCAAAAATTGAATCAGCCGAAAAAAAATATTGACCCTCGAATATTTAGAAATAAAGTTTGCAACCTTGATTGCTAATTACGCATAGAAAATTTTTCAAAAAAAAAAAAAAAATCCTAGTAAAATATGTTCTCCCCTTTGAAACTTTCCCCTTCTTTTAGCACCCAATCGCCGCCACTGGTAATGGTGTCTATTAAAGCGTAATATGGTATTTATATCCTGATACCACATGTAGCTATAATTATAATGACGTTTCGCACTGTGGCTTGTAGATTCCAATTTCAATACTATACTGTACAACGTTTAAAAGCACGGACTCACCGAAAATGGGCCTACAATAATGAACGCTTTTTAAATTAGTGTACGACCCCCTTCGAGTCCGTGTTGCCGATCGTTCAGGTGCGATTGTTAATTCACGTGTTTTGTAGTCGTGACTCAGCATTCAGATATTTCCCGACGTCGTTTCTAGCGCCTTTTTTCGAGAGGCTGGGCGATGATTTAGCAGCGAACCTTTTGCTGTTTGTTCGAAAGGAAATTCTCCCGAGATGAGTGACGTACGATCTGGTTGAAACGCGTTTTCGTCAGATTTTTTTTTTCTTTTCCTTTTTGAGTCTGAAGATGACTTTAAGTGTTCGAAAGTGTGCAGATTGTTTTTCTTTTTTTCTGGTTTTATAAGACGTAGATGTAATCTATAAAATGGCGCAGTAGAATTTCCTTAGGAAAAAAATATATTATTTTTAGTGCTGAATTGCATGTTGTGAAAAAGTTTCGTATCGTTATCTCTCTATTGGCATTTTGTACCAGAGAAGTAACGATAAAGACTAAAGAGTAATTGAAACCTAAAATCCCTTGCTCCTGCTAAGTTGCGAAAATGTAGATACGTCTCTACGACGTGTAATCGCGAATATGTTGTTCTTCTATTTCTTAATAGACAGGAAATCCTATCCGTTTCATTAGAGTAAAAATGTGAAAGTCAGAGTTCTAAACCGATGGTATCAAATATTTTACTCTCTGATAGCTCTGTTATGTCATACCACCAACCAAATCTTTTAGTCTACATTTCTTTCTGTGCACAAAAAAAAACTCGAACACTTTTACTTTTAAATGTATTGCTCTGCTTACATATTATATTAAAATGTGTTTCTCTTTGTTTTCAAAAACTGTTAATAACATTGAATTCAAAACAAATATATAAAAAATGTAAGGATTCAAGAGCAACAAAAAGAATTTATAAAGATAAAGTAAATTTTAGATAACTTTTATCCGACGAGTTTTTCAGTTTTATTTTAAAATTACTTGACCCACATAGACAAATTAGGGTCTTTATGTAAATGCAAAATACAATTATAAATATTACTTGAGCAGAAATCTAAGCAGTGTAGATGAATTACCGAATTAACTAAAAAAAAATTTATAAAAGTCATAAAAAAAATTGCTTTGCATAATCTAAAATAGTTATTTTAAGAGACATTACAAATATCAATTAACAAAAGATGCCATTGCAATGCAAATGCGAAAAACATGAATGGAAACAAATTTCAACTTTCAATTCAACTGTGAGTAGTTTATCAGTGCTTTAGTAGTGTCGCCATCTAGGGACACATTTTGTAAAAAAAAGATGTTTTATGTTAAAAGCCCTTTTTTTATTTTCAATAAACCTCCAAATTTCCCCTCGTTTCACGTTGTAATAAAAATGTCTTTAAAATTATAAAAATAATAAATTTGAAAATTAGTTTCGATATTTAACTATAAAAAAAGTCATTGCTAAATTACAAATAAATAGAATAATTCATAAAAAAATAAATCCTGACGTAATGTATTTTTTTTCTCCATCAGACACATTAGTCAAAACATTATAAACTATTTGACACGTTTCTTCAAACATCAATTCGATTCTACCTTCAACACGCACCATCAATTATGCATGCCGCAACCTCCGTCGCAACACCTTTCCAAAACCATCTGTCAACAGAATCATCTATGCCGCATTCTTCACCCGTAAGACCTCCGGTGGTGGGGCCATCTCTCACAACCCAAGGGCGACCGGCGCAGAGGTGTGAGTTACGGTTTCTGCTCTTCCGCATATTAAGTGTGCTTTGGGTGGCAACTCGAGTGATTTATGTCTCTCGGTTTCTGGGTTTTATTTGAAGTTGGAATATTTACAGGTGTATTAGGAGAATGATGAAATAGTGATTGATTATTGCTTTCAGATATCTTGGCTGCAATGCACTCTTTATGTTTATGCGGTCATTTAAATATCCTTAATTATATCGTAGGCGTGGTAGGAAAAATCGCTTATTTTTCTCTTGATTTTTTTGTTAAATTTTGCTGTGGAGGCAAGCTTAGGAGAACCAGCAACTCGATTATTTTCTGCATATTTGGTGAATGTGATACAGTGGCCTCTGGAATGAACGCATGAAACCAAGTGGTTCCTGAGATTCAACTCTCAACCGTAAAAGAGGTTAATGTTCCTGGTCAGTACTAAATGATTTTGTTGATAAGAAAAATCAACAAGTTTGTAATATGCATGATACCGAAATGTACTACGTAACTCCAAACCACTCATTCATTAGCCGTAAAGAAAACTGTTTGCCGGCGAAGTTCACTCGATTCACCTCTAAATGTGGAATTAATTCAAAACAAGAAGTGATCGGAATACATGAGCTTCGTTTCTTCTCCAAGCAGCTTTCACTACTGCTGGTGAATGCGTGATTTCGAATTATGTATTTTCTTATTAAGCCGACGATATGTTCACTATCAGTGAAACAGGAAAAAAAAAATTAAACAATGTTGATTTTTAAAATTCAAAACGCCCTTGTTGAATTCGTGTTCTCATCCATCATTTCCTCTCTTTCTTAAGAAAATATATCGTTGGGCAACCCTTTTTAATAAATGACGCGTATCATTTCAATTTCTCGAATTCAATTCGACGGAAACACGGAAGCCTTTTTCTTCCCTATTGTCCCATTGTACGCCTTTCGCAATAGAGACGAGCGAGTTCTCCATTAATCCAGAGTCGTAGTGACACAACTGCGACAGATGGTTGAGTTGCGTCATTCCCTTGCAGCGAAGATGTCACTCGACGCCCCCTCTCTCTCCCCTCGTCAAGGTCCCCCCCCCCCCTCCACCTATATCTGGGGAACCCAGCAGATAGCTAAACTACTTTCTATTTGGAACACTTTGAAAGCACAGTGACGACTCGCACGAACGAGAAAAACGCGCGCGAGCTTTTGCAGATAGCTCTGTGATTCGATAATACAAACCACGTGGTTTGGATTCCTAAATCACCGAGGAGGCCCCCGTGGTCGAGTGGATTGGGGCGTCACCTGGGAATCCAAGTGGCCAGCCTTTGCGAGAACTAGACTAAAGAATAGTAAAAAGTAGTGATATTGCGATCAGAGGGTTGCCAACTTCGCTACCAAAATATTAGAATGTCGTCCAGAACATCCACAAAAAATTAACGGCGTGTATACGGGACTAGTGCACGATACATCTGATCGGAGTCCAAAGTCCCAACGTCTATTGAAGGCGTTGGGTGCCAGCTCAGGTGTTGTCCTCGTCATCTGACCATGGTTCAAAAATACGAGACATCGTTCCCGGGTATTCACTTCGTGATAGGCCCCGAACCGTCGCCCATAGCACACTGTGCAGCTCTAGTGCGACGTTAATTAACCAAACCAAACCACCGAGAAGCTCGCGCGTGTTTTTCTCGTTCGTGTAGAATGGGCCTGAGCAAGGGTGGTCTTGTTTACCACATTCCCCAATGCAGAGAACCATTTGCCTTATTAAAACTATCTATTCTTGACGAATTAAACCACTTCTTCAGTCAGCTATTCCACTTTTCTATTATATTGTTATGATGCTCTATTTACTATAGAAGTGAAAAGGGACGTTACCCTCCCCCCGTGAGTACTTTAATAAGGACGCAATTTTCAGTTATCAAAGTCGAAGTAATCGCGGCGTCAAATGGTCGATTTTTCAAAAACTTTACATCATTAATTATCTGTTCATAATCAAATACCTAATGAATGTAATTAATGCTAAAAAATGCCATTTCAAGCCAAAAAAAAATTAGCAGTCATTTCGAAAATTTTACTCACTGTATGCAAATGAGCCATCTGGTTTCAAAATCAGATAAATCCGTTTTTATAAGTTTTACTGGAGACGCCAAAAACTATAGACAACAATTCACTTTTGGATCTAAATCCATGACTTAGGAAGCATTTTTTAGACTGAATTCTCAGACACTTTTAATCAATATCGCTTTGCAAGGTGACGTAAGTGCATCGAGAACTGGCGAAAGATATACAAAAACGATTTTGGGAAGAATGTCAATCTATCTGGTTTAAAAACCAGACGGCTCATATTATGTATATTTAAAAAAAATTATTATTTTCTGAATGAGAAGTTGGTACTGAATTTCTAATGTATAAAATTTTTAATATGCACATATCGTACTGAATTGGGTGTGTACATTTGCGCAGCATTTGGGCACTATGATTCCAGTGGCAGGCAGCAGTTAGTTCCTCGTGACAAACTACGACAGATGTCGACTTGCGTCATTCCTCAGCAAAGATGTCACTCCAAAACGTCCTTCGCCTCACCTCCTCACACCCTCGCCCCATTCCGGAGACTTCCAATATTCCATCTCTTTCTCCAATTAGCCAAAACATGTCGACGGGGGGGCTTCTAACTTACCAAAAAATGTTCCATTCCGCTCTCTGTGTAAACAGTGCCTTCTGAAGTTACGACAAACATAGAAATTGTTGAAAAAAGTTTGAAGGTCTTTGAAAAAAAAATTCTTAAATTGAACTTAGAATTTTTTTTTTCAACTTTATCAAATATTAATTATAACATACATGGTCAATACACAAAAATATATTTTCTATATTTTAACCCCCTGTGGGACGGGGCATTGAATTTGTAAAATTGTTTTCTTGGCAAAAAGAGTGCAATTTATATTTCCAATTCATGTCTTCTTTTAAAAAAAAAAGTTTGTAATTATTTTAATAACTATCTGCTTGGCCCCGCGTTACTGGGCCCTCGTTAAAGTATAGACATTAATTTTTTATCGGGATTCGAAACCGCAACCTATTGTTCCAAAGTCCCGCGCGCTACTGAATAAGCACGTTCTAGATCTTTGAAATATTTTTTAAAGGTGTTTCTTGATGCAATATGTTTAAAATTGTTTTAAATTCATTTTTATATAAACTAAACGAAATTTTACAAATCCTAGCCTTAGGAAGATGAATAGAGCATCTTGAAAATGAACAGATGGTAGATATAAATGTTCTGCCTTTTATACGCAGAAGAAGGTGTTTGGAGATCCACACTCAGACACCTTCTTTTGTTGTTATGCAAGGCGAATTTAAGTTTTTCCGATGATTTAGATTTTTCATATATTTCAATCTCGAATATTTCTATATATTTAGTATGTCTTATATATTTAAACATGTGTGTTGCTGGAAAAATGAGCGATGAGCGGACAGATATATACGTCCCTCTTCCTTAGCCTTGTATAATGCAGAAATGAATAATGTGACATCCAGTAGAGCCAGTATTCCCGATACAATCCACTTAATTAAATCACTGTTCACTTGAGGACCCACATCGCATCCGATATTCAAAACGATGTTTCACAAGGAAAGTAATTCCACCGATACAACTTTCTTCAATATCCCGTTTCTCAAAGATGAATGTAGTTCTTGAGATTCAGAACGTCCTACATGGCGTGCGCGGTTATTTCCTCAAACAAGACAGACCCACCTTTTCATGTTGCCTCCCATGTTATGCGTGTGCGGTGTTGTCATCTACGTTGCCAGTTTCTTCCGCGCATAAAATCGCCTGTCTTAAATTTTAAGGGGCTTGCACGTCTCAAAAAGTAGCGTGCCACTTTGGGTTTTGAGGGCGGTTTTCATGACCACAGCTGTTCCGTTTGTTTCGTAACTGTCGCGTGCGATGCGTGTATTAAGTTGTTGCGGAGTTCTTTTGTTTATATGCCGCTGGGGGCCGGGAAAGCTTTATGCAGTGCGCCATTTCATTCTCTGTATATTTAGTGCGATTCTGTTTTAGTCAGGGCGAAAATGGGTTTGAAGGTTATGCTTTATGCCAGTGATTCCCAACTTTCTTTGCATCCTTTTATGTTATGACATCTAATGTATTCTTTTATATCGACTTTCCCTAAAATGTCGAATTTCCTAGAATGTCTTTCTAGAACTCAAAGCTGTTATTTGTTATCTTATAATAACTGCTATGATGTTTTTTGGCCCTCAAGTGGAGACGTGCGGTAAATGCTACTTGCCAGCGAAATGCCGAAATAAAGTATATGAAAATATTAAACAACCACAATTTATTTCGATTTAATCGGCTAGTGCAACTTTGAATAGCATTAATCCTACCAACGTATTGTCTTGCGATGTCATCTCACCATTTAAATTGAGAACTCTTAAGATCAGTCGTTTTACCAATCAATGGAGTCTATACATCTTTAACACGATTATTACAGTTTATTTAGTGTTTGTCTATATTCTCATCATTCAATCGGAAATTCCGTTTGTGTCACTTTTTGTTCATACACCACACGCGCCTATTCCCCAAGCGTAGATTCAAGTTAACGATGATTCCAGCAAGATATTCAATACTTCTCCGTTATTCGATTTCTAAAACATCATCACATTTTTTGAAGACATTCGTTTAGCTTTCTGGGTGAATTGTCCAACGGTAACACGATCAGGTAATACTGGGAAGTCTCGTATTACTTTCTGTTTCTTCAAGTTTCCTGAATGGAGTGCCTTTTCGGGAACTGTGGTTAATTGTTGTGTTGAACAAAGTTTATAGTGAAATATAATTTTCGACAAAGTTGCTGATTCGAGTTTCTTATAAGATTCGACTCCTTTAGTTTCGTGGGTTCTGCTTGCAAGGTTATCAGTTACGATTGACAAAGTTTTCTTTGTTTTTAACCGACTGAAAAGCGCGCCAAAAGAGAAGATGTTATCAATTCGACTGTTATGTATTTTTTTAATGTATATTCGCGCAAGCTTTCTGTTCTAATTCAGATATTTTGACTTTTTTTTTTGTTGAATAAAGGGTTTCACTTGGACACCTTTTGAAAAAAATATTCGGAAAAATTTGAAAAAATATCAAAATATTTTCTTTTTCATGACATGACATTTCGTTTATGTACTGAAAAAAAAATCTTGAATCTTCATTTGTTTTTTAATCTTATGTTATGAGCGACATAGGATTTTATTTTTACTCAACCGATAAAAAAATTCCAGGGACCGGTTCCGATACGGCAAGTATGGCACCTGCCATACCTACTTTCTACCGAACAGTGCGTTATAAAAAGAGATTCCGCAAAATATAGTCAAATGTAAAATTGCAAAAACGTCAGTTCTTTCCCAGCCATATCTCAGGAAAAATAAGTTCCTGTGTCTCTTCAAAATCCTTTGAAGATAAATCTTTAAAAGCTTTATGGCATATAACTAGTTGTTCTGGAAATAGTAGGCAAAAATGCTTAACTTTATATAAAATGAAAACAGTAAAACGGCTCCCATCTTGAAACAAAAGGGAAAAAATCTTTAAAAAACACATTCTTCATTTTTAATGACTTCTAAGAACATTTATGCCAAATTTGAAGAAACTCGTACAACGCGTTTGGTCGTGACTGAGTAGCAAACAAATTTACAGATGAAACAGACGAAATGCGGAACGAACGAGTTAAAACATTTTTTGTCGCATTGCCTGGTAGTGATTCCAAATCTATACAAATGAGATTTGCCACATTTTCAAAATCTGACCATAAAGGTAATAAAAAATTGGTAACAAAGGTTCCATAACAGAAATTATAAAAACCTGGGACAACAATTTTCCAGCTAAAACAATACATAAGATTTGGATGTCAAGAATTTGTGGAATAACTCGTTTGCTATAGTATCTGCTATTGGAATAAAATGTTTGCAAATGAGAAACGAATTGTTATATTTCTAAATAAATTATACATTTCTGAAGAATTTCCCCTGGTACAGTCAAAATGAATGGACAACATTCAAGTTTTTTGTATGTAACTCTTACATTTTGTTAAGCAAAATATCATATTTCTGTTGCATATATCATGTAATGCCGAAATATTTCAATTAATCAATTTTCAAGATCTAAATAATAAAAAAAAAAAAAATGGTTCATAAGTTGAGTTGCCACTGCCAAATTCTGCTGCTATTTTGACGATATTCTAAGATTTTAAACAAATGTAATATATATTCTCATCAGTTAAGTTATTTCTTAAGTAAAAATGACATAAGGTAAAAATAAGTAAAAGCTGACAAGGGAAAAAGTTATTTTCAGGGCATGCAATCTGCGTGTAAATTTAGAATGACCCATGTCGTATTACAAAATATATTTTATTGCACAACAGGTCCTCAGATAGCAATTCTAAAGCTACAAAAATAATCCCTACCTAAAATAATTTCAAAACACATCCAACCACTATTAAATTCAGAATAATGCCCATCTCCTCAGCAGCAAGAGCAACAACGTAGGAAAATACCCACAAAAGAAAACATCCATCACCCCATTGACATTTCCCCATCTTCCGAGGAGGAGGAGAATCCCTTTAACTAACTGTAAGACATTATATTTTCCCTTCTTCTCCGCCCACTCGCATCTGCGACATCCGTAAAAATAGCTCTTACGCAAAGCACCCCCCCCCCCCCCCCACGTAATTGATGAAACGGCGAATCGAGTTTGAAACGCTTCCAACTCCAATATTGTCTTTTGCAGCTTCTCCTCGTTGGAGACGGAGATAATAATTAACCCTTTTTAGCGATGTTCTTTCTCTGTGTTTATGGGCCAGGGGGCCGATTTTATCTCCGGACATAATTCGAACAGAAATGAGTTGAAATGGTCTGTCGTTTAGAACGTTAATGGGGGTGTAAGGAGGATGGGTTGTTTGTTCGAATTAACCCTTTGTACTCGGAAGAAAATTTTGTGACATTTGCGTTCTTTCTACGGAACAGTTATTCCCCTTTCTGTTCTTTTCCTCTGATTTTTTTTTGCTCATAATGGGGGGAAAATAATCTGTTTTGGATTTGCAAGAGAATAAGTTGAAATAAAAATCGATGTTTTTTTTAATCACAAGTACATGTTGTTCTCGTTTATTTGAAAGAACATGGAACAAAAAGAACAGGCCGTTATGTTGTCGCATGAGGGGCGACAGCAGAGTGCAAAGGGCGTTGCACAAGGACTTACATGATATGCTATTGGCGACGGTTCGTGATATCTCAAATTTAAAGTCTGGGTAGATCACAAACAACTAAACAGAATACTGCCTTGTAATTTAAGACCACGTTTAGATGACAAGAACGACACCTGAGCTGGTATCTTTCTCACCAAACTTTTTCACGGCTAACGTGAGGATATATGCTTCACAGTTACTCACAACCCCCAATCAAGAGCTCGGCGCTTTTTTCATCGAGGCCACACTAGCTTTACATTTACCTTTTAATAAAATTCCATCCTCGCCATCTGACCATAGTTCAAATTGACGAAGCAATGTTCCCAGGTCTATTTCCTTTGGAATAGTATTCGGAAATGCTCCATTCGGTTTCTATAAATCTCCGTTAATCACACGTGAAAGTATTTTGTTGAAGCATGCAGCTGTTCAGCTTCACGATGTTGACATTTGTTTATTAGTTAATTAAGTTTGATACAAATATTATCGAAAATATTGGCTTGTCTAATTGAGTGTGTACTTTATATTAAAACTGTTGTTTGTGTGTTCTTTCGCAGGGAGGAGTCTCGGGTGCATCCTGCCAAGGTGCGCGTCAAGTTCATCGAGAGCCAGTCCGTCGCCCAGGTGACTCCGCCTTCTCCCGACGTCACTCTCGACTTCGAAAGCATGACGTCACCAGCGTCCGAACACTCCCCCGAATATCACAGGCAAATCAGGTGAGTGAGACCCAACCTCCTTCTTTAATACTTCAATGAAGTTGAAGAGACCCAATACGGGAATTTCAAACATAACGCAACACTGAATGGGTGACCCAGACGTGATGTTTGAAATTGTTGTTGTAATTTTTTGTTTCACATCATTATATTTCCCTCATTGATTATTATAGAAAAAAATCGAATTTAAAATATACATTTACATTACATTTTATTTTCTTTCCTAAAACAGCATTGCTGACAACAAGCCACAGATTTAGATAACATAGACCGTTAAAGTACTATTTTAATTTGTTTTTTGACCAACAAATTTTTTATATTAAAAACGTGATCCAGGTTATACAATGCGGGAGTTTCACGTGACGTATCAACATGGTAACTTACTAGTAGTTTCGATTTCTTCCCTACAGCAGACAACTTTGCTTTTTTTTTTTTGTTTAGTCGCTACACTTGCAATTATGGGAAAGTTGGTTAATAATATTTGTTTTTCCAAATAATTAATATTTTTATTCTATATGTGAATAAATTTAAATGCAGAAATACTTATATTATATATGTATATAATTAGAATTACAATGAAATACGGAAAAATACTTTTATTTCAACACACAAAATGCTCCATAAACGATGAGTACAATCTATCTGAGTATGTAAAGTAAATATTTTTATATTGAGATATTATTTAATGACAAAAACTTAAAATTATAGTACAGGAACTGAAGTTCCATGCTAATCCTACGGAACTTCTTCGGCATCGCGGATTTTTCTCTATGTTCCATTGGAACAGCGGTTTTCTTCTTCTTGGCGTGAAACTCCCCCATTGTCTACAAAAAATATTTTAGTGGCAAATGCGATGCCAAATTGTTAAATATCTACCTTGCTGTCCCTGTCGTTATGTCTAAATACTAAATATCTAACATTATATTTGGGATAAAACTATCCTGACCCCAAACATATATGGTGTATAGAAGATGATCCTTCTCCCGAAAAATATTTATGAAAAACAGCAAACGAAAATACATTCAGTGTAGTGGACTATGAAGAAAATTTTTAATTGAATTTGAAAACTCTTTACATTATTGTGAAAATAAACTTCTTTTTTTTAAAATTGTGTATAATTTAGTAATCAACAATCGGATGACGTAATTTCAGCTTTTTAACGAATAAACATCACTAGATCGGCGGTGTTCATTAACCCTTGATTTTTTCGAGGAAATAGTTCAATCTCTAAAGAGGGAAGGTGGGAAGTATATTATGACTGACGTTGTTTTGAACAGTTTGCTGAAAAGGCAGCGATCATGATTCCAAGTATGACGGCTTTGATACACACTCGTTATTATTTTTAGCCAATCAGAGCCATAGATGTGTGCAGTTGAATCTTTTTACAGATCATAGCCTTCGCTTTAGGGTCAAGTTAAGGTTGTTCTCTAGTAAAATATAATTAGTAGAATCCATACTTCTAGACAATGGATCTAGTTAGAAAAATTGACGTGACTAATAATTTTAGGAAATGGTTCGCCAAGGATTGAGACAAAAAAAAAGTTTAGGTAGTTTTCTAGCCAAAAAAAATCAAAGTCAATGTTTGTTCTCCATTGGTTTCGCCTCGTTACCGACCCGACATCCCCATTCGACTCTGACAGACGGCTCTTTGCAAGATCACAAACACATTAAAAATAGACGACGACCGTAACCTAAATCAATACTGCTTCAGTTGTCCTTTTTCCCTCCAAGCTTTGAATGTGGGAAAAGAACAGACTGGTCCTTTTTATTTGTTATTCAGACTAAAAAGAGATCAATCTGTTCCTAAATTTGAAGTCAATTCTGTTCTTTCAACCAGTTCTGCCTATGAAGTCAACAAAACGATGTTTATGTTCATTTTATATCAGTGGCGGCTGGTGAACTACAGCAAGTACAGTCGGGCTGCACCTAAATTTATTAGTGTATTTCAAAGAAACGAGAACTTACGAGAATCTCTCCAAACGTAAATGGTTTTCAGGATAAATTTACTGTGCTTTTGTTTCGGGACCATTATGGTCCTGCTGTTGTTTCGTTATTTAAGTTAACATTAAAATTGACCGATTCGCATGTTTAAAAGAAAAAAGGATTTCTGTAAATTAAAAAAAATTAGTGTTTTCTATTTTTTTCGCATGTTATCATTTTGTAAAAATTGAAAGGAAACTTTGATTTGAGTAGTAAATAATAAAGAATTACCGTTCATGTATGGTTTGTGGATAGTAGGAGGGGGGGGGGGGGGAAGGATTCACATGATTTCGACTTTTCTAACGTTTTCGAACACGGGCCTCCATTGTTTTATATATGGACTATATGTTGCCACCTCAAACTTTCTTCCTCTTTCAATATGCTTTTCTACTTTATTTAACCAAATAACATTATTTTTTTTTTAAATTCAAAATATACACTGTATAATATTTTTATTTGATGTATTTGGTTTGATGAAAATGTGTTCCTTGATTCGAATATGTTCTGTGATCCTAAACTGTTCTAGCAAACAGTTGGGTAATAGAATACAAATACATTCCTTTTCATTTTGACTTGTTCCGTATCTAAAGCTGTTTAAACATTATTAGTGAAATCGCGAAGTTACCAAGCATCATTTCATTTCATTTCATTTAGTAAGAAGATCTTTTTATAAAAAAGCGAATATTCAGTGATCGTCAAATAAATATTTGTGAATTATGATTCTGCTATCGGAAGTATATACCAGACCATGTTAAAGTTCAAATAGTGTTGACTTTCTAATTTCTAGCTGACGTTCGGTATTTTTCATACAATAACTGGATTCACCAACTACCCCCCCCCCCCCCCCCACTTCTCCATGTAAAAAATAAATTAAGGTTAAAGAACAAAGAACAACTGTTCTGTAGAAATAACGCGAATACCGTTTCCCGCGTCAACGAAGAGAAGCATTGCCAAATGTTCGGAGAGCAGGAGTGGAATGTCGTGAACACCACAGGAATTATTTCTGTTTTGCTCTTGAAAAAGATGCGGAAATAAGGAAGTCTTTGTGGGGACGTCTTGGCTTCTGAAAAATTCTTGCAAGGTTGGCTGAATCGGACGAGATATAAAAAGATATTCTGTCGTTGGTGTATATTCGGTTCTTTTTTTTTTTATTGATCCCCGACGTGGGATGCTTGGTTAGCTTAGTGGGAGTTTTGTTTGAGGTTTTATCGGTAGATGGCGCCACGGAATAGTGGGTTTGTTGTCTTTTTAATTACACGTTAATGAAATAATGTTGAATATTTTGTGATGTAGCCAAACAATGACCATCGCCCGCCAATTAGTGACCACCCTGCATTTAATCATTTCCCGATGTCCTATCTTTTCTTTGCTGCACCTTGTTTAGAAGAGAATTTCCTAAGCAAGCAATGCCTTAGCTGAAACAGTATTTTCCATTCTTTTTTCTTGCTATTATTTTAATTTATTGTATATTTTCTTTCCTTTATTCTTAATACCAAATTATCCCCTCCCTCTTTCTGCAATGCCCCCCCCCCCCCTTTTTGGACTTCAACATGACTATTGGGTCATCATGTCAATTTCTTTGTGAATTGGCCCCACACGTGAACATACTAATTTTAAGAAAGCTCTTCACATAAGATATGGCTTTGTTTTTTGCATACCAATTTTACTTTTGGCAAATAAGGGATTGTTAATAAGGATATTGCAAATAAGTATATAAGTGTCGAAAAATCAATTAAATATAATTTACTCTCTTATAATTGTAAATTGATAGAGGCTGTTTTTTTTTATCTTGCTTAACATAAAATCATTTACAATTGTAACATTTTAAAGAAATAGTAATATTTGAATAAATAAGAATTAAACTCCTTTGTGTCCAAGCATTTTGTACTTCCATAATCTATGAATTTTGTAACAAGGGTTTCTCCTAAAAAAAATAAGTAAAGAAATAAAATAATTATTCATATCCTTGGTTATTAATATAAACTCGAAAGTGAGATCGATCATTTATCTCTCGCAACCAAACAAGAATTATAATTCATTTCTAAGAATGAAGTGTCATAATTGAAAATTTACGTCATTTCTCTTGTATACCACGCAGTATATGTTTTTAAATTCCCGTAGCCCAAACATAAATCTGTAATATTTCACCGCAGCCAGCCTCATTAGTTCACAGCCACTTCAAGAGAGTAAAAAAAAATGAAATCTTGCTGAGGCTAATAACTAATAATTGATTGCTTACCTTAGCACAATCCAAAACACGCCCCCCCCCCCCCCCCCCCCCCCCCAAGTCTGGACTTTTTTTTTTCCCCGGACGACGAAACTTATTTCTCAACACGAATAACGACAGGCCACTCGGCGAAATAAAGATTAATGTGTTTTTCATTTCTGTGAAATGCGTGCGAGAGTGATATGATTTCAGCAAGTTTTTTTTTTTCTCCCCCTTTCAGCAATTTTTCATTGACTCACAGCGTTTGATTTTGAAGAGTTGATTTTCAAAAGGGAACATTTTCCTTGCTGTGCTTCCAGCTAAATTGAATGTCACGATCGAACACTGCTTGACGACGAAATTCAAACGATTCATTTCTATTGTGTCAATTCCACATTTAGAATAGTATCGCTTGAATTTCATCGCCAGTCAGTGTTCACTTGCTGTTGAATATGAGGCAGAAGAATGTTTCCTTTTTGAATTTTCGATTTTTGTTAATTAGCCCCTTTCTTCCACGTGCTCCTTCAATTGTGAAGAAAAGCCACACACACTCTCAGAAATAACAATTGCATTTATGAGCATTTAGCAATCGTCGAGACTACTTTTATAAGTCTTAATAATTTTTTCGTCATTGAGTCACTTGATTTTTGACGAAATAAGAATCTTGCGGTTTTTAATTATAGTAATTTACTCCGATTCCCTTCCGTTGATATTAGCTCAATTCCGATCCTTACAACAATTCAAACGAGCTTTTCTGACACGGTTGATAGCGCGCCTGATTTAGGACCAAGAGATCAGTGGTTCGAATCGGCCGTCGATATTTATTTGAAAGCCCAGGCCATGCGAACTTACTCGGAGGGTGTAAAGCTTTAGCGCCGTAGGGATTTATTTGAAATCGCCTCATTTTTAACGAAATAAATTTCGTAAAAAAAAAAACAGATAAAACGAATTTCCTAAGTCTGACGAAATATTTAATCGAAGCATTTAGAAAGCTCCTGATTCATAAAAAAAAATGAAAAGAGTTTTTTCAAAAATGAGCATGCATTTTTAATCGTATGTTTTATCTAGATCCCATGTTTTGCGAATTTGTTATTCAACTCTGTTTTGCTTATAGAGGAAAAACCATTGTGTATAATGTCACGTCCTGAATTTGTATATGAAACAGTACGTGACGTGTATGGTGATGGAGGGGGGGGGGGATGGGCGATTGTGACGTGGGGGAGGAAGGAGTTGGATAAAAAAAGACGAAAACTAGCGTGACTGAAGAAATAATTGCCAAAACGTTTCTTGTCCTCTTTGTAAAACTTACGGTAAATAAAAAATTAATTAAATTTTATTTTTTCACCTAGAATTAAACAACGTATGTTGTTTGATATGTAAAACAACATAATTTGCTTAATTTCAGGTTTAGAAATAAATTTTAATACCAAATTTTTTTGATTTGCCGTAAGTTTGACAAAGTGGACCGACCGGAGACGTTTTGGAATTGGGCAAATCAAATAAACGATCCCCGAGTTAAATATAAAAAAAATGGGAAAAAAGTGTCTGTATAAGAATAAATTAAATATCAATATGTAAAATATTGCTTTCATTTAAGAACAAAACGTAAGTATATTATCTAACAAGATTAACGAGCCCAATATATATATTTTTTTAATTTGAGTCAGTCTAGAATTATGGATATGTTCCAATAATAATTGATATATTTATCGAAATTTTAACAAGACAACGCTATTTTCATCCTCTTTGCATAACAAGTATAGGTTTTCAAGTCAATACCTACTAGGCGCGGAAATCTAGTAACTAATTCCTTATCGTTACAAAACCATTAAAATCGCGTAATAGATTTTCAAACACGATAACGGTCAAATAAAGATGAATGCGTTTTCCATGCCTAATACGTGCGAAGTAAAGTGATGTAAACACTTGCGAACCTTATTATTTCCAGTTAACAGCAAAAAAAAAACCTCTGCTTTTTTTTTTATCTCGTAAAAAACAAACGGGTCCCGAATCTCGTTGCCGCTTATGTAAAATAAACGAGGAGACGTCATAAAATACTCGCTTATTAAAACCCTTCGCTCGCTAAAGATGAAATTTTAGATTTTTCTTCGGAATCTTTAGGAAGAAAAAAATCCTTCTATAAAAGTCGTGAGAAAGATATCCACTTAAAAAAGATTTACGGTGTGTAAAGAATCTTTTTTTTCGTTATTTGCTTCCATTTTTTTTTTTATCCGGATCGAAAAAAAGGGGTTGTCTAGCGGGAAAAACTCCGATGCACTCTGTAATTGGAGTTTTTGGTCCGTGACTTTGAAAAGGCGCCTGACTGTGTTTCTTATCTTTTTTCTCGTTTTGAACATTTTTTGGGTATTTTCTTCGTTTTTTCGGCTTGCAGTTATTGGCTGAGACGTGATGTGATTTTGTGGGTCCTCCTCCTCTTTTTCCTCGCCACGTGAAGTGCAAATATGAGCAAAAATAAATGTTTGGCGAGGTATTTTATGTTTGGAATTCTCATGGGCGAGAAAAGGCGAATGACTCGACAGAACGAATCGGTGTATTTTTCAAACTTTCATTTTGTTTTTAAATCTGTGCATTTGACGTCACTGGCTAAGTTTCCTTTTCGTCACATGGAATTAAATAATCATTATAATTAGAAACTTAAATCACGTGAGCGTTATATAAGAATGAAGTAAAAAGCGATCATATGCAAAATAATTCCCCTATGTTAAAAAAAATTAAATTACTTGTGAATAATTTTGAACACATTTAATTTGATAGCAACCACCAAAATGCCAAAAAACATTAAATTTCGCCAAAATAACAAATAATGTAACAAAAACAATAAAATTCGGTGTTTTTTTTTGTGTGCCAAATATGGCATCTGACCCAAATCAAAAAGGATCCACATTTGTTTCATTCTAATGTTACATCCTAATTGACCGCCACGCAATTATTATCCCTAATACCCAAATTACTTTTTTTAAATATCAAAAACAATACCATGCAAAATTGATTCTAAAATTGTTAAATGGATGAAAAATATTGCTGAAAATTGTAGCTTTGCAAAGCTAATCGTTTTCTTTGAAAAATATTTAACATTAATACAATTGTTCTTTTGGGGTTAATAAAATTATTTTGAAAGGAATTGCAACATTAAATTACAGTTAATGAAAGCTCTTTGCTAAAAGTATTTTTTAAATAGTAATTGTATTTAAAAGTTTCCGTAAGAACAATATGCTACGATTCGAAAATTTTACCATAAAATCAAGCTTAACAGAATCCTAAAAGTCTGTCTGTTTTTATATCCTAAAAACCACAAAACCAAAATTATTCAATGTAACCTCTCTATGTAAAAAAAAAGTAAGCCCTAGGGGGAATTTTCAATTTAGACCGTTTCTTAAAGAGTAATCCTAAAAATACGATATTAAGTTAGTTTGTTGAGAGAGAAATGTTTCGGAAATATATATAAGACGAATATATTTTTTGTTCTAATACAATTATTAGTTAAGAAATTATTTAATATTAAAGTCGTCATTGCATAACATTTTGCTTTCAATTCATTTTGTCCGTCGATTATCTCCCACAATTTTTAAAGGAGAGCTCCAATTTTTTTACGGGATGTAGGGAATAGGTTTCAGCTGAAAAACCAAGTAGGCATTTTTCCTAATTCGAATTAATTTTGAATTTATACATTTTTAAACAAACACGTCTCACTCATTTGAAGTTTTTTCTCCCTCATTTTTGCAACGAGATTTCTAAACTGCTATAAGTAAAATACATATATTTTTATACAAAAAAATATATTAATGTTCGATAAAACTTCATCTTTTCGATGTCGTAAACATTATATTTCTATCATTACAATTAAATTAGATATGGTTAATTAAGCTAGGGATTAAAAACGAGGAAAAAATGCGTTTTTTTCCCCCGAATACTTGGTAAAATTTTAATTTGCAACTTTTGCTCCTTCTTCCGCTGGCATCTCGAAAATACAATTAACAAACCAAAGCAGCAACTACATAAATGAGGTTCCTTTTTAAAAGTGCAAATTACTCTGTGCCCCGGCGAAACCCGTTTCACTGCAGGCGTTTCCTTATTGCAGGGAAAACAACCACGCTTCCCGAAGTCCAATAATTGGGAATATTTTGAAGGGGGGGCAGACAATTTGTGGAATGTTGATTACCCTGCACAAGTGGCTTCACGACGCACATTCATTAGCGGCTGTGAAGCTCACTCCTCCGCAGTTCGCTATTGATTGGATTTTTTACTATGCTTTTATGAATATGTAGGGTTGGAGAAATTCTTGAAAAATGACTCGATAGGATTGTCTAAGGTTTTTTGGAAGTCGCTTCATGAACGACTGGCTCTGTTACAGGCTGTAAAAATGGTGTAAATTTTTAAATGTTCGATATTACTTCCTTCGTATGTACATGAGGTATAGTGTATGCGATCTTTGTGCTTAACATTGGGACAAAAAAAAAAATAACATTTCTGTTGTAGTCTCTAAAATATCGAATGTTCAAGTATTTTTTGTCGTTGGATGCAATCACTTAAGGCGCATTTTTCCCGAAACTGCAGTTCGTTGGATTCACCCTTCGTATCCGAAGCGACTCGTATACGCTATAACATAGTTTTTTCCTAAAAGTTAAATTTATTTTTGTTCTTTATATGAATTATTTCATTTCAATAATTAAATATTTATTTCAATAATTTAATAATTCTTCATTTTATTAATTATTTAATAATCAGTGGAACTCATTAACCGACTTAAAAGAGCGCCAACCAATTTTAAGAGCGCGCCCAAAAGAAGAGAAGTTATCAATTTGTCTGTTATGTTTTTTTTATGTATGTTCGCGCAAGAATGCTGTTCTAATTCAGATATTTAGACAGATTTTTTTTGTTCAAAAGAGATGTTTCACTTGGGCATCTTTTGAAGAAAAAAATATGTCTGGTTATCCGTCATTTAACTATCCGAAATTTTTAAGTAACCGGACCGTTTCAAAACAAATATAGTCCAATTTCGGAATTTTTTTTATTAGATAGATAAAAATCCACTTTGACAAAATCTGCAAAAAAATCGATTATCCGGCTGTTATATATCCGGAAATTTCGATTAACCGGACTATTTGTTTAACATTTCAAAATGTTTTCATTGTTTGATAGAGGTTGTACAGCAATGATATTTCGTTTACTCAGCATTTATTGGCATGTATAGGGATTGTTTTACAATATACATTGTTAAGGCAATATAGTTTCGATTTCCTGGCATTTATTAAACCTGATCCGGGGCGTGAAAAATTAAAAAAAAAATTATTTCATATAAGTTTATGTTTAGAAATAATTCAATTATTTCATATGAAGTTTTGTGAAAGTAGCTGAACCTATAATAGGATATGCTATGGCCCAAACCGCTATACCTCTGATATCACTTCTACCAGAGCACGCATAAAAAACCCTAGTATATCACGCATATGAGACGTTCCAGTGCCACACTGTTATTCAATCTGCCGAGGGATCCCTTGCCAGCTTGTCTGCACCTAAAATACCTTGACTCTCTCTCTCCTGCTGCTCGCCGTGAACTTGATGCTCGCTTGGCGGAGGTTTCGAACCCTGGCCCCGGTCCAGGGTTCGCCTGCGCGCCTACCTGTCGCTGATTCCCTTTCATTCAGTCTTTGATTTTTTTTTTATTACATATCGCAAACTTTTTCGCTGAGGGTCAATCTGCCATTGAATTGGGGATTCGAAATGGGATTTTTCTAAGCACTCTCTCTTAAGTTGTTAAATGTAAATTTATGAAATTCCTTTATCTGTCCGCGGACGGTCAAGTCCTTATTTATCCATAAGTACGACACGGGGTGAATTAACCCCGTGCAGTAACTATAGGCGAATGAGTCGCGGGGTCAATGGACCCCGTACCTCACTGAACGTGTTAAAAAGACGTGGAGTTAAAATCTTTACAAATTTTTTTTTAATATTTTATCGTTCTTATATTTTCAATTTTAGGGGACTATAAACAGCAAAAAATAATTCGCAAGAATATTTACTTGACTAAAATGACGAAAAATAGTTGAAATACTTAAATTAAAAAAATTAAATGTGCAATTAATGCATCCAGAAGAGTTTTACCTGAATCGTCATTTTAGCAGATTATAGAAACAGTAATGTGTCGCCAGCAGAAGGAAAATACGGACATTTTTGCTTCTGACTTACCTTGCTTTATTTCAAAATTCTACACACATTGGCGTTTAATTTCCTATAGAATGAAAACAAATGTATGCCAATCGTGAACCAGAGTTATAGAGACGGAATGGATCACCCTGAAAGCGTATCATAGCGTTTCTATCCTTATAGCTCCACATGTAGCTAATTTTAGATAAGTTTTACGTCAAAAAGGCTAATGTATTTATGAATATAAAATTTTAATGAATAATTTTAATTTGATTGTAACCAGCAAATTAGCGACGAAAAATAATTTATCGCTGTCATTCAAATCATTTCTCTCAAACAAAATCGATCATGTATTCTAATACCCATTAATACATTGAAATTCAGCAAATTATAGAAATAAGATTTGGTCGTCAATAAATGGAAGACAAATAAGTTTTTCCTTGTGACAAAGTGGGCCACGCCCGAATTGCGTGAGTTCTTTTTTTTTAGTTTTGTTCCGTGCATTTCTTGTGCAATTGTGGAATTCAAAAACTCCGAGCTGCTCCCTTTGCCCCTGAATGTTGTCTTCCCGTGGGTGCTTCATTTCCGATGGGTGAGGAGAAAGGGATGCCGGGATAGCGGAGATGACGGAGAAATACCTCTCGTTCTCCCGATTGCCGCGAATTGGCGAGAACTTGCCCTGGGCGATCGCCAATAGTTGTGTCGGTTGTTGCTCACCTCAATACATTTTATTTTAGTGAGGTGGCTGATGACATTTTTGGACGGATTATTATTATATTATTTTTCAATTTAAAATGCTTTTTAGTGACGTAGATATTTTTTATTGTCCCTTTTTGAACCTTTGGACAAAATTAAGAAATGCTTACTTGCATTTTATAAGTACCTATTTTACGTTAAATTTTAAGTATATTTTATACAATCCATAAAAATTCAATTCAATATATTTGTTATGAGCCTTGTATTTCCAAACAAAAGGATCTTAAAATATCTTTAGATAAGAATTTCGTATTTAACTGATTTCCAGTGGTAATTTGATCCAAAAGGGAGTTAACTCGTTCTGCATATAAGAATTCTACTGTGTATATTATCCGTTCATGATGGTTATTGCATTTTGATTTTTTTCTTTATATTTTATACCCTAACCTTACATAAATTGCAATAAGACTCCGTTTATCGCGGTTCCAATTATCTAAAATGGGATAGGTACACTCAAATCTACACTATTTTATTATCTTTTCTTTTTTAGTTCCACATAGTTGTTTATTTTATTTAATACAATCTTTATTTTTAACAATTTAGTTCACATAAAAGTTAAATATTAATTAATTAAATTCACATTTATTTATTCAATTTTTTAAAAATTATTTTCATTAACTTCATTTTTTTGCCTCATTAATTTATTGGAATTTAGTACATACTTCGTATTTGTGTGTCTGTTTTGCTCCTATATGTAAATATTCCACCGCCGTCGTCTGCACAGGTATACCGTTTTCGTTAATGGAAAATATTTTATTGTTCATAGCCTTATTAAAAAAATCTATTTATAACTAGTCAAAGAGAAGTCTGTCAGGTTTTTTTTCTCTCTTGTACCTTATTTACCACGGGATTAAAAAAAATCCTTTTTAATCTCGCCTCCGTGTCATTCTCCCAGCTGTTGTCACCCTTCCCACTCTTGGCGACGCCCCTGTTGTCACTTCCATCGCCATGGCGACATTCCCCCCCTCGCTTTATACGGCAACCCCCCCTTTCCATGCGCAGATCCCGACTCCCACTTCCCGATTGCGCTCTCCTCCAAGCTGCGTGGCACAAACGATTGAACGGGAGGAAACAAAAACAACAACAATAAATGCAAAAAAAACATCCATTCGAACATGCCCGTGCGAGATGTGTTGTGGCCGTCGTCTGCACCCGAACTATCGTCTGAAATTGAAAGAGCCTCCCACCCCTAGAGCGGATCTCTCGGAGAGAGGATGTGAACGAAAATAGAGAGGGAAGAGAGAAAAATTCTCGCCTGCGACTACCCCATGGCTGCCATCGACAATCGTCTGCATGTGTACTACGTGACGATACCGGTGGAACGGTAGGTGCCCCTCTCTCTATCGTCTGCGTGTGTGTATTTTTACCCAGTTTCGAGGGGCACGGGGCGGGGTCGCGTGTGGGCCGTGGAATGCTCAGTTTCACTCCCAGAAGCCAGGTTGGGTGTTGTCCCTCGGATAGGCAGGATCCCTTGGATATAGGATAAGAAGGGGCTTTTTTCATAGGAAAAGGTCTAATTTTGTTTAAAATTCTTGTTTCCATCAGTGTATATACCTCAATGTGTATCACGTTTACTCCGGTGTAAGCAAAAAGGTAAATTTCTGTTTAATAATCTTGTTTTTGTTAGTGTCCATCAATGCGTATCGTGGATAATTGATGTAAACAAAAATATCACTTCTATTCAAAATTTTCATTTTTAACGTTGTATATATCAATTCTTCGTATAATCTAATCAGTAATATTTATGATTGTATCATTATATTGACTTCATTCTATGTACAGTTTTGATTACTTATACATTATATAATTAGTAATATAATATTCGTGACTATATTCTGCGTATAATAGTAATATGGATGTTTATTAATAAGTGCAATAATATTTATTGTTTAACAGTTAGTACTATACGTATTTTCTTCTGGCACTGTATACTTACATCAATATGGTATTCGTGAAGGCTATATTTACATGTAAACTGTTACGTAAATAAATAAGATCAATATTTATCCTTGTGCTTTTGACTGCATTGTACGCTATTTTCTAAAATCTTATACTTGAATATAGTAATCGTAACTATATTCACCTTGTAAATGGTAATATTTTTAATACTTACGAACAATAGTCATCATATTCGCTTTCTAACCTGGGTATAAATGGTAACCTTTCTTAATAAATACAAGCAATACTTATTGTATATAGCTCAGGTGTTGTCCTCGTCATCTGACCATGGTTCAAAAATACGAGGCATCGTTCCCGGGTCTTTCCTTCGAGATAGGCCCCGAACCGTCGCCAATAGCCCACTGTGTAGCTCTAGTGCGACGTTGATTAAACAAACCAAGCTTATTATTGTATTCTTGATTACATTTACGCATTTTTATCAGCGTTTATAATTATATTTTATAATTGGATATTATGCTAACCTATGTTAATGAACGCAAGGACAATTGTCATTTTGTTCATAACTGCATTCTAAGTACTTTTCCCTCTTTAACTGGTATACTTAATTGTATTTTTCACATTAGCTGAAGTTTAAAATTCCAAACTAGTATATATTATGTGTAAAATTATTTTGTATATGACTAAATGTGATTGTGGTCACTAAATATAATTGTTGATTTTGTCATTGGATTAATATAGTAAATAGAATATCCACTTCAAAATAATATAAATTACAATGAATAAAAATCCTAATCATTGACATTTATGGGGAAAATATTGAAACTTCGCAGTCTAGATATACACATCTTAATGCCATTTTTTTAAATAATATATTTCTATACGCCCAGAAACTGTTCAAATTTTTTATATTGTACTGTATAATCTCATGCTAAAGTGCTAAGTTCGTATCCCGGATTGTATTTTCGTCATCAAACTAATTGATAGCTGCCTGTGTATCGTCAATGTACAGGATAGTCACACATTGTTGGTCGATGGTCATTATTTGTAACACATTTGCTGCCATACGAGTTGTAATTTACTCACGCCTTGTTTCGCCAAGATGTTCTGTAAGTTAAATACAACTCTGATCACAGACTACGGTATTCGTTCTGTGAATTGTATACGCTTCATATACAACATGCAATGGCATCCATCCCAGACAAAAAACTTAACTTGGCCAGAATTTTTCTTGAAATATGACTTTTTGTAAGCCTCGAAATTCTCCGTGAGTTACATACAACGATAACGAAGTCTATATTTTTTTTTCTTGGAATGTCCAAGGTAATGACCATCGTCAAACAATTTGTGAACAACCTGTACTATATAACATAATCGATAAAAGTATAACTACTGGTTAATAATTTTATTAACCAGTCGTTATACAAATCTGTACTGAGTTAATAGAGTAGGTTGGTTAGTGCAATGAAAAGATTGCATGCAATAGTTGAAATGAAACTAAAAAGTTGCAAAAATACTTTTTTCTGAATTTTTCCAATTTGGTACGCAAATTTTTAACTGATGATAATTTAAAACTCTAAATTAAATATTTTTTTAAAAAAATCATTCTCTTCCTGTGCAGTACTCATACATTTTTTTTTCTTTTGGGGGGAGGGGGCAGGGAGTGGAAAATGAACGGACAAAATTCAAGTTATTTTTGTGTAGCTCTTACATTTTATTAAAAAAAAACATATTTCTGTTGCATATATCATGCGAAGTCGCAATATTCCAATTTATCCACTTTCAAGATGCAAATGATGCGAAAAGAAAACTAATGGTTCATAAATTGAGTTGCCAATGCCGAATTCCCCTGCTATTTTGGCAATATTCTTATTCTTAATTTGGCAATATTCGCCGAGAAAACCCATTCAACTGGTTTGGTCGCAAATGAAGGATGACCGATATTGCTCTCCCCCCCCCCCCCTCCCCTTAATACCGGGGTTACCAACAGACTAACACTGACTAATTTTGCCTGGATGCCACATTTGGTAAAAGATCTAGGGGTAACATGAAAACCTTACTTTTCTAGTTAGTGTCTTTATTTGTGGATGTCAATCTTCATTCTAACAGGCGAAAAAACTACCATTAAAGAAAACTTTCTGTATGTCCGTATATTAAGAAATTATTCCATATCTAAATTGCTTTGCTAGTGTAATAGGACTGGTGCAGTAGTCTTTCCACGACTGGTCCATTACTCTTACCAAAACTAGTCCAGTAGTTTTACCAGAAATAGTCAAGTAGTCTTGCCAGAACTGGTCCAGTAGTCTTCCCACGGCTAGTCCAGTAGTCTTTCGAGGACTAGTCTAGAGGTTTTGTAGCTTCAACTGTTACACAAAACATTTCCTGTTGTAAATCTAAAAAATTTTCCTGTAAGAAATAAGACTTGTAATCTGGCTCCGGTTAATTGGAGGTTGGGTAACATCCATCATTACTGGTTTTAGCGAATCAACAAACGAGTTTCAGCAAATTGACCAGTCGTCGCAAAGTGACGTCACAGATGTTATGTAACCAGAGCCGAATCATACAGTATTTTCTATATGTATTTTCGTATTGTGCTGTGTTCGATATAATTTAACTTGTGTTCCTTCTCCAACAGCCACGAGAGCGGAATTGACAATCCGTTCCGGCCGGACGGCGAGCTGAGTCGGGAGGCGGACACCATCGTGAGCCTCATCAAGGAGGGCAAGCCCATCACACCGGTCAAAGGGGAGGAGCTACTCGACATGGAAGGCGTGGTCCTCAACGGCTTCAGTCACGACACGACGGACAACGGAGAGGTGATGGTCAAGAAGGAGGTGGCAATCGAAAGCTCCGCTCCTTCGAAAGGCGGGGCGAACGGGAACGCCCCAAAATCCCCGGGCGTGGTAGAAGTGCAGCGGGGCGTGATCGTCCCGCCCACCGATGCCCCGGCGGTCGAGCAAGTGGTCATCAAGAAGAAGCCAAAGTGCAAGTGCTGCGTCATCCAGTAGTTGTTGCATGGACCATGAGGCGAAGTGATGCGGCTGCTTCAGTAACTGCTTTTTTTCCACTCTGTTATACTCTATGTAGGCTCCGCATACAAAATAACTGTGATTGTGTAGACCTGTGACTGCAGAGAACTAAAAGGGTTCTCTATGAATTGCTAGTGGATGACCAACTGCAAAGAAACCCGGAGATATCTGCGACTGCAGAGTCTCGAAAATGTGTGACCTGCGACTGTAGAGTCATAAAGATTTGTGACCTGCTATTGCAAGTTCTTGGAGATTTGTTATCTGCGACTGGCAAAGTCATGGGGATCAATGGTCTGCGGCTGCAGATATCAACGGATCTGTGACTTGCCGTTGCAGGAGGATCTATGACATGCAGAGATCAATGGATCTGTGATCTGCAAAAGAACTGTCGACCTTCTGACCTTATTGCCGCAGGTTTGACTGCACAGAGTTGCGATTTCGTATCGGCAACTGCAAAGAACCTGGATTTTAGATTAGGTGAGTTCAAGGCTCCCAAGCCGAAAGATAAACTCTCGGAATTGTAGAACTGTGAATCCTATGTGACCATGGTGTCTTTAGGCTTCTCGTCTTAAAATGGAAACGAGTTGTCTTGGACAAAGATTGTTAACTTTCAGGTGGGAGCTTTGAACGATTTGTCGCACGCCACAGTTGGAATTGGGAACACTTGATTTCCCGAAGACCGTTTTGCTTTTTATGCTTTCGACATTTTTTTGGAGATTTCTTACTATGCAATATCACGTGATTGCCTCGAGAAAAGATGCTTTTTTGTCTAGTCGTTGGTGTGGTATGGTGAGACTGACTTCCGAGAAAGGATTTAGAGTTGTGTATTTTTTAACTTTGTATATTGTATGGTAACTTGACTAGTGCGTGTGCATGCTCAAAATTTTACATTTACCTTGTATTTTAATTTTGTGTTGTGAGAGAAAACTCGGTTTTAATCTTATTGCTGAATAAAAATGAGTCGGCATCTAAATTTATATTTAAAGTACTTTTACATTTTCATTTTGGTAGCTTATTTGTTTGACTGCTATATTTATTATAAAAACATTTCATGTGTAAACTTACTCTTCCAATAAGTTCAAAACTTCTCACAACCCGTTTTGGGAGGCGATAATTTAAAATTTTCACTCTTCCCCTCAGAAATTAAGTTCACGATTTAATAGTTTGAATTAATAGTAGTTCCTTAAATCATATCAAAATTGGTTTTTGAAAATAAAAGTTTGTCTTGAACCCATAACCATGGTAGTTTAATAAAGTATACGTTGTCATCGACAATTAGCCTTCAAAATATTTTTGTCTACAGCGATTTTAATCTCTCTTGGCGATCAACTGCGAAACTAGATAGCTGTCTTAGATTTGTGAAGTATTTAACCCTAGACCACTAACAATAGCAACAAAAAAAAGGTTCCATTTAAGAATACGGTTACACTTTGCCAAATACGATTTCAGTTCAATTTGGCAACCCTGCGCAGTGTTTTGTACGCATGCGCAAGTTCGTAATGTGTTCTTGGTTTAATCTACAGCAAGTAGTTCCACCAACATGTTTACGTGAGGAATATGTCTGTGTTAGAAATGATAACTCTAGGCTTTTCGTACCAAAGTTGGCTATGAAAATTGGTTTGGCGGAGTGCACCCATACTCTTAATTTTTACTACACAAAAAAATCGTATATTTCTAGTGGTATAGGTCATTTAGTTTTTACTTATTTAAAATAAGAACTACATATATATGGCTCTGTTTATCGCCAAGTTCAGCGATTATCTGTTTATTATTGCAAGCCCTTTGTGTGCAGCTTTTGTTTTGAGATTTGGCATCGATTGTGAAATATTCTAGTTGGATTGCAGCAGAGTATTTGTGATATTGCATAGTGAATTTGCATCGGTTTGTAGCTTAGTTCTCACACAAATGCCCCCCAGTGGTGGTGGCGGTTGGAAAGCTGTTTGCATTAAGACAGGCTTCTTTTTGCTTTTCGAGAAGAGTTTCGGAAAACCCGTGTAGATCCACAACTACAGAACCAAGAAGAAGAGAGATCTATTTAATATATTCAATGCTTCATATTTTCTGTAATTTAATTGAAGTGATTTTTTGTAAGTCGCCTATTTTAATTCAGCTCTCGTGAAATGCTATTGATTGTACAGAAAAAAAATGATAGTTTTTTTGGTATATTTCTAATGATTGTACTATATGTGGATTTACTTTATCTTGTGAGAGTTCTAGTTTTGATCGATAGGCCAAAATGTTCCTTTTCTGTGAAGTTATTTTTAAATAATTGTTAGATTTTAATATGTCTTGCAGCTTTTAAATTGTAATGCTTAACTTCTTCTGCAAATTTTGTTCGATGTTCAAAAGTTTCTTTGTGATGTTGATATGAATGTGTTCGGATGTCCAGCAACCACTCAGATATTAAGGGTAACACCAGACACTGTCAACTTGACCCGTTAGAATGACGGCAAAATCATGGAATTATATAGGAATAAATTCTGACAATACAATTAACCAATCAAAATAAAAAAAAAACGTTGTATAAAATATGATTATGGTTTCTCATTTTTAGATTAATTTACTAACATAAATAGCAACAAAAATAAAAGAATAATTCTTATTTGATTAGAAATTAATTATACCTATGACGTATCATCTTTTTGGATACGACAGTACCTGTTCGTTACCTCTAAATATCTTGAGCAACCAACGCTACTGGAAGCAATTATGTAAATAGCTCCCATAAAATCCAGTTTTTAAAAATTCTCAGTGAAAAACTGTTTTCAACCTCAAAAAAGTATATATAAATTTACAAATTGTTATTCCTACTGTTTAGGCTCATTTTATATTTCATTGGTTAAAAAGGAACATATTTAATGTAGAATATTTAAGTTGCATCTGTAATATAAGAATTAGAACCAAAATTATTAGAATAAACAATTGACCTCTCTCATGCTGGGTCACCCTTCATGACGTCACTTCGCGCCAATGGAAGCTTAGTTAGACAAGACATCACTTACAAATAACGCTTTGAAGCATTCACTTATTACTTCATTAATTTCTGACATTCAAAACTTCACGATCCATAACGGTGAATAATGTAACTTCCAGTAGCTTTGGTTGTCTTGCTGTGAGATAGTTATTTTGAGAAATAAGAATTTGTGTAATATTTGTTTTAGAATTTTCTGTGACAAGGGATTCCTTAGAATGAATATGTACACACGTTATTTTTAATATGGTGTTCTGTCTTTGTGATCTTGAAACTAGAAGTTAGATCGTACTAAAATATGTCTTGCTTATGAATGGCAACGAACGAGAATTGTGTAAAAAAAAGGCATGATAAGACATTTTAACAACATCTTTTAAAATGAAATGTAAAATTTTTTTTTTAATTATTCATTCAATTAAAAAATATTCAAGGATATTTTTTTTTGTAAATTACATTTTTAGTTTACAAACTTAAGTAATTGGCAAATATCTGTAGATGTAAATTTATATGCATGAGCTTTATCAATTTTTAAAATTTTATTTTGTCATATTCAATGCATTAAGAATATTTTGCAATCCACTGTTTAAAGCAACCTGATTGTTTACACTAAAATTATAGATCTGCAATTTGTTGATATGCAAAGTTGTACATTTTTAGTTCCTATGCAATACCAACTCCATTTCACCCCATGCACTTGAATCATAAAGAGAAATTCCTGGATTTTACATATTTTTTCTCCATAAACTGTTTGAATGATGGAAAGGATGTGCATTTCTTTCTCAAACAAAAAGTAATTCACCAAGCTGTATAAAGTCATTTTTTGAAATAGTAAAGGATTAAAAACTGAAGTATCTGTCTCTTATTATTCCAACCTCTTTTCACAAAAACACGCAGTATTTTAAGATCCCATTACCAACGTACATTCATTACTTTTTTTTTATATTTTATTTTACATCCATAACGTATTTTCAATATACTTAAATATTTAGAAACTGTCTTAAGACTTAATTTTTTTTATTCACTTTTATGTATAGTAAATGTATTTATATATGAGCCTTTCAAACCAGATCACTTTTGACAAATTTTTCAAGATCAACAGAAAATTAATTGCATTATTTATGGGAGAATTTTATCTTTTTCTTTCAAATTGGTATTAGATACATAGGATTTTACCAAATCCTTGACAGATTGAAATGCTTTTGAGAGCACGCAGGATGTTCAGAATGTTGTTATTCCCCGCAAGGAAAAGAATTAGTGGTTTTCAAGAATGGGTTGCAAATTATATTATTAATTTTTTTACATACAATAGAACTAAATATTAGATATTTGTAAATATTTTTATTATGTTGAAAAACATATATTTAATTTAGTAAAATGTATATAATTATATAATTTTTAAATACATGTATTACTTGCGCCTGCGATAATTAAAAATAGTTTTAGAATATATCTGTAATTTTACATGAATAAGATTCAGAAGACTGCACTACAGTGCAATCATAAAAAAAACATTTTTAATTTCATTTTTTCAAACAACTTTTTAACAAATGAGTTTTGGACGTTATTTTGTTAAAAAGTTGTTTTAAAAAATATGAACATTTAAAAATACCACTAACTTGGCACACCTATGGATTTCGACCTTTTTTAATACAAAAATGTAATAGAATATTTCATGGAAAATTACAAATCTTTCATATTCGTATTTTTATCATTCCGGTTAATTGTGATTTTCGGTTAATTGAAGGCCTTCTAAATAAACGTTAGAAATAGGTTTTGAGACGCCATATTTCTTTACAGAATTTTTTTTACTTAAATTAAGCCTGCCATACTTTCAGATAAAAAAAATCTGTCTCATGGGTAATAAATATGAGTATCATTGGCACAATATGCTGCATGCAAATCCGTTTAACAATAAAAGGTAATACAAGGTGCGTTCCATAAGTAATGCGACCAAATTCATAAAAAATCGTATATTGGACAGATTCGTACAATTAGTTAAAAATATTCAAAATAACATCCTCCTGCGTCGATACTTATGGAGGCTGTGTTTCCAGGCCTGGAAGGCATCCTGGAAAGCCTTCTCCTGGAAGTCCTTTAGAGCCGATGTAACATGAGCCTGGATGTTTTCAATCGTATCCTAATGTTTCCCTTTCAGGGCTCCTTTTAAGTGGGGAAACAGAAACAAAGTCGGGGGCAGGTCAGGCTTGTAGGAGGCTGAGGAACCAGTAGGGTATGCGTCCTGGCAAGGAAATCGTTGACAACGAAGGAGCTGTGGCTTGGCGCGTTATCGTGAAGAAGTTTCCATGCGTCCTTGATGTCGCTTCGGCAGCGCGCGACCCTCCTTTCTAGCCAGGACCCATACCCCACTGGTTTCCCAGCGTCCCTACAGTCCTGACCTGGCTCCCCCAGACTTTTTTTTTTGTTTCCTCGCTTAAAAGGAGCCCTGAAAGGGAAACATTGGGACACGATTGAAAACATCCCGGCTCATGTTACATCGGCTCTAAAGGACCTCCAGAAGAAGGCCTTCCAGGCCTGGAAACACAGCCTCCTTAAGTGTATCGACGCAGGAGGGTGCTATTTTGAGGATTTTTAACTAATTGTACGAAAATGTCGAATTAATTATTTTTTATGAATTTAGTCGCATTACTTATGGAACGCACCCTGTAAGTATTCTGTGAAATTAAACAGAAAAATAATGAATTTATATAGTTTTCAGTTATTAAAATTTGTAATGTCCCTACTTGTGTACATAACTTCGACGAAAAAAATTCAAATAAAAACATAAGTGATTATTGTCCGGGACCAACACCACATTTTCAAACTAAATTTCCTATTTTGTGTTGTTTGGTTGCATGCACATATCTAGCTCGGAAATGATATGTTGACGCGTTGCGAAAGCTCAGGTCTCGCACGTCTCCGCAAAGGTTTGGTTTTGGTTAATTAACGTCGCACTAGAGCTGTTCAGTGGGCTATTGGCGACGGTTCGGGGTCTATCTCGAAGGAAACACCCGGGAACACATTCACACACACACTCATTCACACATGCACCTCGTTATTTTAGAACAATGGTCAGATGACGAGGAAACACCTGAACTGGCACCCAACGCCTTCAATAGACGTCGGGACTTTGGACACCGATCAGATTTATCGTGCACCCGTCCCGTATACACGCCGTTAATTTTTGCGGATGTTCTGGACGACTTTTCGAGTATTTTGTAGCGAAGCTGGCAACCCTCCAATCACGAGATCACTACTTTTCTTTGTCAAGTCCGTCGCACAGGATCGAACCAGGAATCCTCTGATTCCCAGCTGACTCCTTTATCCACTGGGCCACGGAGGGCCCAACATAGCAGTAGAGCTGCGTAGTGGAATATTGGCGGCGGTTCTATATCTATCTCCCCCAAAAAAACGAGCCCCAGTTGCTCAGTTGGTAAAGCGTTCAGCTACTAATCAGAGGATTGGTGGTTCGAATCCGTGAAATGGACTTGACATAGAAAAGTAAAAAAGTAGTGATCTTGCGATCGGCGGGTTGCCAGCTTCGCTACAAAAATACTAGAAAGTCGTCCAGAATATCCAACAAAATTATACTGGCGTGTATACGGGACTGGTGCACGATAAATCTGATCGGGGTCCAAAGTCCCGACGTCTATTGAAGGCGTTGGGTGCCAGCTCAGGTGGTGTTTCCTAGTCATCTGACCATGGTTCTAAAATAACGAGGTGCATGTATGAATGTGTGTGTGAATGTGTTCCCGGGTCTTTCCTTCGAGATTGACCCCGAACCGTCGCCAATAGCCCACAGTGCAGCTCTAGTGCGACGTTAATTAACAAACCAAACCCCCAAAAAAACGGCCCAACAACACTGCTTCGTAATTTTGAACCATGGATGGACCACACCTGAGCTGTTATCCCATGCAACCGGAATGGGGGTGAAGACCACAACGGATTTCCCCTCAACACGTCGATCTCAGGTGTTGTCTTCGTCATCTGACCATGGTTCAAAAATACGAGACATCGTTCCCGGGTCTTGACTTCGAGGTTGACCCCGATCCGTCGCCAATACCCACTGTGTAGCACTAGTGCGACGTTAATTAACCCAAACCAAACCCTCTACATGTCGAATTATTTTTCGCAAGCCATGTTTCCCCCCAGATCAAATGGCAACACTCGTGGTAAGAATCAAGCATCCTTTCATTCGGACGCAAGTCCGATGTATCAACAGTTGCACACGGCCACCTTAATTTTTTTTTTTAAAGTGCTCTTTTAAAAACAAGAAGTGTTCTTTCAAAAACGAGGTGCCATTTTCTTATCAACAGTGCCTTGTCCCTTTTTATTTCTGTTAACACTGCAATAAGCATCGGGTAAGTGATAACTTTGCATTTTTATGATATAGTACTGTATATCACATGTACCGAATTTCAGTAAAAAAAACATACAGTTTAAAAACCTTATTTAGGGTACATGAATTTTCCATAAATTTCTCATTCATTTGCATGATGTGAGTGACTGTTTTTGTAGAAATTGTTTTCTGTTTGTAAAATTAAACTAGTTTGCAAAACCAAGTTACAAAGAATATATTTTAGATATGGTTGTTATGTTTAACTGAATTTTTGATATGTTAACTTTTAAGTTTTCTAACTTCCTTAATTTAATTCATTGCAAATTAGGCGCTCATCTCACACTTTCTCTAAATATCTATTATTAACCATATAGATGCAGAAGTTTAAAAAAAATCGTGTTATGGAAACGAAATCCAGAGAAACTTTTCCTAGTGTTTGTTTGCTAAATGGGGTTAATTAAGATAAAAGTGGTTTTGCTCACATAACTATTGCTTTTTAGTATTTATGATGTTTTTGACGTGAAATCCGTCTTGAAAATCAGCTCCGTGGAGCACCAAGATAGCATAATGCGCTTTTAGGGTGACTAATCCGACTCTTAACTCCTTGACTACAAATACTCAATTAACGTTAGCATAACTTTGATTTGAAATTATGAAGCATTGCACTGTCGAGGTGCCCGGGCCGTTTTTAAACGTACATTGAGTATATCTAGTGTAAAGTTATTTAATTTGAATGCATTTTGTAAAAATGAAAGTATTGGTGTTGTCCTCACCAGCTGATCCAGCGTGCACAGTTTTCCCTTCGGAATAGATACCGAGCTGTCAGTATTAAGCAACTAGCTATAATGAAATTTTTTTTTATCAAACGAACATTTTAGAGATGCTCATTGTTTCTAGAATTCTCATATATTTAAAACTAGTTTTTCTATTAAAATTCATTAATTCCTTTTTTTCCCACGAAACTTATGAATATGGAAAAACTATATAAAATTTTAAAGTATGTGGACTACTTAACCGACAAGAAAAACGTAATAAATGTGTTCTTAGCCGTTTTTAAAAGTTACTTTTTGTCTTAAAAATTATAGTTTCGTTAAATTTTAAAGAAGTAAACACAATTGAATCATCTTTCAAATTCATAAAATTATCAAAACAGTCGAAAAAACGTTAAAAAAAAATGGTGTACTAAAAATAAATTGCAACTGCAAGATAATAAGTTTGTAATAGCTCAATTCCTTTTCTCTTATCGACATCAAAATTAATTAAAAAGTCTTTTGATCAACAATAATATTTGGAACAGATGTAGTATAGGACATTTGGCGCGTTTTTTTGGCGACGAAAAATTGTCGTTAAACATAGCACAGGGTTGCCAGATTGAAAGTCGCCACAAGAATCGGAAAATACCAAAAATGTCAGGTGGGGTTGCCATACTATAAATTTATCGCCCCTATAAAACACGCCAAAAAAAACCTCGCGCGCCAAATGTCCTATACTACATCTGTACCTAATATTTATATCGAATTTTTAGGGGTGTAGTGCTCGAAGGAGGAGTATTGTCCAGTACAGGAGGTTATGTAGGACCCTAGAGTCGTGGAGGGATCGTGTCAGTCTGCTACGGGGACAAGTTTGTGTATGTCGCGGGAAGGATGGAGTATACTTTCCAGGGTACTACAGTCGATCTGGAAGTGGAGAAGTTAACTCGGTCCTATTTTGCCTTTCTTCACGCACTTCTACTCCAGGGTGTTACTCTAGAAGAGGCTGCTCTTGGGACTGTTTTCTAGGATTGATAATGGGCAAGGCCGAAGCAACTGAAAGTTTTCAAGGTCGAAGGCAAAGTGCAAGTCGAGTACTCTTTTTACTTTTTTAAAGAAAAGGGGAGAAGGTGCTTCACCTTGAAGAATTAACAACCGTTTGGCTTGAAGTTTTTCTCGCCTTGCTTTGCGGGCGAGAAAAATATTAACCTTATTTTGCACTCCACAACTTTTTTGTCGTGTTGTTCATGTTCTCGAATATGAAAAAGAATTATTAAGAGATGTTATTTTATTTGGAAAATTTGGCAAGATATGCAAATTATTGGTACCCATTAAATTAAGTATATATGTGCAAGGTCGACCCCTAAAAAATAATAAGAAAATATTATTAAGAAGTTAACTTAACTTTTCTGAAAAAAATTACTGAAATATTTAAAAATAAATGTTGAACTCTAAATTGAACTTTTATCTATGTTCGCATGTTTGTTTGTATGTTTAACATTTTAAGGTTTTTAACTCCAAGATTTGCTTGGATCCCGAGCGATATAAGTCAATATCTTCAATATCGATAAATATAGCTAAAACAATGTGCCTAAGACAATTTTTTTATTACTTGCAATGTCAATGATCTAAAGTGGATGTCCAATTAATTTCTGGAAACAAGAAAAGCCCATCTTTTAACGAGGGCTCCATCGCTCTTAAATAGACCCTAGAACATCAATTCAAACTTTTATATACACTCAAATTTTAATATATTTATTATGATTAAAAGAAACTGCATTGTAGAAAATGTGTTAAAACGCATTTAAAAGTAACTGAGCGTTCCAAATCACCTCACCTTTTGGTGACTTCTCAGAAATGTAAAGTGTAACTCCTTTCTTCACAAGGGTGGCTTAAGGCCCGAGCGACACAAGCAGCCGCTCGGTAATCCTGTAGTTCTTTTTCAGGTCAAAATTACAACGAACTCGCTTAGCCTTATGCCCCCCCCCCCCCCATCATTGAATTTAGTAACTTTATAGTTAATACTTAAAATCATTCAACTTTATTCTATCTACTAGACTTGTTTAGATGAAGGTGTAAGGACCTCCGGTTGGCCCACCGTAAGTTAATATCCGTTTTCCGAGCAGCCGCTTGGGGTACCGGACTAAAGAGGGCGCCAAGTATTAGTGAAAAAAATAAGAAAATATAAATAATTTGGGTTTGGAAATTTTCTTGTCAATATTGGAAATTGTATAGGTTTATATTTTTAATTAAATTATATAGGTTGCATGCGCCAGTTACCGTCTATTTAGAAAAAAATATTTAAAGCCAAGAGCAATATCATTATTTTTTTAAAAGTCCCTTCAATCAATGTTACTCAAACACTTGAATTTACTAAACACTTGAATACACTAAAATTTATGCAAATTTCATTTTACGGTCTAATGAGAGTTCAGTAGCCACAGAAATTTTTAAGTTGGCACTGGTCGGAAAATAGGTACTTTAACGCTTTTGCAATTAAATTAATTACCTAGATATAATCCTTTTTACCTGTATAGAGGTTATGTAGCAACAGAACGGTGATTCCCCCAAATTTGCATCTTAATGAAAACTGAATAATTTTTTTTTTATTTGAGATAGTTAGAAAATTCAAATATTAAAAAGTATGACCCAAATTGCAAAATTGGCTTAAAATTATTTGTAGAACTAACGGCGTCAAAACCATGTAAGCTTTACAATAATTTCTTGAACCCTCTTTGTGACTTTATGGGCCTTTTCGGTTGAAATTTATTTTGAAAATATTCAGAGATTGGAATTATAACAATTGAAATGAAAATTATAATGAACTTTAATTATGAACTTCTAACTTTCTAAAACTATCTTTTTACAGTCAAATAAATTTATCTCTATGTAATAACTGTATTTTTATACTTGTCTCAAATAAAATTTATATATTTTTAAAAAAAATCTACGCATTTTTTAACACAATGGCATTTATACCTTATCGATTTAAATGCTTTCTGTAATAGACAATAGATGGCGCCACGTAGCTATCAAAAACGATTTCACTCAGCATCAATTTTTGACTTCATCTTTTAAAACCATATTGAAAGGGAGAGTTTTAAATTCAAAGTAAAACACATTTCTTCCGTGTTCATTCTGATGTCTAACAATTTCTTATTGTTTCAAAAGTTGTTTAACTCTACTGCTATATGTTTCTTCATTAAACATTAAAAAAAATGGTTTAGTTGCACCTGATGAGGAGATGGGATAGATAGGCCACGCACGATGAAAGAAGAGAGTGGGTGTAGAATTTTGAAAAATAATTGTATAATTTTACAATTAAAAGTATTCACGAACAGTTCCACAGTGAGTTACGTCGTCTAATGTAATTTAGCAGGTCATAAGTCGAAAATCGAACATTTTCAACAACAAAAATTTAATCACTCCTCTGGTGTCTAAGACGTCCAAAACAGACTTTTGTCCATAAAAAAAATTTAAGTGGAAGAAAAGGGACTATAAACATTAATTTTGTGTACGTCCGAAGTCAGACTATTAAACTTTTTCGTTTCTTGGGAAAAATTTTGTGCTCTCTTTTAGAATCTTTTTTTTGGGTGATATATTGTATTGAAAGTGGTTTAAAATTAAGTATATTTGATCCAAAAATATTTATTGTGATATTTTAAAAGTTTTAGCAATATTCCCATGTAATTGAAAATGTTAGTAAAATTTCAACTACAAGTGGTATTTCAAAAAGCTCCAGATTTTGCGGAACAAGTTTTTACATATTCGTGCACAATGGATTTCGGTACTTACCAGCTATGAGTACAATTTTTTACATAATTATTTTTAACTAACATGCCCGTGCGATAATTATCGCCTGAACAATCTCTCCACCCCAATTCGATGGAGCCAAAAAATATAAAATAACGGTCTGCTCATAGCTGGCAGCATTATCAATGGCTTGTTAAAATCCGTTAAATTAATTATTTTAAACGTCTTTAAAAGAAGATTTGATGTTTATGAGATGAAAGTATGATGAGATTCGTTGTGTCTAAGGGGCGTTAAAGGGATCTTTATTGCAGAAATAATATATGTGTGGGATTACTACTTTTAGTTTTGTGAGTACTGATAACTTCGTACGTCTGGTACTTTTTTTATGTAATAATGAAATATTTTAATAAGTGTATTTAACTCATCTTTCCAAAAAAAACTAATAACGCACCTAACCAAAAAAAAAAATCTTACCCTTAATCCTTCCTACTACTACAGACTATGGACTCAAGCCCATTCTTCATCTGACATTTGTACCATGTGGGGAGGGGGGTATACCATCATGTAAAGAAAGGTAAGCTGCATCAACTAGGCTTATTATTAACCCATTCCGTCCGCTGACCTTTGTACCGCGTGGAGGAAAATGTGCAATTAAATTTCTATGATTGAGTTAAAGAATTTTCTAGAAGGAACCAAGACATTTATTGTTTTTTTTAAACTTTAATAAGAAAGATAACTTGTTTTTAATCAGCTTTATTGTAAAATAATAATTAAAAAAATTTTATTAAATATTTTTAACTGTATTTTAAGTTGTCATGTATCAAATAACAAAAAGTAATGAGTGCATATAAAAGTGCAGTATTTTTATTATTTTTTTTTAACAGTAGGTGGTCAAAATTTTTACTACCCCCCCCCCCCTCTCCCCCCTACTCCACACACTTCTGCTTTCCTCTTTACCTATGTTATTTTCAAAAATTATATAAAACCCAACGTCAGTCTGTATATCTAAACGCTAATATATAATTAGAGACCATTGGACGGATTCAGTTTTAGAGATACGTTTGCTAATGGTTGCTCAAACATTTAATGTTTCCTTAATGCTGGCTTGGAACAAGGACCAGTGCCACCCTTACTAGTGTGCGACATGTACCACCGCACAGGGCTCTGCGAGCAGCAAAACAATTATGACTTTAAATATTATGGATTGAATTGAATTCCTATTCTTAAAACTGTAAAAAGCATTTTTTTTACATTTTTTTTATTCATATATAGTTTATTCATATATTCTCTATCACTGATTATAAGTTATCTGGAGTTCAAAGAATTAACGAATGTTTTTTCCCCTAAAAAATTATAAAGGATAGACATATTAATTCATTATGATTTCCTTCTGCAATTTCATTATTCTGACGACATTGGTTTCTATTTCATTTAAAAGTTTAAAATTGATATTTTCAAAATAGTGTTTAAAAAAATTATAAAATTGACATTGGTAGTTCTTGTTCCAAGCCACAGATGTATCGTAATTCTGTGTTCCATGGAACTTTTCAAAGAAAACTTTGGTTTTAAAAACAACTCATCGAGAACGACACAAGAATTTTGTAGTACAAGCAAGCACACATTTTGGTGTCCCTTTTTTTTGGAAGGTATAACATTTTGCAGGCAATGAATGAATCTTACAATGAATTTTTGTTTTCAAATGCTTCAAACTGACAAAAACTTATATATTTTTCTAATTAAAATTTGACAATGTTCTGAAGAAAATGTGTATATATCCTTTATAAAATTTACAAATATTTATTTTTTTAAATTGGGTTGGTTGTGTTCAAAGCCATCCTTAGGGGTGTCGAAACGTGCACCGCACAGGGCCCCACATTTTTGGAGGGGTCCTTAACCTGCAACATGTCTTCGAAGGCGAATGCTGTTGTATAGTTCATTATTCTAGTGATTATTCTTATTTGCTCAATCCACAAGCTTGCCGCAATCATATCGCATGGCTAGAAATAGTAAAGTGTGTGTCGTTTTCCTACATTCATTTTTAGGCTACCTATCTACGTTTAGGCTACTTATTTACCTGTCTTTAGAAATTCTTTATTTTGAACTGAAAGCTGACAATTTTGGGAAACGTGTAGGATTGTACTTCAAATCCTTTTCTTGGTGGCAATAGATTTATATAGCTGAGACTGTATCGCATAAATAAAACTATTTTTTTTATATAAATGAAGGATCCAAAGGGAAAACGATGAAGGTCCACTTTATGTTGAAATCGTGATCTCAACAAGAGAACGTTTCAAGGTTAGTTGCAGAGTTGCACTTTTATTGTACCAAATTATGAAAAAGGGAAGAAAGATGAGAATACGTAAAAAATACGTTAAAACATCAGAATACTGGGCATGACTATGAGACTAAATTTTTTTTAGGATGGAATGAGTGCCATCGTTTTTTCTCTAGACTCCTTACATATGAATAGATATTTTTCAGTGTGTCCCCAAAAACAAAACAAAATAAAATCCCTCAACTTTTTAAAACTGTCATAAAATAACCAGTCGCACTCGCACGTTAAGTTATGTTGTAACTTATCACGCAAAATATTTCCCTTTAAAATATTTAAAAAAAAAGTTTCCTCTCGTCTCATTTTACCGAGGTCCCATCACGTCAACCGGTTGCCATGGCAGCTAATTACTTCGTGCGAATGGTCACTTAGTGCTGGCGGTCGCGACGATTTGCGGTCTGTCCATTAACTGCCAGAACTATTACTTTATTACTTTTATTACTCTGTTACTCCTCTACGTGACGGTTGTTTTATTAGGTGACGTCAAAAAGGGGTGGGGGAAAGTGTGATGCGAAAATAATTGAATCATCTAATAACTTGAGTTTTTACTTGTATACTTTGTTGAAATACAAACAGGGGCGGTTCAAGAAAATTTTTAGACAGAAGCAAGAGCTTGATTTTGGCGCCCTCCTCCAATTGTTCTAAATCTTAATTTTATGAAATATAGATTGGTTTCAGTTTATTCTTTATCGTAGTCAGCATATAATTGTTTTTGCCTACATTTTAACGAAAATAATTTTTCTTCTGTTATACTCTCTGAAATTAAGCTCAGCGCTGAAGTCTAAACCCAGATGCAAGCTTACATTTAATAAGGGTATTTGAATAAAAAGTTCAAATTATCATATATAATCGAGATCTGATACTTTTTTTGTCACTTTTAATTTATTTTTGTCATAATTTATTTGTCCCTTTTTTTGCTTCAATATTTTATTTATTTTTCGTTCACCAAAATTTGGCGCCCTCTTTCCTCCGGGCGCCCCAAGTCCCTAGTCCGCCCCAAGTCCGCTTAAGCCCTAAATAGTCCCTGAACACTTATCCATTCTTCACTCTCTAGTGCATATTTTTTCTTTTTTAATTAAATAAAAAAAATCGTTTTATTTTTGCCCCTGGACCTATGGAAAAAAATATTTTCAAAAAATCCTAAGTGCCTATTTAATTAAACAATTCATTAAAACCGTTGTGTAGTGTATATGCAACATCATGTGTATTTACTAAAATAATTTTCAAACAGTATGAAAATATAGTTAAATACAATCTACATACCTCTGGTATTAGCTAGGTTTTTTTGTACTGACAGATTATTCTTATAAGTAATAAAGCAATCTTCGAAAACTTCACCTACACGAAACAGTTTTAGAACAACAGACCTCGAAGCAACTAATTGCCTTTATCACAATACAATCATATTTATAAAGAAAAGGGACTTTGCGGCGATTATAAGAACTAGGCACATGATTCTCTACGGGACAATACTATAATAGTTAACATAAAACTCAATAAATGCAACTAGCTGTGATTTTCAAGTTGTGTAAAATGCTACACCATGCACTAGAGAGTTAAGAATGTGGTGTGGTTTACTGTTTTTTAAAAATGCCGTGCTTTTTGTTACTCTGACATTAAGTTTACTTACGCTTACATTACTTACTCTTGTATTAAGTTCAACGGTCCAGGAGGCAATGAACTGGGTTTCTATAACAGGTTAACTACCTTCCCCTTCAACTATAAACAGTTTACTACAAAAGTAAATGGTCGACTTGATTAAATTCGTTTTGTGTTCTCTTGTGCGGATTTTATGTGGAACAAATGGTGTATTTTTAAAGAATTTGAAGGAGGTAGTTTCTTGGAGGACAAAAAAGATGTTCTATTGAAAGAAAGGAGGCGAGATGTTGTTTTTAAAACCATTTATTAGATAAAAAGATCGAATTCATCATATACAGAAGAAATTCTCGCATGCTTTTTGACAGAGAACTTGGAGAAGAGCTGTCTTCAGCACACACACAATCGCACAATGAGCAGCTGAAATCATTGAACAAGCGTCGGGAGGGGGGGAATACAAGAGGGAAGCAGCTAGAGAAGCAGGAGTGTTCTTCATTATTCACTTCATTAGTGGTGTTCATTATCATCATTAGTGGTGTTCATTATCATCAATAGGATCGTTTTTTTTATCATTATTTTTTTATGTGTAAAAACAGAAATGTTATCATTATTTGTTTTACGTTATTTTTTAGTTAATTATATTAATTGTTATTGTTAGTTATTATTTAATGTAGTTATGTTTTATTGCAGTCATTTTTAGTTGTTTTATTATGAGCATCTATTTCGTTTTATTGCCAATCTTGATGCCATTGCCAAATGAAAGTAACTTGTGTGTATATTAAAACATATTCTTCTACGTAAAATTATATTATTCCCTACATTCACAATTTTTAACTTTGTACAGAGCGGTATATAAACATGTTATACAAATGTTGATTTCCTGAAAAATCAAATTATATAATCCACAAATGTGACAACTATAAAAAATCAGGTTCGTACTTAGTTTTTCGTATTAATTTTCATAAAACGTGTTTAAATATTGAAAATAACAGATGCCATTCAATTTAATTCATACTTTGAAGAAATTCTAATTGTTGAACACAAAACCTAAATAAGAGGCAAGTTAAGCGATATTTCGCCAATGTGTAAACTTGTCACTCGAAGTGTTAAAAAAATGTAGAAAACTGTCATCGTAGTGCATTCCATCAAAGTGGGTGTTGAATCGAAATTCTTTTGTATGACTCCAGTAGAACGATAAACAGCCATAAAAAGCGTACACCCTGAATCTAATCGCTATTGATGTGTAGCTACAGTGAATGCAATGAGAAAACATTTATCCCTTGGCAATAAATGTCCCGTTCACACAATGTAGCACCTTTTTTCATATCAAAATCGGCACACATAAACCAGCTGTTTAGTGAAACAAAGCACCAACGACGGTATGTACAACTAAGAACTAAGACACGGTGTTGTTAGTGTACAAAAGGAAATAACTCGAAATGGAAAATGGAACGTCATAGAATTGCTCAAGCCTACATCGCTTCTAACTGGAACGTCGCATTTGAGTCTCAAAGTTGACAGAAATCATAAAAATTGTATGCACCACAATAACATATAGTGGACAAATATTTAAAAAAAGAATTATTTATAAAATACACCCCGCAATTGTGCATTAGGCATGTGTGAACAAAACTTAAAAAATATATACCATATACCAAGCGTGTAATTTTATGATATAATTATATTCTAAAGATATGATATAACTATATTGTAAAGAGGTAAGTGCATAAATCTAATGTCTGAATAATCATAATATTAATTATTAATTCGTATAATATCTAATTATTATTATGCATTTCAAACATAAAAAAAAAAATATTTTTCTTAGTAATAAATTGGTTTTTTTTTAGTTTAAACAGTGAATAACGCCTTTAAAATGTTTAATTCTAATGGAAGGATTTTTTTTTGTCTAAATCAATACAGAATTTTTTTATAAAATACCCAAATTAAACAATATTTCTTTCGTTAATATAATAAGTAGCATTAGATAATTTTTTTATACCTTTTCTGCGGTAGTTTAAAAAAAAATTCTTTTTGTTTTCAGAAACAGAACAAAACACAAAACATTCAATAGCTTATTTACAATTACAATTTAAAATATTGTGAAATGGTGCAAAAATAAAAATATTAATTAGTTAAATTCAAAAAATTTAAACACAGTTTGGAAAATCAAGTATTGTTACATTTTCTGCACTTGCCTCCTTAAAAAAGACCATTAAGGAAAGTTAACCACGCATTTTCTTACAAGAATAAATTGAAGTTACTATAAAAATAACATAATTTAAACATATCAAGAAGCTTCTACACAAACAAAATATAATTTACCATTGATTTCTGGAAAATGTATTCATACAACATTAACTTTAAAAAAAAAAACCTTTTAAAGAAATTTTCAGAATATTAATAAAATTACCAAGATTTACAAATAAGAAAACATATCTGTACAAAAAGGGTACACATTAAAGAGAAAAAGTTGTAAATGTATATCTACACAATGAAGACAGATAAGAAACATACTGATAAGTTATTGTACAATATTGGAAACATTAAAAAAAATACTTGTAAATGCATAGACACAAATCCCTAACACATAAAATGGTTCCATTTAAAACTAATGGACATAAATTCCTCAGCAGATTGCATTATTTTATAAAATGATGTCATTTGTTCTAATATGTTGAGCATTTTTGACCGAAGGTTACCTGAAAAGACTTAAGCTATTGTGCCAATTGAGCCTTGTGCGTATTATTGTGTTCCAATCTTAATTTTACAATTTGAGGATTCTATCTTAATTGAGATAACGAGATACAAAAAACAGCCAACTTGAGCAATACTATACACACAGTTAAACACATACATTTGTATACATACATATTTATATATCCATATTTATATATATATATATACTCACCGATCTGGGCTTCACCGATTCTTATATAGCAAATCAAATTGAAAGACTAAAAATAACTACGCCTAACTGTTCCTACTTCACAGTGAAAAGAATGATCAGCTGTAGTCTACGTATGTGGATAAGAAGCACCATGTTCCTCAAACGCAAAAAGACAAATGCAGTTATGGAGTGTAAATGCTTTTGTTCTCGAATGGACAGATGAGAGAATCTTCTGGACTCGCCAGCTGGTTGAGGATGTTTTGTTTGTCCACCAAAATAAATATCAGATGGGAAAAAAATAAATTTTTAAATGTGTTTTGCAACAAAACATTTAGCCGAACGCCATATAATAATTTTGGGAATAAATATTTTAGTTCAATGTTTAACCCGATAAGAGCCGTTTATCTAATGAATTAAAGAAAAATATGGAAAATTATTCCTATGTCTTTGTTTGTCTTAATGTAAGAACGACATCTACTGATGAAAATTTGAACTATTTTTGCCTTTAAATCAACCCTAAACTTTTGGAACAAACCATGCTCTATTACATTGTTAATAAATTTTATATTTTTCTATGTTTTACATATTTTTTGGATGACTTTATGATTTCAAATTATTAATAACTATGGGATGAACTTAAAAGATTCTTTCCTTTATTGTGAGTTCCAATATTTTAATAAATATTAAGTTAATTTAATTTCTTTTTATTCGTTTTTATGAGTTTAGTGGGAATAAAAAAAATATTTTACATGTCTATTGCAAGCTAAGTTACTAATAAAAGGTTTGATAAATTGTGTATAATATAACTAGTTATGAACAATTAAACAAATGATTCTTGTATCAAATGCATAAAATTATTTAAATTTGTCTAAAATAGGGGTTTTGTATTTGAATACTCTAAATATTTTAAATGTGTACTTTTAATGTTTTATATTTACGTAGGTTTAGTGAGCGATATACATTATAAATACAATATTTTAGTAACCGTTTATTTCTAGGAAAATTTTGCTTAGTGTGTGTCTGCTATCATACAAACTTCCACTGAAAACTCGGTAAGACTTAAAAATACTGTGGCACTCCGCCAAATCAATTTCCATGGCCAACTTTGGTGTGAAAAGCCTAGTTTTACCATTTCCAACACCAAACTATCGATGTCACTGAACGAGTGGGTAGACTGACCAACTTGCGGTAGATTAACCAATGGGGACACAAAATTTAGCTAACGTCATTTTGACGATAGTTTACTTGAATGTATGTAAAATATACTGCGCATTCGTGTAAAACACGCTGCACAAGCAATGCGAAAGGTTGCCAAATTGAATTGAAATCGTATTTGGCGGATTGACACTGATTTAGACTCTTTAGCAGAGTGACACAGTATTCTTAAGTCTAACCGAATATTTTAATTAAAACTAAACTAACATATATTTTCAAAATTGAGCGAAAAAAGTATCTTAATTTTTGAAAGAACAAAAAGTTCAGATATCTGAAATCGAGCATTTATCAAACACGGGTATAAAATTTTAGCCTACCAGACTTAACCCTTACCATAATTTTTTATCGTATTTAGAATAAAATGTTTGATAAAAATGGCTTACCATACGATTGTACTTAGTATATAATATATTAAATGCAAAACTGAAATTCAGAAAAATTTTGATCCTCAAAACTTTGATAAAAAGGTTATAGTTTAAGATTCGAAATTCTGTATGCAAACAGAGGCTATATAAAATTGAAAACTGTTAAAAAGTAATAAAGATTAAGCTTTAAAAGGGGTTGCAAATGTGTAAAATTTCAGAGTAACATGTCGTATATAAATGGTTATTCATCACCGCAATTAAAGAAATTCTTAAAGAATATGAGTAATGAAATTAAAATGTTTTAGTTCTGCTTGATATATAACTACTGGAAAAATTTAAGCGTGTTTGGGTAAATTTTAAATTTTCAAAAAGCGTTTTGCTTGTATTAAAACCGATGTAAATTGTATATTAAAGTTGGTCTTTTTTGTGTATGTAGCAATTGAAGGTGGCTTGGACGATTGATAATAGTTTTTGTAAAAAAGAAAGATGGCTTCCAGTGATCTTTTATACTTGAGGATAAGAACGGTTAGTTAGCGTTGCACTAGAGCTACTCAATGAGCTATTGGTGACGAGAATAAGAAGATTATTCGTACCACGGAATTTTTTAACAAGAATTTATTAATTCTGATTGTGTTCAATAAAAAATATTAACCATTTTTATTCAATCCGAATATGTCAAATTTTGATAATTAGCTTCAAGTTTTATGACTTATTTTTTTTATTTTAATTAATAATTATTTTCAATTAAACTTTGTTATTTAGGAATGCATTTTAAATTATTAATACATATTGCTTGACAATGGCGTTTTATATCAATAATACCTCTGTATTATTAGAAATTAAGGAATACATTTGATCATTTCATTAATACATTGGTTTTAGTTATGAATGTAATTTATTAAATTGTGCATTTTACGAGTGATTTTATTTTGGATCTTTATTACTGCATTGAAGACACTTAAATACAAGATATAGCACCAATTACTTTTCCAATAGGAAAATTTGGTTGTAAAGGGAAATAATTAGTACGATTTATGAAATGTGCAAATTATAAATATCTTATATATTATATATGGTATTTGAAATAAAGATATTTGTGTGAAATATTTTTAGAATTGTGTGTTATTTATTGTAAATAGTAACTGTTAATTGAATTGATGTTGGAAAATTCGGCTATCAAATCCGCTAAAAGTAATGGAAGATCGCTGGAGCCATCGTATTTTAAATTGGGAAATGCATTTTTCATGGTTCTTTCCTTCCGGGTCTTTTCTCTCTCTCTTCTTTCAGCATCCAGGCGAATGAACGGTACGGTCGCACAAACGACGCGCTTCCTGTACAAAGAATGCGAAGATATGCACAGTTAAAAATTGGACGTGGACAATATGTCGGTCATTGTAATGGGTATCGACTCCTTTCTTTTGATTTTCAATAACATTGGAATGCATAAACACATTAATTATGCTTATGAACACTATATACGACCTGCTGTTGAGATTACCCGGGACGTCATTTTTAAGTTAGTGACGTCATGCGCATATGCTATAGGTTGGTGGTGATCACGTGGGAGTTTTATTCACCAATTACAGTGGCTAATTGATCATGTTCTTTTCTTTATTCCGTCAAAACTTTCATCTCGAAACCAGGTCGTGCATAGTGTCCGTTAAAGTAAAAATCAAATAAAATATTCAATTTTCTCAATTGTTTTTGAGTTTGAAATCGTTTGCAAATATTTAAAATAACATATCATGAAAACTTAATCATTCAATAATCATATAGAAATCAAAATTGTATATTCTTATTTAATTTATTTTTAAAAAATTATTTACTTAATATTAAAATATAATTGACTATTTTTACCTTACAAATATTTACCCTGAAATCTAATATGCACTATAGAGAATTTTACTATGAAAAATATTTGATTTTGCTGACATTCCGAAGATCAATATAATTTTTATTGAAATTAATTAAGCCTAATAAAATGAATTAAACGTTATTCTACTTAAAAAATAAACTAATATTGAATGAAAAAGTTCATCGATAGGAGGCAATATCCATTAATACCTTTGAATGTTACCTACTTACAATAGTGGATAGGCTTTTACAATCAGCCGAATTCCAGTCAAACTAATAGAGAAACAAACCATTCAATTGTTCTACCTTCTGATTTAGACGCCGCGTTACAAAGTAGATAATAGTTTCATGTTAGAGACTCCTGAAGAATACACTAGCTTGGCACATTCATTCATAATCGGACAAAACTTAAGTTCGAGTCCAAAGTTCATACGCAAGTCCAAGTAACAGTTTCCATCAATACACATCCCTCCATGTTTTTCGTGATTTTTTTTTGTCTATTTATATAAAAAATCTTTCAATCATCCTCTTTTGAATTAGTTTAGTATCCACCAGCGTAAGGGAGTTTTTAATATTAATAATGATTGAATAGAATATTCGAATTACTGAACAGTTTTTAAAGTTATTCAAATATTTTTTTAATATTTAGAATGTTGTTTTATTTAAAATTTACATTAAAAATCTTCATTTTGAAGTTAAAAAAAATTTGATTGTTTTATTTTTACTTGGTAGTTTTCATTAGCTTTATTAGTTTCGTAATTCTGGAGTAAATAAAGATAAAACGTTAAACATTCGAATTTCATTGGTGCATTTCAAATAAGTGAATTAGAACTTTTCTTACAGCTTGCAAGTTCAAAATATTTCATTTCGAGTTACAAACTGTTTTGCAGCATACGCTGGTGCATACCGGTAAACTAACCAGTCTATCTTTGGCATTTTGTTAAACATTCTAATGAAATAACCACCTTTGGATATCAAATGAACCTTTTAAACGAAACAAAATCAAAAGGAAAACTATCTTTTCATTTTTGTGTTCTGATCGCAGACCGAAAAATGTCCTCTCTACTCCGCCTTCTCCTCTCCGTTATTTTCCCTAGATTCGGCATTTTCGCTGCTCTCCTCCTCCGCCTCTTTCGCCTCCTCCTCCGTGGATGCCGCCTCGTTGTTCTCGCCGCCATCTTGGGTCGATGATTCTCCCTCGCCGCCGCCATTTTGTTCGCTCGCCTTCTCTCCGCCAGAGGTCGCCTCGCTCTCGTCGTTGTTCTTCACGTCGCCATTGCACGCCTCTTTCTCGCCGGCCGACTCTGGAATTAAAAAAAAGAAAGAATGAGCATAAATAATATATCATAAAATGCGAAATAATTACTTTCGCATAAGATTATCGAGTTTCACTTTCACAAGCGGGATGACACCGGAATTTTTTTTTTTTAATATCATTTCTTTTGCATTTGACTCTGCCTTGATAGTGCCAGACATTCGAGAATATTTTTTTTCATTCATGAAACAAATCTTTCGTTAAGCTGTGGGAATTAATATTATCTTTTGATAAAGAGACATTGCACTTGAGTTTTTGTACGACACGTGTTCTTACAATGTGAATATTATTTTCATGTTATCAAGGTTATGTGAGAAAATATATAAAATATATTTGATTTTATTTAAAGAAAAACCATACTTTGAATATTATATTTGTTATAAATTTGAATATAGCTTCTATGAAAAATAGTAAAAATACAAAACAAATTTTGATATATACAGACGATTTCATATTTTGGGGGAAATAACTCAAATCATACTAATAAATAGCATTTCTATTTTGATTTAATCCCCTCATAAATACTTACTTTACATTTGTTCCCTAGCTGTGTCATGATTTAAATGATAAATTAATTTATGAAAAAGGTTACAAGTCATTATAGCAACCTTTACATTTTCTCAACTACTTATTCCGCTTTTTTTTTTCTTGTGAACTTGCCTTTTTTCAACATCCATCAGTAGGTGGAATATTATCATGCAAATATTCCACCTTCCTTTCCATTGCCTTAATATCTTTGTGAAATCTTTCACTTTACTCCTCACTGTCTAACCTACGTTTTCTGGAAGACAGCACAGGTGCGAACAGTAAAAATCAACTTTTAAGCTCGTATTACAACCAAACATCTTGACATTTGCTGACTTGTATTCTACAATAAATTTGTATTTTAGGTATCTTTGATATCCAAAAAAGCTGTTTGAAAGATTTTCGGGCTTTCCTCCTCATTTGTTTCCATTCTGAGTTCAAAATATTTTTTCCTTCATCAGTTTTCTGATCTCATGTTCTACAAACAGCCTCTCCTTCAGCTTTGCTTCGGATAAACCCCCCATGAACTGTTCACTAAAGCATTTGAAACATTCTCCTTATTTTGGTAATGCCATAACAAAAGGAGAATGTTTCAAATATGTTAGTGAACAGTTCATGGGTTTATCCGAAGCAAAGCTGAAGGAGAGGCTGTTTGTAGAACCTGACAAATGTTTGTAGAACTTAACAAATTGTTTTATAAGGGCTAATTTTATATGAAACGGTGGGAGTAAAACCTTTATATTTTTTAAATTCTGTTTTAATGGTCTGGTATAAAGTAAACTAAACTCTCTACAAAAAGGTTAACTTATCAAAATTGTAGCTACTTAGCAAAATTTTTTATTTAAAGTTTAATAAACAATACAGTTTTTATTAATTGCAAGTACATTTTACGTCAAATGAAATCTTATTTTTTATAGTTGTATTTTAAAAGTTATTCAATAAAATTGTTCAAAATTTATAACTATAATGTTCTGAATAAACTGAATTTCTCTTCAGGATATATAGAATAGAATTTTACTACCATACGAAATGGTACAACTTTACAAAAATTACATTTCGACTTTGGCAACTTTTTAAGAATGAAAAAATAACAATATCTTTTGATAACAGAGAAACGAATATGACAACTTTTACATGTGTAAATAATTCAAAATCCCCTCCCCTTAAAAAAAACCTGAACAGAACTGCTTCGAGTATATTTTTCTGCCAATATTCGATTTCAGAACACTCGAAAAATTACAAACGCTACAGTTTTCCTTCCAAGACGAAAACTATCCAATCAACGCCAGCATTGATTCCCACACAAACGCCTCCCTTAATTAAATTAATCCCAACGATTCATAGCATGGGTTTCCTATTCTTTCCCACATGGCATGGGGACCCGGAGAATAAAAAAAATACTTCTCTCTTAATCTACTTGCCTTCGGGGGGTTGCATTGTTCGATTTCTTTCGTTGCGATTGATTAAACTGGAGTCTTTTTCTTTTAGCGTTGAATCATTGTGACCCAGATGGGTCGAACTGGTCTTTTTTTGAACGGGTCTTTTGAAGTCTAGGGGATTAAGGGTTTTTTCCCGAGATTTATTGAGAAAAAGATACTGCAAAATCGCGGTTTTTATAGTTTTTTTTTAGAGAAAAGTATAAGGGACATTATTTGATTTGATTTATTCAATACAAACTATTTATGTGAAATAATTTTGTTGAAAAATATTTTGTTGTTGTTGTTAATGTAGAATAGTTACCCTCTAAGGGGTAGTTTCCGTGGACTTCCTGCCTTACTGTAATCTTCTAAGTTCAACAGTTTCCATAGCAAGCACAAATTTTAAACTATATTCAAGCAATTATTTTCATACTTATATAGCTTTAAAGAAGTTTACCAATATACGGGTTAAAGGGCTGAGAAACGTGACATAATATATACATATACTTCTGTTAGTTTAAAGAATAAAGTTAAACTGTTTTTTTAAGATAGTAAATGATGTACAAAATCCATTTCCCAAATGGTGATTGTTAATAATTTTTTCTCAAAAGCATGTTTTCGGTTATGTTTGCTTATTAAAATGAAAATTTTAATAAGCAAAAAAATTTTAATAACTTGAGAAAGTTATTAAAATGAAAATAAATTCTGAGATTAAAAAAAATATATGCTTATGTCAAATATAGTGGTGTAAGGAGCTTGTTCATTAGCAGCATTTACGAAACTCAATTCCCAGAACTGAAATATTTTTTTTACCATCCTATATATTATTTCTGTAGTAAAGATCCCTTTTACGCATCTTAGACGCAACGAATCTTAACACATGTGGTATCAAAAGAAAGATAATGTCATGGACTAATAGCGAATCGTACTTTCATCTACTAAATATCAACGTTGTCTTTTTTAAAAGAATGAGTTTAAAATATTTCATTTTAATGTGTGTTTTTTTAAACAAGCCGTTTATACTGTTTTCATCTATGAGCTCACCATTAAACTTTTTATTTTTTGGCTCTAACGAATGGGTAGAGTGGGGGAAGGGGGTTGTTCGTGCGATAATTATCGCACGGGTATGCTATTATTTCATATTCTAAGTGATTGAGCAATCTAATCATCTGACGTTAAATTTTTTTTAATTATTTTCTAATAGTCATATATAACAATAAGTGAGGCTAAAACAGTAAAGTAATTTCCGAAAGCTAAAATTGTGGGAAATCGCGAAAACTGTTTTTTTCGGACCATAGGAACATTCACGTTAGAGACCTCTCTGTATTTTCTTTTGAACTACTTAAAGGACTACCAGGAAATTTTCTGGTTTACCACATTAGAAAGCAGTGCTGATTTGATACTTTAACGTGAAAAACGGTGTTTGAATTTTTTTTTGGCACGAAGTTTTCCAGTTTTTCGACATTTAGCGAAGAAATCTCAATTTTGATTTTCGAAAAAAACTAATTTTGATATTTTTTATTTGTGGCTTACAGAATGTCTCCGGATAATGAAATACTGTAAATTAATTTTATCTTAAGAAAAACATGGAACGCAGATCCTTGTTTAATTAAAATACAAAAAAAAACATTTAAAAGTATTTTTTTTAATGTTTTAAGAGATTTTGGCAAAAATAAGTAAAGTCTGAAATTTATAAATTATTTGATAAACAAAAGTCAGTCCATAGAAACAATATTTAGTTTAATGTTGCTTTTTTACTTTATTCTTATAACTTACAATTATAATAACTAAGAAAAAGCTTTAACTTGTTTCGACATAAAAAAAAATCCTACGTGATTATTTCTTTTTGTACATTATAAAGCATCATACAAAAGATATCAATTTTTGTTTTTCAATAATTAATATATGCAAACTGTAAGTTCTAACGATTAAAATACCTATAGCAATTTATTATATAAAAATCGAAAATGAATTTGATATTAAACTAATATATCCAAATAATTAAAAAAAAGTATCTCTGGATTAACTTCTCGGAATTGTAATTAAGCATTAATAATTATAAATGAACCATAAATAACCCACTATAATAATTAAACACGACATATGCGCAAACAACAATAAATATGTATTCTGCGTATCGCAAAATTAGCATTTCAAAATGGGCATATTGATCATTTTATAAGAAAGTTCTTCGACAGTTCGATAAACTCGTAGGCAGTTATCCACAGATCGAGTTGTCCAATGCCCTTTGTTTGATGAAGCGTAACTCGGAGAACAAAGTTACACACATATTACTGTCTCGAAATCAATAGATCTATCAGAGATAGAACGAGATACTTCTATTATATGTCATATAAACGAAGAAGTGTCGTTTGTGCTTTCAGAAGATTTTCACATGGTTAGTATTCGCAGTAGCTGCGGGATGGCTGAAAGTTAACCCAAGATGTTTTATGTAAATCGGAAGATAAAATGTCATTTTTAACGTTGGCATTTTTAAAATACAAATATGGGATTTTTCTATCGTCGCTCAAAAAAAATGCACAATTAAATTAACACAAAGTACTCTCTTTTAGTATAGGGTTTATTGAAAGTATATATAGAAAATATCAAAATAATAACAGTAAAAAAATTATGCAAGGAAAATATAAAAAAATACCTTTGACTAGGATGTATGAGACGAAATTTGTAATAACTACTTTTTAACATATATACACTAAAATCAATGAAAATCTTTCTTTTGAACTATTATTTAAATAGTTTTTATTAAAATCAATCCAACAGATACTTAGTTATCAAGAACAATATCTGACTCTTACGTCCATCGCAAATGGGGAAAAATCATAACTATAACTCTTATATAAAGCAGTGAAACAACTCGACGTTAAAACCTTCCGAGCTACGATCTTACCGTGTCATCCAAATAGGTTCCTTGGTTTTCCCGAGATAAGCTCGGACAAACATAGACTCCACTCTGTAATTGTATTAGTATAGATTTTGCTTCTATCAAAGATCAAATTATGAGATCTATTTATCCTATATTATTATTATTATTTCTCTGAGTTCAATGGTTCGTGGGTTTTTTCCTTAACTTTCGGTTAATCTTTCTGGAAATCTCAAAAACTATTTCCAGATTTAAGTTTCATCAGACAATTCATTGTCTTATTCGGTCTTTTTTTTTATTCTCGATTGCGCCAAGTTATTGCTACGATACGTTTAGATTGACTACATTAAGTTTATAATCAACAAACATGGTTTCTATAAGACAATTAAAACGAGATTTGGTTATGGTATTTTTTAAATATATAGTATATTTTCGATGTTTTATTTTTTTTTAACGATAATCATTGGAATTTAAGCATTTATTTTATGACAAATTCCACATTGCAATCAAAAAGCTTTGATCTTGAAAAAACACTTCTTTTGTTGAAAATACTTTTATTTCTAGAAATAAAATTTAATTTTTAAAAAAAGTATCTCACACTTCCCATTATCTTCCACAATTCTTCAGGACCATAAATCAACGTCAGGAGTCTGTGGCATTAGCGCCACGGTGCGTGCTTCCTCTTAAAACTGTGAGCGAAATTTGACGTTCTATGTGCCATCTGCAACTGCCCTTTAGTATAAATCTAGTTAATCAAATTAAAATGTATTTTCATAATCTATATTTTAATATTTAAAAAAAAATTATTAAACATAGTGAGATGTGACATTTTACAACAGAAATATTTCGAATAAATACTCTGTTAAATCCGTATGTCGCTAACGCTAATTCTAACGTGATGCTATCGAGTTCGTATCGTGTTCAAATCTTATTATTAACATTCTTTTTTCTCTGAAAATATCATGGCAGGGAGACTTAAGCGTTCGCCCAACAGAGCGGCGCCATCCATACATTGGAACTTCTAGTCCCGGATGGTGCATAAGCAAAAAAATGTAAAAAGTAAAAATAATTGTTTCTTTATAAAAAATAATCCATTATAAATTTTATTTTAGAAAAATCAAAAACGTTGATGATCCACTTGTTATTTAATTAAAACTTTTTGAATAAAAACAAATTTTTATTTTTCATTTAAATAAATTCGAATTTTGTTGTGCAGGTTAACATTCTCCTTTTACATAAGACATCATGACCGAGAGTCGTAAGCGACCGCACATCAGAGCGGACGCATCGAATGCGAGTTCGAATCGTTGCCGGGAAGAATTTTAGCATTCACTCTCAGTAAATTCGGATTTTTTAGGGGCACTTATGATTGCTTTACTGATAAGTTTTCTGTGCAAGAGCATTGCGTACTTCCGTTTCATGCGGTTTTACCAAGCACCAACGTATATACCAAACTGACAAACGTTTCACGTCAAAAAGAAAACATAATGCTCCTTTAAAGTAAAATAACAATTTCCTGTTCTATACATTGAACGAATAAACCAAGCACCGACCACCGTTTGAACATCAAGAAAACAATTTAAACGTACACTTTAAATAACCTTAATTTTTTTTTAAATATATTATAAAAGTATATATTATTCAGAAAAAAACTTTGTACCCCAAATTCTATTGTTAAGCTTGTAATTTTTAACGAGCCTTGTTCATTTGAGAAATAAATGCATTATTAGATTACCAGAAGAAATACCAGTTCTTTGCACGGGTTAAATAAAACAAATAATATAGAAATTGGTAAAACAATTATTTTCTAAATCAACGTCTAGCAATACGTATATTAATTTATATTTTCATCCCCGCAGTTTCATTAAGTATTTTAATATTTTAAAATCTTACCATTCTTGGCATTGTAATGAAAGTATATTTTTTGTGCCGGTTTGTATGCGAAGTTTTTGTTAACGACTCATTCTTATTTCTATAATTTGTTGAAATGCCGTTTCTCGTAAAACCCTTCAAGCCGCACTACGTCGCAGCACCACACGAATTTTTAGTGACATGTAAACTTTCGAAGTCGGTATATTTTTAACATGTTTTGGAAATGAGCTTGCTACAAAACGAAATAGCAAACAACGAGTTTATCATCTTGTTACGAATATTTCAGTACTGTGAATATATTCTACTGTATTATACCAAAGGCATGAGGGGTTAATAAATGTTACAAGTCCTCCCCTCACATAAAACGAGCAGCTCACAACCAGAATCCCAATAGCTTTCGCAAAGTGTATACAAGGGCTGCAAACCTTAGGAAAAATGTCTAATCGCCAAACAAATTCAAAAAATCGCCACAAAAAATTGTTTTTTTTTTCTTCTTATTTCATAAAATCGTATACCAATGGTAGGATACAATAAATGTTTCGGAACAGTCATTTAAAAAATTGTATCGATATTGGAAAACTACATTCGTCAGGGGTCTCATGCTTGGGGCTGATTACCGGATAGGCCCGTGAAGCCCAGGCTTACACTTTACATTTTTGATGGGGCCCCAAAATCACACATTATATAAATATTTAACACCCATAACATAGTTTGTTACTAAATTTACTTTTAAAAAATTACATTACAAACTTTAATAAACAAAATTGTCACTTGTTTTATTAAATTTGTTGGAATATTGAAAAAAAAATCTAATCATACAGAATATTAGAAACAGCCATTACTTATCAATATGTTTTAATATATTATTTTCATGTTTCATTAATGCCAAAAATGGGTAAATAAATATATTAGGGCATGCAAAAGTTGAATTTGGCGTTCCAGGGTCTATTTGAGAGCAATGAGGCCCCCATTTAAAGGCGGGTTTTTCTTACAATAATGTCCTAATCGGGCCCTGAGTCTCTCTATTAAATAAAATAAATATTTTTCACCTGCTATAATCAAGTGCTATACAGAATACAATTTTAACATTCAAATGAGCTTTCAACCTCCTATTCATTGATAAATGTACTCACATTTATAAACTAAGGCATCGACATCTCTCAATTTAAAAAAAAATAGCTGTCGGCACACAGTAACCCACCTTTCCTCTTCTATATTTTGAGTCGCTAATAAAAAAAATAACAAGATAATTATGAAATTTACCGAGTTTGTTCAGAAATATTTGGGGAAGGTATTGTTATTGTACATAATAGAACACATGTTAGAAGTTATTTGATGTTAAAGTTTTAAAAAAAATGCAAGAATTTGCGTCATGTGAAGCAAAATTTATAAAAGCAAACGGCTTCTATTTAAAAATAATGATTACAACTTCCCAATTTATCTGTGATTTCCAATTTATCTGAGATTTATAATTCAAAACCATGACCATCCAGTTTGTTGTATTCGCATTAAGACCCTTATAGTGTTCCCCTAATCGCGCGAGCATACGCATATTTAAGTTCGGTCCGTTTCCTCAGTTCTTTCCTAGTTACTATGGGCCATTATTGTAGCCCTTTCTTAAAAGGTATCCTGGCCCTTCCACAGGCAAAGCAATTCGCGGCCTTTCACCAAACAGGAATGGTTAAACGAAATGGCTCCCCGCAAGTAAATGAAGATTGAGGGTCACAAAAAAACATCTATAAGGATTCAGTTTCGAATAAAACTTCTTATACATGAGGGAAAGAGAAAGCATAATTGCTCATACAAAACATGAACTCAATAAACACTATCTACGAACCATCAAAAATCTTTTAAATAATTGGTGATAGTTTTTCGTAAAGCACATCAAGGGTATTTATGCAAAACAATTTTGAAGTGCTGATTTTCTGCCAAAATATACAGTATTTTTGAAGTTACAATGATAAAAAGTCAGAAATTAATTAATTCGAAATAAAAAAACAAACTTTTTATGCGTGTCTTTTAAACAATTTTCGCTTACACTAAATACATTTTACTTTGGCCCTGGAGTATTGCTTTGTCGCAGAGGGGGAAAATGACCGAACCGTACGTGCTACAAGCTTATTGCCTCAGAGGTAGTCAAACCCATCTTCTAATATTCCATCTTCTAATATATATCTTCCTAAGGTATTTTTAGCAGGGCTATTTAAATTTGTTTCAAAACTAACTCATTTCACACCTCGAAAGATTAGAAATCGCCAAAAAGGCCATTGGTCGCCAAACTCTGCAACACTGGTGTATATCCTCGCGTTCATGTACCCCGGAAGCATGTCACATCCGAAGCAATATACGGTTGTGTACCCACGGGGACAAGGGAGGGGAAGGGGAGATACAATTGTCAGTTACCCATCTTGTCATGAGGGGGGAAGGAGGGAGAGGGTTTTTTTAATATTCTACACCTCTCACTCCTTTTTCTTTATATCCGACTATCCTTTTCGCCGGAGTACTTTCGTTTTCTGTTAAACTTCTTTTCGAGTTGGGATTCGCTCTTTTCAACGGTTATTCGGTATTGGGTACATTTAACTCTATTAGACTGTGACGTCATAAGGGATAAAAGAATATTTTTTTTCTTCAATACAAATACGAGTTCCAATATAAACTGGTTTATTCGAATACTTAGCAAATTATGCACTAAAATTATATTGAAAGTTTTAAAATCAAAATACTTAATTTAACCGTCTGCACTCGAAGAACATGTAGAATATATACTTTATTTTTATAGAACATTTACATCCCGTTCCTGGTCTTTTTAAAGAGCTATTCTTTAGCGTGTTCTTTTTATGTTTAGGGTGGATAATTATAAAAATAAAAGTGATACGTGAAGAAGAATATTTATCTCAGTATACCAAACATATATTTAGTGGTTCATGACATTTAAGGTAGCCGCTCACTGGAAAATATCGGACACGCAGCTGAACAATTTAGTTGCTTGCAAAAACTCATTGAATGTGTTGTTCTCTTTTATTTTGAAGAGAGACAAAACTAGCAAGTCGTTATTTTGGCGAGTTAATGGCGACAACTGCAAAGGGTTAATACAATATGTAGGTACTCAAGTGATGCCATACTTTTAAATGGAGTTAGATTTTTAAAAAAAATAACGAAAAACAATCACTTTTTATGTTCAAGAACATGTCGTTCTCGCTCAATTTTAAGAACAGGGAACGAAAGAACAGGTAGGTATTTTGGTGACTGAGAGTCGCCCCTCGAGTCCAAAGAGTTATCTTTAATAGACTGTAACGCCATAAGGGTACAAAACTTTATTATCAATAAAATACAAGGTCCAATATAAACTAGCTTTTTCGAAAAACATTTCAGTACATTATACACTTAAATCACATTGAAAATCATAAACAATCTAAATGCGGACAATTCTGTGTATTAGTCTAAAAGAAAACTGGACGTATATCGGATGCGAAGTTTATTGCTCCGTTATCAAAATAGAATTGATCACTTTTTGATACGCGAATAAGATTTGTCGTGTTTGCACCAAATTATTTTCAGTGAATTACTACGAATATTATTTTTTAATTTCGATAAAGGAAATTGTGCAATTTAGATTCACATTAAAAAAAACTGTCTTCAACTACAAGTTTATGAAATTTATACTTTTAATTACCCAAAGCTTAACCAAGTCACCAAACTTCGCATTCTTAAGACTTATCAATTATCACGTAAAGCCATCCTACTACTAAAGAACATTGTTTTACACATCTAAATAAACTCATATTAAAAGTTGAAATGAATACCTGATGTTTATCCGATCACATCACATTAGAGCATACTCCTTTTAATTAAACCGATTAATAGAAAGGTTATTATTTTTATAAAGCTTGCCTCAAAATATAGTCTATAGTTTTCGTACTGAAATAAAAAAAAACGTCGAGCAATATTTTTAAATTATATTTTATGGTTGTGTTATATCACAAAACTATCTAAATTCTTTAGAACTTCAGCCTTAGATACACAAGTTAGCTAGAGTTACTGATTGCTATATACAAGGTCGAATGCTTCACAAAATTCAGTCACAGGGACAAGTCTCTCTCTCCTTCCGCAATTTTCCCCATTTTATTCGTCCCCCATCATTTTGACACTTCACCTACTTTCGAACAAGGGGGACGAAGGGCGCGCCCCATTTCTACAAAGAGGGGTGGGGAGCATTGCGTGGGAGGGGAATCGCAGCCATGTGCAGAAGAGCAGTGAAATTATTGATATCAGATTAAGGATTTTCAGAAAAGACTGTATTCTTTAAACGTTTGGATGCACAGAAATAAATAGTATAGTATAACATAACATAGCATAGCCAGGTATAGTATGTGACAGCACACTACAGTATATAATAGTATATGAAGTACAGTATAGTATATGAAGTACAGTATAGTATATGAAGTACAGTACAGTATAGTATAGATGTGATTTTAGAAATAGCTTTTAATTTATTATTATTCATATTATGTTGCTCTTTTAGTAAAAAAATTAAAGCATTTCAAAAATATATGTTCGAACAAAAAAAATTTAATACCTATCATTTAAGAAAAAAAACTTTTAGAAAGAAAATGTAAGCGATCATACGCAAAATTTTCTTTATTGCTAAGCAAGTTATAAAGTACCGAAAGATAGTCTAAAAATTCTAGATTTGTAAAGAAATTTTCTTTAAAAAATGTTTTTCTCTAATATTTATAAAATGTAGAAGTTTGAATGTATTTTTACTTTTACAGAACCTTCAAGCTTTAAACGATTTTTTATATATATACTTGATTAAAATGCTTAGAAGATAAATTAATTGGCTCTGAACGATATCACAGTAAATTTCTCTTCAATGCGTTAAAAGTCCCAAATAGAAGAGAAAGTTCTTCAAACCTTAATCCACCTTTGAATTTGTGGATAACTTTAATTTTCTAAATAAAATATATTCAAAAAAATTCTATTTTTATAAAGGACAAGATTATTTACCGGAAACACATTTTGCAACAAAAAAAAATTATATAGTGAGTGCTAAAAACGAAATGTTTATGCGAAGAACGAAGAAAGAAATTCTTCTGCCGTTGCGCGCCGTAAAGTTTTCTTCTCCTCTGACCAAGTCGCAGCGTAGTAAAGCAAGTTCTAAAGGGTAGTAAAACAGACGAACCATTTGAGTATATTAAATTCGCAAATAATAAATGAAACTTATTACTTAGACGAATTTTGCATTTACGAGTTCTTTTCCGAAAAATCAACGGAGTAATTACTTTAAGAGTTACTTCCTTAATAAAACACGCAATTTTATTTTGAAAAGAAGTGTTCGAAAATATTTGGTACTAACCCTTGGTTTGAGAAAGGATCGAAAGTGACACGTAGAGCTTGTTTAATCACCAAGATGTTTTTGGAATTTTTTTTAAAGACATTTAATAATGTTTATGCTTTATATAAATAAATGGAATAAGCATTTATTTGGTTAAACGAAACACAATTATATACAAGGAATTAGTCTATTTTTTTTAACTTTTACGTGTTTGTATTAATATAAAAAATACTTGATAAGGAAGCATTTATATTTTGTTAGAAGAGTATTTTTATGGCGACTGCTGATATATTATATCGTATATATATCGTATCGCGTTTATAAGAATACGATATTTAATACCTTAAATTATATTAGTCCCAAAGTAATATTTAATACGTGAATTTCATTTATGACTTTTCGAAGGTGGTGGTCCTCGCAATGTCTAACTCTGAATTTGGTGGTTTGTAGCCATCTAAATGTTAGGAAACCCTGATTTGAACAAAATTAAAAGCTTGAGCGCTTCATTGTTAAAAAATGGGAATCTAGAAATTATCACTTTTATTTCTGTTTTCGTTATTCTCACAATTTATATAAGTTTCTAAAACTTATATTTTTAGTTTGAAAAGATACTCGCTTCTAGATCCCGTTTCTAAAGACCAATCGGAAGTTATTAACAAACATGTGTGTCTGTCTACAATGTCCAGATATCGACGCTCTCGACATGAAATGGATACACATTTCGAATTTACACGGTGGCGAACTGATATTTTTTAATATATAAATTATATTCTACCGCCGCCAATGAATAAAAAAAATCAAACAAGACAGGAAACGTCTCTGTTTACACCACCCCCCGAATACTAAAATATTTTTTATTAATCTGCATTTAAACAATTGCGCGAGAAGTGTTAAAATCTATAATTGCAGAACAAGTATTTTTTTAATTATTCTAAACAACAGAAATACCTTTTAGTAAAACAACAAATAGCAACACAACACCACTAATATATAAAAGAGTTACTAATCCCAGCAGGTTGTCGAGGCGTCTGAAAAAGCCGTCGCCTAATTTGAAATAAGAAACATACTTCAAAGTCCCAAATGACTCAAAATATGAAATATATAACTACAGTTTTAAGTAGAATCGTAAAAGGAAGTTGCAATGTCATGAAATGACAGCTAAATTATAAAGCTATTCAAATAAAAATTGTTATATATTTAAATATTTCACGTTAAGTAAATTATGTTAAACAATTTCAACAGAATACTTTCAAATATATAGTTTTAGATCTCTTTTATTTAAATCATATCTAAATCCTATTCTTAAGATTATATTTATAAATTTGAGAAAGGGGTTGTGTTTGATCATATCTCTAAAATCCGAATTCCCATAATGTCTATATAAACTAAAAATCCAAATTTGATAAGACTTGGTAAAAACAAAATTTCCACATAAGAAGGTTTTAACCACGGGAACACCACACAGTGTGATTATATTGTAACTGGCCTATTACGTTTTTATTTAGGATGAATTGTATTTATAGAGTAACCAGTATAGTTAGAAGTGGTCTATTAAAGGTTAAGTCCATTTTTGACATATTTAAAATAAAAAGTAAATCCTGTGTGGCTGTGTAGGAGAAATGTTTTACTTCAAGCGTTACTTCAGGAGATTATAGGATTTAATTGGTCTCCCTCAAAAACCTCGCCAATAACTGGAAGATTAAAAAAAAGCTTTTTCATCTGATGTAATTTAACCATCCCCTATGCATCCCCTAACCATCCCCTATGCAAGTCCACCTCGTACGTTTTCTGTTGTATTTCAATTTTCAAGATTCTACTCGCATAACACCTAGTTTCTTATCGAACGACACCGAATTTATGTCAATCAAGCTATTTATCACAGAATTACAGTGTCGGAAAAGATCACTCTAAAAGATTCCATGGTATTTCTATTAGGATCCTCCATTTTTACCAATTTAAAAAAAAAAGTTTTACGAACAAAAAATATAATAAATAACAAATTTTATCCAACGTTCTTATTTAAAAAATAAAATATTCTCAACTGGGTAGACTTCGACATAAGCCGCCTCTTATCCGACACACCTAACAAAACCGACCGTGACCACCCCAAAAAGCAAAACCCGCTATGAAAAATCCATTATCCCTTCTCTCAGACGATCCAGCGCGAGAGCAGACGATCTCTGGGTGCCGGCGTCCTCCCCGCGCATGCGCAGCCGAAACGATATCGATCCCAACCCCTTGTCCATGACATTAGCAGGGACATTGACCCCCTCTCGGCAGTCGGGCGGGTCCATTCCACGATCGGGGTAGAGGCAACACGCGTTCGAAGGGGGTGAGGTAGATGTCACTCACGAGCGCGACAGCTGAGGTCTGGGATGAGGGGGGTTGTCCATAAAGTGTGGATTTTCGGTTTTGTGCATGTGTTAGGTCATGCAGTGTCACGCTTTTTTCGTCTGTCACGCATTGGTTATTGTGGACAATTTTTCAAGTTTGAACGGAAAACTGTTCAAAAATGTTCTGTTCAAAAAACATAAATTATTGCAAACTGTTCAAAAACACATAAATTATTGCCTATATTTGTGCGTTTTCTATTAATTCAATGGGGGTGGGGGTGGGGGGGAGAGAATCCCGCACTATATTTTTGTAGCCCCAGAAAAGATTCTAAGAATACTTAACTCTCTTTTTGAGAAAATATTACCTCACATTTCTCGGTGTTTTTTTTTTGGGGGGGGGGGGGGTCAAAAGAATGATTTTTAACTTGTTCATTTTGAAAACCGTGCTGTTTTCAGGTAGGGGAACGGGATTGTATCTTCAAAATGCGCAAAAGCTCCACCCGTCCAGTTTGCATTTTGTATATAAATAAATTGAATACTTTGACAATCCTTCCCTTTTTAATTTAATCTTAAAAACTATAATTTTACGATTTATTAACAACATTCAGAACTGCTCTATTCGCATCAGACGAGCCCCGACACTGAGTAATTGGGTGGCTCCACTCAGTAATTCTGGAGATTTTGTGTGTTAAAAATTAATTTTTAAAATACCTACCGTTTTGTTTGATATATGAAACTGTGATTATCTCAGCGGCTATTCTTTGTTCGTTAATGACTTCTCACAATACGACGGCGATGTGCTTGACAGACATACTCTATGTAAAAATAATGCGTGACATTGTGAGAACTATGACATTGTGAGAAATACCCTATTCTAAACTTAATTGGGATGTCATTGTAAAACTAAAAGGGGCAGTTGTAACAAAATTAAAAATGTGAAGGTTAAGTTCAGAATCTGGGGAAAGTCAATTAGGAGGTTTGTTAGAATTGGGCCCTGCTCAATCTTTGTCATCAGAACCCTATTTTAACGAGCCAGTTAATGCTTAATTGAGATCCTGTAAACTAAAAAATAAGCGATCGTAAACTAAAAATGGGCAATAATAAATTATAAATGAGCAGTCGTATTGTTTAGCAAAGTTAAGAATTTGAGAAAAAAAAGTTCATAACCTATGGGACGTCCATTTTTTTTTCTGAGGAGTCCGTCGCACATAAAATTGAATGGGATATGCGTGAGAAGTCATCCCTGCTTTTTACCTAGATATAAGTCTGTATTGGGCAATGGTAAAAATTTAGCCTAGAATGGGCCGTGGCTGAGAGTAAATAACACAAAGTTACGTGACGTATGTACTGAACCACCCCTTGAAGTATGGACAAACGGGGCCTTCCGCTTTAACATACATATCCATCAAGCTGGCGTGAAAATATTAATTCGGTTTATTGCATTCCCGGGGTGTTTGCAGAGGGGGTGGAGATTTTTAAGCGACCATTTTATATTCCGTTTTGAGAAATGAGATGTGCGGTGTTGGAAGGGGTGGACGGGACGAGGGCTTGGCGTGGAAGACCGTGAGGCAAATAATTATCTCTCTATTCAAGCCTCTGATTGGCCATGGAAATGTCAAAAGTGGGAAGTTGTTTTCACTCTCAGAGGAGGCTTCAATTGAAGAGTACAGAGGAAGAACGATGACGGTCCATAGGGTGGAATTTTTCTGAATGCTGTGTATACACAGCATTTCGGTCATTAAATGTTATCTTTGATTGACTATTATTGTTATTTCCGTTTTACCACTTGGTCCAGTAAAAGTACCTCTAAGACATTGAGATTTCAATTTCAACAAAAAATGGATTCCAGTTTTTTGCATGGACGCCGACTGTGAGGTTCGAACGTTGCACTTTTCGATCTGTAGCAAGACGTGTAATACATCGCGGCCAAAATAATCGCCATGGTTGAAACTTTATATTTGGTACTTAAGGCTACCAGCGCACATTCTTCTATTATAAATTAAATGAGTTCCTTTAAAACAATTTTTTTTAATTGAGATTGCTCATACTAATATTGAATTATGTCTAATAGGAAGTGGAATTTGTATTTATGGCAAAAAAGAATATACGGAGTTTAAAATATTAACCTTTTACATTTTTTGTTTACATTCCTATAACCAGAAGAATTATCATTTAAGAAAAGAATATTCCAGCAGAAATTAAAAAAAAACTTATTTTTATAGAGAGACTAAATCGGTCTACATTCCTATTAAATATTTATTACCGCTATCATTGATAAAATCGTAACTGCGTTTTTTGTGCTGTGACGAAAACAGAGTATTTCTTAGAGAGAAAATAATCGAACCGAGACGGTATTATCGGTAATTTATTTAGGTCTACCGTTCCGGTTATAGTTAAACTACCCAAACAAACAGAGAAGCCATAGTAACAAATGCTGGGCATCGGATCTGAAAAGTAGTGTGCACTTTAAAAGTATGTTTTCAAAATTAATTTCACAACGGGTTATAGAATTTATTTTAAAGTGTTTTCAAAAACATTTTAACTATAATACTGTTTTCAAGTGGTTCAAAAATATATATTCCCAAAAAATAACTACGATTCATTTATAACTAGCGTATACTATACTAATTTGAATTCTATATATAAATTGAAAATGATTAAATTTTTTCAGCAAACCACTAAATATTAGTACCATAAAACCACATTAAATATTTTTTAAATAAAAATAGTAACTGCATTACTTAAAAAAATTATTAATATAAAAATTTTTACATTAGCCAGTTCTTTTCCAGAACTTCTCTTATGACGTTAGAGTTACTGTAGATTTTTTTAAATTACGAAAGGTACTTTGATATTCCAGGGCAGCATTTTCACGTTTAATTTAAATGTCAGAGTGAGATTTGTTCAACTTTTTATCCAGAATCTAATTATAAAATCTTGTTTTTGAATGTGTGTAGAAAAATCAGTTCAGTTAAAAAATGCGACAGTGATTTTACTTTGTAAGACTAGGGCAGGAATTAAACTGCCAAATAACTAACGAGTCACATTTATCTTCATAAAATTGTTTTAATTGCCTTTTGATGCGAGATACCTGACCGACATCGAAAAAATGATTTTTCTATCCACCGCGGGGACCCGCTATTTAAGCCTCGGAATACAACTCAATTTTCATAAATATATCAAAAAGTTTATTTTGAAAGAGAAATTATTTATTAATATAAATGCCTGCTATATAAGTAAACGTTATTTTAAGGCATTTAATAATTTCAAACAGGAAAGGAATAATTAAGCACGGAACTGATGAAAGTGATTAACTTGTCTATTTTTAACCCACTGAACAGCGCGCCAACCAAACCTCCAAAATAAAACTGCCAGAAACTTTAAATTAAAACGCCAAATCGCGCGCCAAGGAGAGAAGTTATCAATTCGACTGTTTTGTATTTTTTTATGTATGTTAAAAACTAAAGAGGGAAATATAAAATAACCTTTCTAAAAAATAAAAAGGAAAACCAACTTTAATGAAATGCGCTAAAAACTAAATAATTTTTAATTTTACGTACGAGTTGAAAAATTGAATTATTTAATATCAATTTTATACTTATTACAACTTTTTGAAGTTGAAGTCAATTTACAAAAATCATACTTAAATTTTGGTGCCGATTTAAAAAAGTTTTAAGTATAAAATTAATATTAAATAATTCAATTTTTCAACTCGTTCGTAAAATTAAAAATATTTTTTACTTTTTAAAGCATTTTCGGTTTTCTCTTTTTTTAGAAAGATTATTTTATTTAAATACTACAATACCTTGATTTACTATTTTTATTTCAATAACATTTGGAAGAGAAATCGATGTATATATATAGAATGCAGTAGAACTCTAATTATCCGAATTACAATTATCTGGATCGCCAATTATCTGGATCGCTTTAAAAAAAATCAGCAAAATCCGCATTTTAAAAGGTTTTTCGTATCGCTGAATATAAACAAAAAGTGAGCTAGTGTAGCGATGGAGATGATATGTTCAAACAATGACACATTTTAATAAAGTACGTAAGTGCAACGCGTAATACAAAGTGGTTTTCATAGTCGTAGAAAGAGGAGTTATAAAGCTATCGCATACCAAACCGAAATTCGTTTTTTTACTAAGAAATTACTTTTTTTAGTGAATTATCCAATTATCCGGATATTTGATTATCCGGATAGGGTCTGGTCCCAATTGATCCAGATAATTGAAGTTATACTGTATATCGAACCCTATTTGTCAATATTGTTTAACAAATGCCAATATTGACGATCAACAGCAGGCTAAAGGTACAAGTTTGGTCCAGTCTAGTATAACCTAATAATTCCTCAATGAACATCGTAAGATCTTCTTAAAATCAATTACTCCTGCAGAATTAACAATATTCACTGGAAATTCGTTACATTTGTCGATTACTCTATTATAAAAATAGTGCTTTTGCCCGATTAAAATGTGATTTGTTTAATTTAACTATTACTCATATCAAACTATTACTAAATCTCGTACTATTACTCATATCAAAATTCAAACCCTCGACATCCCCATGTTTCATAAATTTGAACAGTTGAATCAAATCTCCCTTCTCCAAAGTATACATATTCAAATTTCTTAATGCATTTTGGAGTTTTGAAAAGAAAATACGAGAGATTTTTTTCTGGAATTGAAATCCAATTATTTTTATCAAGATTATCAAGACAAATTGAAACAAAATCTAACATTTCAAAAACATCGGGTTTCTTTTCAAAGCGTGCTTCATACTGTTGCGAAAAATAGCGAAATTGAGGAACTTAGAATAATAAACATTGACTATTACAGCAAAGAGTTCATTGACTACACTATTCCAAGAATTCGTTCTGTTATCAGAATTTTAGTTTCCGACTATACTTTATTTTTCCTTCCGAAGTCGCATATTGCTATGGTAATTGCAAAAACTTTGTTTCGTTGACGGAATATTTATTTATTTTAATACATTTCGGGGAATTGCTTCCGAAACAATGGCACGTGAAAATATTATCGGATAAAAAAAGTCAAAACTAACAAACTAAGTAGGTTGCACGAAAACGATATAAAATAATCAAGATATTTTGTTACTGCTTCGACAAAATTGCCCGATGTTTTTTTTATCAATAGAAATTTATTTTTTCGGAGAATAACGCAGTGATATTTTTGTTGCTGACGAAAACAGTTTTGTTTTGTCAGAAATAAAAAAAATATCTATAACTGTGGTTTCTAACGTTCAAATGACCCATGAACAACCGAGTCAAACATTCGACAATGCGCAGACGCACAATAAAGAACTACATAATGTCCGGAAAATATAATTTCTTGAGCAAAAACAGTTCTTACTCAAACTAGTTTTTGGTTATAAAAATACTTAATAACCCTCTGCGATTGAGAGGTGACTGTCAGTCACAAAAATAACGACTAGTTCTTTTGTTCCCTGTTCCATATTGAACGAGAACTAAATGTTCTTGAACATAAAAATTGTTTTTTTTACGTTAGCTTGTGATTTATCTAACTCCACTTAAAAGTATGACATTACTTAGGTATCGACATATTTTATTAATATTTTACATTCGAGTATCGTATTTTAAGTCACCAAAATAACGACGTGTTATTTTTTTTCTCTGTCCTTCTTTAACCCTTTGCACTCCAAGAACACTTTGCGATTTGTGTTCTTTCTATGGAACAGTTATTCCTCCTTACATTCTTTTCCACATTTTTTTTTATTCTTATATAGGGAAAAAAATCCTGATCTGTTTAGTATTTGCAAGAGAACAAGTTGAAAAAAAATATTGTTATTCTAAACACAAGATCATGCTGTTCTCATTTATTTTAAAGAACAGGGAAACAGAAAAACAGGTCGGTAAGTTGGCGCCTGAGAGGCGAATCGGAGTGCAAAGGGTTAAAATGAAAGAGAGTAACACATTATTGTGTTTAAAAACCTATTTTCTCAAAAACTTTAATATAAATTATTTTTTACATCAAGAAACACCAAGTACGTAGGTGATCTAAATATTTCTTCAGATTAAAATTCCTCACAACCGCTGTTTTTTCCAACAAAAAAAATTGATAAATGTCGTAAACCATTAAATATATGTTTGGTACAGTAAGATTAAATATACAGCGAGTAACTTTTCTATTTTTAAAAAAGAATACCTCTGCAAAAGAACCTGAGCGGGATGCAACTGTTCTATACAAAAAAAAACGTAAATATCAACCGTATTCGTCAACCGCTAAGATATTTGTATCAAAATGTACTACATGAAAAGAGATACGCTAAATAACGCAAAAATATCACACACTTTTTACATAAAAAAAATATCTTTAAAAAAGAACGCTAGTATTTTATTACACAATTGTTGCTAGTATTTTTAGTACTCACCGCTAGTATTTATTTTATTACACAATTACTTTAAATTGGTAATAAGTACCACGGTATAATATTGCAAAATTTAATATTTTATATATTTTGTTACTGATATAGTGAATATTAACATGGAACGGATTCAGTTCATAACTTGGTTCATAATATGGAAAATCTCACAAAATAAGTTATATAAATGTGTTATTATAAATTATTATTTAATTTCTTTAGTTTGCGGCTATTCTGGCTTTTGAGTGCAACAGGATGAGCAACAATGAAGTTTCGGGTATGAAACTTAAAATAAAATATTGACTTTATTTCGTAAAATAATTATTTATAAATGAACAATTCCAGAACTATATATTTTCCTTTCAATTCCTTTACATGTTCAATTGCACTCTTGACTCTTTTGAAACTCAATTGCCCTATGCATTCGAAATCTTTTGTCATATAATTGTGTTTTGAACTCTGGAAACTCTGTGAATATCGTCTCTCATATTTTCTCACCGTAGAATATTCTGTTCGAAATTAGCGCTACAATGAAAGCCTCGAATTATATAATGTAACCTTTTGTAATGCGCACTGCTTCTAACTGTAACTGCAACGGATGTAAGAATAATTTTTCATTTGTCATGTTAAGAATAATATTTGTGTGAGTTGAAGAAATTGTGTACTGAAGAAATATTTTTGACGAATATTTTTATTAATATTTCAAGTAAGGAATTTTTATAAATTTTTTATATAAAATTGTTACAATTTAAATTTTAAATTACCTTAGTGTTAAATATTTACCTCTCTAGATATATTACGGGATTGCTAAATCCTGTAAACCGATTTTTAAAAAATTCAATTTTTGACATTATTTTAAACTGATAGAAAACATTTTCATTTCTGCATATACAAAAAAAGTATTATGCACGTAAAAAAGAAAATGTCGTTTGAATGCAGCTCTTCTTCAAACAGAAATTTAGAATATTTTAAACAATATGCTGACTTTACATTAACATTAATGATAACATTTTAATTAAATGTGTTAAATATACATTACATCAATCATAGTATATTAAATAATTTGTTGAATTATAAAAAAATGAATAAAATATTTTTTATATTAATTATAGAGTTAGATTTACGCTGAAACCTGTCAATGCGCAGATATGTTAAGTAATATTTTTGTGGATTTGAGCTCATTTTAATTTTTTAATTGTAATCTATCTAAATAAAAGCGGACGGATAAAAACAAGTATTTTAGTTGAAAAAAAACTCCTGACAATTGTTGTTTTCAATTATTTATAATAACGCTACAAACTTTTCAATGACTGGGGAAAATAATCGTCATTCAGCGTAACCAACTTGAACTACAACATATATCAATAATAAATATTACATCCACTGAACTTTGATTGAACGTCTCAAAGCTGTTCATTAAGTGATAAGAATCCAACTTTTTTAGTCAAAAGCCATATAAAAATTATAGACTAAAAATAATTCTCCTATTTTGTAAAAAAAAAAAATCAAGTTCGACATCTTTGTTTTATTTTTAGAATGTACAGCCGTCCAATATCTTCACTAACCCATTCTCACGGGAGCTACTCTCTAGTTTGTAACGCTGACGGATGCCAACAGGGGATGAGAAACTTCCCTCCGAATGTTTTGGAATGTGTCAGGACATCTGTCAGTGGATACTTTCTCGCCAGATGGTGCTCTTTGACATCCCCCCCTATGGAATACTCTCCCCCCTTCCCTTGAAATAAACCGTGGAAGATAAACATTTACATTCGAGAATTTCTTCTTTTTCAAATGGCGTCTTCGAAGCAGAAAAGATATTCATTCTTTTTTATCCGTTACAAGAATCTGTAAATGTTGCCTTGTGGTTTCTTTTAACCGCAAGAACTATTTTTTGACTACAAGTCTTTCAAGTTTAACGGAAATATTCTTCGTTTAAAACTTTTTTGCTTTGCCTTAGAATTGAGACATGTATGTTCTAAAACAGTGGATAACGATAATTTTGAGATTTTTTTGTAACGTTTAAACTTAAAAATGTAAAACATTTCAACATTTAAAAATTGTAAGCAATGTTAAATTTTTTAGTTAATTTATAATAGTTAACAATATAGGTTCGATAATATTAATAAATTGTACATATTTCTATCTTAATTGGAAATGGACATTATGCATGAATTGGTGTAAATATTAAATGCTTGGGGATAAAGAATCGATTTAAAACCAAATGGTCAAACAAATACACTAAGATAATCTGCGCGCGATGTCATTTTTACCAAAAGATGAAGTTATGTGCATAGGTGCTATTCATTCATCTTGTTTATTTAGTAATAAAAATATTATTTGTTAAATATACACGAATAGTTAATGTTATTTGTCAAATACGATTAAATGATATGCAAAATTATCAAATATTAATTAACATGATACATTTTACGATGAATTAATAACTTAATATGACATATAGCATTAATAGTTAGTTAACAATTAAAGAGGCATTAAAGAGGCATTTTAATTGCATTATTTAAATTAAATTTAAAACTGCAATACATAAATAATAAATAGACCAAAATTAATAGTGTAAAATTATCAAGTACGGTTAGTTAGCATCATAGTTTATGAAATACGATTATTTAGTATTGCAATATATGAAATACAAGGAATTATTATTACATTACTTAATATTGCATTACTGCATTACTTAAATTACAAATAGAAATAACTAATGCATTATTATTCATTATAAATCAATCATTGGATTATAAAGTAACTGCTAAGATTTCTTGCAACCAATACAACTAACTAAAATTTACAAACACTGCAGCAAACCCTATAACATACCGAAACTTCAACCCTTATAATCAACCGAAACTTTGAAATGCGCAACCGAAACTCCAGTATCCTTACATTCAGCCGAAGAAGCGTAACCTCATTTCAGGGTAACTACAACCAGTGGCGGCGATTGGGTGCCAAAAGTGCGGGGGCAAGGTCAGTAAGACACAAGAAGTGTGTGTGATTGGTTTGGTTTGGTTAATATCGTCGCACTAGAGCTGAACAGTGGGCTATTGGAGACAAAGTATGTGTGAAGGGTGGGGGCGAGAAAAATTCCGACCATTGACCGTCTGTAGAAGTGGGGGTGTTGGAGTTATGTTTTATTATTAAAAAGTCCAATATTAAAAAAATGAGGGGGCAACATCCAAAAAAAGTGCGGGGGCAACCGCCCCCCCCCCCCTTGCCCCCCCGAAACGCCGCCACTGACTACAACGTGTGTGACACGCATTCGAGATCGAAAGGGGTTTCGGGAAAAGGGGTGGGAAATATATGGGGGTAAAATGGGGTAAAGGGGTGTTCAAACGAATCCTTTGAGTCACTTGGGGGAAGGAGGATAGAGGGGGGGGAAGAGGGTTGTGTAGTGAAGCGAGAAATAAAGTAGAATATTCGTTTCACGAAGGGAAAGGGGGGGGGGGGGAAGGGGGGGGGTTTGATTGCAGTTGAATTTCTGTGCATGTAAAGCTGTTCTTATTTGTTGGAGAGGGGGGGAGGGGAGTCGTTCTTAAATGGAGTTTGATATTGCTATTTACACATCAATTAAATTCGATGCGTAGAAATGAAAGTTTGCTTTTATGTCCTTTGATCTGTTTTTGTAATGGTTTTGAGAATTTTGTTTTTTAATCAAAGTTATTATTTTGTATACAGTGTTTGTAAGTTTAAAATTATGCTTCGCATGAAATGTCTATTGCAGTGAAAATTCGCACATTTTAGAATTTGGTTGATTGAATAAACGTCGCACCAGAATTGTATTGCAGGATATTGGCATCTGTTCGGAATCTATCCCGAAGGAAATACACAAGGACTCTGTCTGCTAATTTCGAAAATTTGTAATGGTTATATACGACTTAAATGCTAAAATTAAACTAGAAAAAGATTATTGTACAAATTGTTATTTTTTCCCAAAACTTTTTATGGATACCTCCCTCAATAATTTAAATGATTTTTAATAAGAGCTTAACATTACTTTAAAGCTTTACAATTGGGAGATTGATGACTGATTGAAATTCATTATAAACTGCGAATTTCTTGGTTGATATAAAGGGTCTTAATCTCACTTACTAACGATTAACAGTTCGTAAATTAGAGTTACACTAAAATTGAACAAAATAATTATTGAGATTTTTAAGGATTAACAAAATCGTGGATAGTTTTTCAAATTTCAATATATTTCGAGGCCAAATTTTGATTCTACTCTATAGCATGCATCTGTAAAAGCAATCATTTTATTTTACTCATGCCAGATCCCTAAAGAGTCCCAGCTACATGAACGTTAGTTACCAGTTAAATTTCTTAAACATATTATTTCGAAAGGAAAAAAAAAGAAAAAATACATCAAATTCCAAAAATGTCCGACTCCTCCGAAATTCAAGAACCTCTACAATTCTATCAAATGAAATAACGAATAGAAAGAAATGTTGAATGATCTTAATCGCGAAAGCAAAGCACACAATCACATATCATGCTTCATACGTAATTTCCTCGGGGAAAACGGCACGCTCAAATCATACACTGCAACTCTCACTTCTTGACTGACGCCATTTTGTTTCGATCATGATATTCTTCCCTACAGAATTCCCTGCAGGGAATTCTATCAGTCCTCTTATCCGATGAAATGACTCAATTTACTCACAATGGGGGAAATTAGTTTTGTATTCGGTCGAGATAGTGCATCGAGGCTTTATTTATTGCTCTTTTCTAAACTAAACATGTACTTCTATATTGCATAACAAACTTTCAAATTTTGCAACACTGTAGTTTGTGAGGATTGAGATTATTGCAATAAAACTTACATCCCCATGATATCATACCATGTACGCGCGACGAAGATGATATTAACCCTTTTCACATGAGGAACATGTTTGATATTTACGTTCTTTTTGTGGAACAGTTACATCCCTGCGCCTGCCTGTTCTTTTTAAATAGGTGTTCTTCAGCGTGTTCTTTTTGCGTATTGGGTGGATAATTATAAAAATAAAGTTATGTGTGAAGCAAAATATTAATTTCAGTATGCCAAACACATATTTAGGGGTTTATGACATTTGTTCACTTAATTCATGTTGTTCTTTTTCATTTTGAAGAATACAAAAAAAAAGAACACGTCGTTATTTTGGGTACTTAAAAGCGACACTCGAGTGCAAAGGATAAATTAAATATTTTAATACCCAAATGATGCCATACTTTTAAATGGTGTAAGATAAAGCAAAAGTTAACGAAAGAAAAGCGTTTGTTCATGTTCAAGAACAGGCAGTTCTCGCACAATTTGAAGAACAGGGAACAAAAGAACAGGTTAATCGTTTGATGACTGTAAGTCACCTACCGATTCCAAAGGGTTAAAAAAGTTTTGATGAAGAAACATATTTTGAAACGTTTTCCACAAACGGTGATACAAGTCCCTTTTTACAGAACTCATTATCTTCCTAATGAAATATTGGATAAAATAAGAGTGGAAGTTTTAACAACAGTTTTTTAACGGTACAAAAATGTACCTGGACGTGACACGTGGAAATCCAGGTAAGACTTACGTGACGGTTCGTGATGTGAGGGAGGAAGAGGTATAAAAAGATGAAAAATAACGTGACTTAATAAACGAAGGCTCCATAATATAGTAGATCTCGCAAATTGCTAACTAGGTCATTAAATTGCTTCTTCTGTACCCCTGAAATGTATGCGTAAATAGGGATGCAGACTATTCTTTTGTTGTGGCATTAGTACAGCATTTTAATACAGTACGGGGTGGGACGCGTCCAGTGGCGAAGGGTCCGGTCATCGGTACATCCAGACGCGGGAACAAACAGCTGGATCTTTAACAAAGGTAGCGGTAAAACTAATAGGGAAGTAAAATTATGTTAAAAGTGCTTCAAAACCAAAGTTTTAAAAACCCATTTATCCCAAGTTTTAAAATATTTATTTAAATACCGTACAGTACGGAGCTGTTTTATTATGGTTCACACACAGAAAACATTATTTGTAAGTATTTGTATATTTTCAAATGGTTATCCAGACGCGAAAAAAATCTTTTTTTTACACGCTTTTATTTCACTCCGTCTGCTGTTGCATCCGAAATCTTGTAGCCCAATTTAAACCGACTTCCAAAAGTCATATCGACTTGAGAACCATACGTAATCCCGATAACAATACACTATTTGGCCATAAAAATCTGAATTAATAATGAATTTTTTTTTTTAATTTAAAAATAAGCTTGCTACTCAGCTCAAATGACGAGGACCAAAACCGACGTCATTATGATGACCAATAAACTATCGCCATTATACTGAAAACTGAAATTGAAATTTCAGTATCAAATGAAAAGCTCTTTTTAGTAGTATTGAAAAGAAAAAGAAAACAAATGTTTCCTGTTAAGATTCAAATGGAATTCGTTAATATTAAGATTGAATTTTATTGGTTTTAAATTGCTTTAATTTGCTTATATTTTGTTGGGAAAACGTCTCTTTTCTGCCATATCTTGGTAAGTAATTTTTTTTTTTTTAATTTTATTATATTGTACTGAAGTTAAAAATAAATTATTGTTCTAAATTAAATAAAAGCGTGGGGTGTCCAACATTATAAAATTCTTAAGACGTTTACATGAGCGCCTTACGCTTTTTTTTTTTTAATTTAGAATAATAATTTATTTTTATATTTATAAGTATAATTAACATAATAAAAGATTGTTGTTGTTTTTTTTAAAGTAATTTTTTATATTTATTATTCAGTTTATATTTATTGTTCAGTTTATTTAAAAAGTTTTGACTTCATACTTTCACAAACATTCAGACAGAAAAAAAAAACGTAGTTTGAAGACTATCTTTTTAATACTTCTTCCAATAAATTCTTAAAAGTTTATTGATCAAAAAAAAATTTCTTAAAATTCCTCATTTCTAAAATGTAGTTTCAGACTTCACAAGAAGCTTAGAAAAAAAATGCACTTTTAACGTCGAAGCTTCTTAAAACATTCTAAACTACAATACTTTAAAATAAATAAACTCTAAAATCTTTAAGATGTAGACATTCGAAACACAAAACTTATTTCTAAACGCCATAAGCCTCGATTTATAATTCAAATGCAATTCCAACCGCAACATCGAGTCGGGAAATGAAAAGATGGAAAAATAGAGAATCAAGGCTGAGACTCTTTCGAACTTGAAACTATTTATTCTAAAAAACAGAAGTAAAATATAAAAAAAAAGAAACTCTGGAAAATAAAAATACAAAAGAAGAAAATAATACTTCCAAACTCCAACCCAAAATATATCCTCTCTGAATTTATATTTCTCTTTTTTTTTTTTTTTAGACGTTCTTTTGTCAGTTTTGGCTTTCTTCACATTTTGGTTTGTAAAATGGGGAATATGGGAAAAAGAAAATACGAGCAACGGATTTTTTAATGTTAAAACGGATTTTTGATGTAGATAAAGAGATCACACACTAAATACCCGTTGTTTCTCAGTGTCAGTTTTTCTTTTTTTTTTAAATAAATGACATAAAGCTTGTTTTACAATTAATTATAACCCGATTTTGGCTCTAAATGTGCTGTCGGATTCTAATGATGCGACATCAAGGTTAGCATTGAAATCGAACATTCATAAAAATAAATGTTCGAATTTGGTTTTCCAGTAGTCGTGCGAGAACGACGCGGCAGTTTTCTCAAAATTTGCAATGTTCTTGTTTTGTCAATATGAAATTCACATAAAAATTATCTAAGTTAATTGTCTAAGAATATTTTTTTTTAATTAATTTTGTAAGCTATCTTTTCTGAGTTTGTCAACCATATCTCGTTAAATGCCATGCAAAAAAAAAAACATTTAAACTAATTTTTTAGCAAAAAGACTCGTCAGTTTTATAAAAAAAATTCTTTAGTTATATTGAAAGATTATTTCTTTGATATCGAAATAAAAAACTTTCTAAAATATGTTTTCTAGAGAAGAGTAATAGAGAGATAATGTATCATTTTACGTACCAAATGTTTTGGTAAAAATTTGTATTGAATGATTTTAGAACTTCTTGAAAACTGTTGTACCCTTAGTGTTTTTGTTTACGCGCGAAATGCAATTGTTTAATCTTGTAAGGAGAATTGTGTTTAGTGGTTTAGTCTGTATATATTACAATTGAAACGAAAATAAAACTTGAAATAAAATGTCTATATTTCCCCTTTGATTTCAGTTTTAGCTTCTGATTTAAGAAATTTCCATGCGATAACAATACACAAATCTCTAATATATTATTTCCGTTCTGAAACCAATTGCCGAGTGCAAATGTACGAGTGTATAGTAATATTCATTGAATGACTTCCTTCCTACATCCGGCAAAGAACGGAAGAAGCATTCGGAACTGCTTTCCTTTGAACGTCGATATGAATTGCAGTTGTGACAAATGTCATTGTAGAAATCGATTTATAATTCGTTCATGGTCCATCTTATGCAAATGAACGGCGGATCAGCTACATATTCATACTAATTTTTTTTAAGAAAACTCTTTTAACTCTCAAAACAGACGCATCCGATTGAATATTTCATCAAACTGAGAAAATTCATTCTGACGTTCTTTTTTCCACAATTTATTTCGTCAAAAATGAGGACGATTTCAAATAAAAAAAAATTACTTGACTTGAACCAGGGATCTCTTGGTCTTAAGTCACGTGCTATCAACGACCGTATCAGAAAGCTCATTTGAATTGTGACAATACGCATCGGCAATATAATATATGCATCGATTGTTTATACATAATATCTAATCTCGACATCAGGTCGTGTGCGTCCGTTGAAGTATGCAACTAAATGTTTTGTTCAACATAAAATTTTACGTTTTATTAAGTACAATTTAATATCGTCTGAAAAGAAACAATCAAAAACACTAGAACTTTCCAAAAAAAAAATCTTTTTTATATAATTTTGATTAGAAATTCCAAAATGATCGCCAACGCTAATCGCCAAACGGAGCCAACATAATCAAACTCTCATTTAGAGTAACTTTGTGTGGAAACTATCGACGATTCAGAGAGTGAAGATTAGTAACCAGAGATATCGGTTTCACATGTCTACATCAATCATTCAGTTTGACGTAAATGACGACATAAAAATCTTCAGTTTCCACTGAGTAAATATCGCCCTCTCAATCAAATCAGCCAAATGGTGTAAAATGATATAATTACACGTGCGAAAGCGTCATCATTTAGAGATGTGCAATATATCATTGCTTGTAGTTGTTGTTGCTTTTTTAACCGACTGAAAATGCTTCCGACCAAAACCACCAATTCGACATATTTATTATATATGTTCGCGCGCAAGGTTTCTGTTCTTATTCAGATATTTGCAAAATTCTTTTGTTATTGAATAGGGGATGTCCCACTTGGGCATCTTTTGAAAAATATCCGGCTATCCGGCATTTAACTATGCGAAATTTTCAATTAACCGGGCTGTTTGAAAAAAAATATTGTCCGATTTCGATAATTATTTTGTTGTTAAATAGAGAGAAATTCACTATTGCATTTTTTTAAAAAAATTGGTTGTCCGGCTGTTATATATCTACGAATATCTATTAACAGGAATTCGTTAATGACATTTCGTTCACTGGTCATTTATTAGAAGGATAGGAATTGTTTTACAATGTACATTATTGAGATAATATAATTTTGTTTACCCGTCATTTTTTTAAACCGTATTCGAGATGCAGAAAAATAAGAGCAACAACTTGAATTTCCTGATGAATAATAGCAGGGGGTGAAGCCCCTTCCTAAATTAAACTAAAGGAAAAAATAAAATAATCGTTTTTAAAAAAAGGAAAACAGACTTTATGATAAATGCGCTGAAAAGTAAAAATTAATTTTTAATTTACGAACATGTAGGAAAAATTTAATTATTTAATATCAATCCTATTATTACAACTTTTTGAAGTTGGTGCCAATTTGCAAAAAAAAACTTAGAATAATCATAAAAGCACTTAGAAACACGTTGAATTTGTAAACAAACTCATTAATTAGGATCAGCATCGGCCTAAACTAATTAATAGAAGCGTTCATGAAAATCTTATTTTTATACTAACCTTGCTTTCAAATCTAATGTACATTATCAATTTTTACACCAAATTTGCTACATGGCATAATTCGTTCATGAGATATTGCGCTTACAGACTCACTTATAGTTCAATTTTTTAAAACAGATTTTTTTTAGTATGCTTCAAAATGTATAGGAACGAGAAACACCCTACATAGAATTTATGATTGTCAACCGTATTTAACCAGAAATAATTGACATCGAACAGGTGCAAGCAGCTTAAAATCAAAGTTCCTTGAATATGGAAAAATAGCTATTAACTTGCACACCAAAATTTTTTTGTAAGAGCCCTATACGTTTTTGAAATATTTTAGTCACGCACTATCAGAAATAACACTCATTTTTGAGATCTTCGAGGCTACTTTCGTCCGTTTCGTCATTACTTGATTTTTGACGAAACGAGAATCTTTACATTGTAAACGAAGTTTACTCCGAGTCCTTCCCGGTGGAATGAGCTCAATGGGTTCTAATTTTGGTTCTTGTATGTATATTGCCACAATTTAAAAGAGCTTTTCTGGCTCGGTCGATAGCGCGCGTGACTTCGGAACGAAATATCCCTTGTTCGAGTCGTGCCGTCAATTTTCATTTGAAATAAGTTTTCATCGAGATAAATTTCGTGGAAAAGAAGTATCAAAGGATTTTCTACAGTTTGATGAAATATTAGATCGAAGCATTTAGCAGGAAAGTTCCTTCAAAAACGAGCATGTATTTTAATAGTGCGAGAGCACACAAAGCCTATTTCGTTAAAGCCGCATTTTGGACCAAAATACCTTAAAAACATACTATTTCATAATGCAAAATACTAATTAGTAAACGATACTTTTATGTTTTTACGTTATTTTTAGATAAATATAAAATATTCAATTACATTTGACATTAATAACTCAAATAGATGCAACAGCAATCCAATTCCGTGTTAGTTTCTTATATGCCTTTTAAAATATTGTTAATGAAATTAACGCGAAACTTGTTCCTGCTCGGTGTTTTTTCAGGGACGTAATTACTTAATTAACTGTATAAGGGATAAACACGCTAATGCCCTTAACGCAATTGGATACCGGAAGTGTTATTCCCTAGAGTACCGAGCTCTATTAGTGCAAAAAGGCTAGTCTTGTTACGGGTAAACAAATTAAAAAGAGGTCAGCACTGCAAACATTTTAACTTGATTAGAGAATTTAGTATACGAATGCGCTCTATAAAGGATCCTTACGATACTTTATGATATTAGTCTATATTGACACTTTTGGGTCGATACTATGAATATGTGTACCCAATAAAAAATGGATGCTATGAAATTACTTTGCTTAAATAGCTTCTAGTAATTATATTTTTCATTTTGAATCAGAAACGCACACATTTTTAATTATAAAATTTTAATAAAAAGTTAAATAGTCCTACAAAGGAACTAACTAGTTGGTTAGTTAAATTAACGGACAACCAATTGAATCAATGGGCTATTGACGACGATTAGGGATATATCGAGGTTTATAGACTCTTGTGCACTGCATCGTAATTTTGAACCACAGTCATATGACGAGACAACACCTGTAAGCTTCCTGTTTATAATAATTTAGATCTTTTCGTGAAATTTCATATGTTAACTTTGATTTAAACGACTCAAAACTTCGTAATGAATATTTCTTTACAGTGTTGAAACGCTGTCGAAGTTATCTCCAAATCATTATTTTTTTTAATTTAAAAATTAGAATATGAACAACTACTGAAGTTAGATGCTATTTTCTTTTGCGATTTTGAAAAATCTTCAGGATGATATCTAAATAATGAAGTTGGATAAAACACTTTTTTAAATGAAACCATATCATCTCTAAAACGTTAAAATGCAATTGAAAAGTTGACTAAATAAACTTACACTCTGTGCGACTCGTTTGCAGTATATTTGCAATGTCTTGCATTGTTTAACAGCCAGACATTAGAGTCTGCCATGTTCACGCCCCTTCCCTTCCCCAACTGTGACAGTTCCCTGAACATGACCATCTTCTACAGCTAGACACCCCAAAACTCCGTTAATTAAAACTTCAATTACCATGACAACCTTTCTCGAGATACAAACGGAGGCGACATTTCAAAACTTACGTCCGAAACTTATCGAGACTTCTTCGGCATCCGATGAGAAATCTTCTACAGGAATTAAAGATAGGAGAACTGTCATATGCGATCAAATGATACAACGGTGTTGGTGTCCTAGATAACAAGGCTAACATAAGATAAGGGGAGGGGAATACTGTTAAATTGGATGTGGTCAATTAATTGATAACATTTGGGAGTCGGAAGGGTTGCCACATATGAAGGAGTGAGACGCATCCACGGGGCGGTCACAAATTGTTAGATGATTGTTATTGTTTGGCTGTTTAACTACCCACTAATAACCCATTCTTTTTGCTATACTTGAACTACTTTGTTGCTACACTGTTAAAAATAGGTACTCAAAAATAAGTCAAATGTATTCATTTTCGATTACATTCGATGCTTATCATAGCTCCGAATGCATAAGTTTCATTTTTGAAAGACATGTACTCAAAAATGAGTACAATGAATAAGAAGAGCAGTGGCTAGCTTACATAGCCTGCCTTCATAAATCACTTTCAATAAATGTCCACAATGGCAACCAAGTCTTGCCGGGAATCAAACCCATATCCCAAGGCACCGAAATCCAGTTCCTTATCCATTTTACTACCAGGGAGACATGAAGAAGTGATAAACAGAAGAATTGTTAAAAAGATGTGCCAAAAGAATGGGAAGTAAGGTAATCGAGTTCTAATAACTCAGTTTACATCTAAGCAATCGACATCAAATAATGTGGAAAACCATCTTCTGAATAACTATTTTAAGTGTGTCGATTCGCTTTGTTAAGGTGGCTTGAACAGAAGCTGCTGAGATTAGCATTATTAAATCACACTGCTCATTTTTAGAAAGTACGATTACTTAAATTTGAGTACATCATCGCTCATTTACGATGCGATCGTACTAAAAGAAAAACGAGTAGGTTCAGGTACTCATTTTTAAATACTTTTTTTATAGTATTATATAAGGCGAAGTAGTTCAGGGAAAGTGATGTTTTAATATGACATTACAGTTAAATGGGACAACAATGGCCAAACAATGGCCATCGCCCAACAATGTGTGACCGCCATGTGCTTCGGAGCCTGTTAGGGCAGTCGGAGCTTCATTGGGCAGGCGCAAATTAACCTACTGATGATCATCAAGCGGTTTTCGCAATTGTAAAGTTGTTTTCTCTACTTGGAGGTTCAAAAATAATTTTTTTTCTGTGCAAATAAATTTATATTTTTTCAAGTATCAATAAATTTAGAAAGGACTTGTATTGCACCTCAAGTCAACCGATGTGAAAAAAATATAAAATGGAGTATTTTTATGAATTTAAAAATTGTGTGTACTGCTAGAAAAACTGCAGATCCCTGGATGTGATATCCCGTCCATAGCCATCAGCGGGTTAAAAATGGGCAGTCGCAAACTTTCGCAAGTTTGTGTTTACAAAGCTAAAAAATGCAAATAGTAGGATTTTTATATACAGAATATTTATTAAATTCATTCATTGGACATTAGCGATTTAAGTGTCTATAGAACTCAAACATTTAAAAAAAAACTTTAAATGTATTGCAAAATTAAAAATATAAAATAAAAAGAATATGGACTAAGAGGTCTGACGATTTCCTTTTCAAATGCTGCTTTTAAATTTGTCATTGCAATCACACACTTTCTGATCCATTGGATAGGCGTAAATTTTGCTTAGAATGGACCCTGTTCTCTGTAGAAATCTCTGTAGAAACCTCTGTTGAAATCCTTCAAATGTCATGGGAGTAAATAAACAAATATTGACTGAAAACTTTGAAATATTAACGTGAAAAGAATTTGGCAGATTTTAAAACAAATATATTAGTTATTTCTAATATTACTTTGCTTTTATGATTCGCCAGGTAAAAGAGGAGTAGTCTAGTTTTCAAACCAGAAAAGACCCATTTTCATAAATTTTACAGGAGACGCCAAAAACGATTGACAGCCACATTCTTTTGGATTTAAGCTCATGACTTTAAATACATTTTTAGACGGGATTGAGGCGCTTTTAATCAATACCACTTTGCAATGTCATGTAACGCATTTAGAACTTGTGAAAAGTATTTTAAAAAAACAATTTTGCGAAAAGTGTGGATTTAACCGGTTTTGAAATTAAACAGCTCGGATGCATGCCAGTACATGAACCACTCTCAGAGACAGAGAGTGAGAATATTTAGGTCAAGCTTTTGGTCCTAACGGCAAAAAGTAATAACTATAGGTTCAAGAAATATGGAGAAAGAAAATAAGTTTCCTGAAAAGAAAATACAATGAAAAACAAATAAAAATTTATAAAATCTCAGAAAACAAAATTCAAAATATAGGTGCCATTTCTCTTCCCTATCCTAGAGTTCTTAACAGAAACTTGTCTTCTTTTCTATAGGGCTTCTTTTATATAGATCTTACGTAGGGATCAAAGAGATGAGAAGAGACACGTTGTTCATGCCTTGACAACGTGCCTCTGCTGATCTCTTTCAGCCTACATAACTTCCTCTTTCTGTTGGGCCTTTCAGGACAGCACACGTCTTCTGCATTTCCAGGAAACTCTCTCGTGTTCTAATTTACTGTCAGCGCAGTACTGCATAGCATACTTAATTGTCTACTTATCAATATGCTCTTCGATGACGGCGTAAGGGCCCGAATGGTTGATGTTGTTGATGGCTCTTCCAATGTATTCTATTATATCACCAATATTTTTAATTAAAAACTACCATTGAGCTGCATTTGGTTTGGGGCTGTGTCCGGGATAGGGCATTGGTTCTTGCCTGCAACAATTCTGCATGCTATTACATACAAATAATTTTCTGATCTTCTTAACAAACAGTTCCACAGAAAAAATTAACTTCTTGGAACTTTTAACATGACGCTGAAACTTTTCAACAAATGAGATGGCTAATAGTGTGTTGAAACGCAGTTTTGGCTTTAAAATTGTGGTTATTCAGAAAAACTGGATTTCCAAAAAATCTGCTCTCATTTCTTCAATCTTCAAAATATTTTGTATAACTGTTCTTCATTTGTAGGTTACAACACACATTTTATCTCAATTTAGCCAAAACCGAAATTGCGCAGTTAGAGCACAAAATTATTCGCTCGCAAAAGGCTTAAAAGGCATATAGGGAGAGTCCATGTTGCTTCTATATAAAAACCGTCTCTTTCCATAACTTCAAGTCTATCCAAAGTATATTTTAACATTAGAACTAGGCGACACTCGTGAGAATTCTTGTTACCCAGAGAAATTATTTTTGTCGTCTAATGAAAAAAAATATATAGTATCCATTAATATTAATACATTCTAATAGCTAACATACAAATTGTAAGTCAGTCCGTGTTAAACAATATAATTTAAAAAAACTAAAATTATCCCAATCTGCTTGCGGAATTCCTTCGGCTTTGACCTCATGTCTCTTTAAGAGTAATGTAAATTGGAGAACGATTACACAATATATTTTCTATCATTTTTAAACCAAACAGGTTTAGAGGAACAATTTATACTAACTTAATCAAGGACAACTTTTCATATTCTTTTCAAAAAGCATGCAACAATCAGGAACTTCATTAAATGATTAATTAGGCATTTCGTGGCGTGATTAGTTATTTCATGAAGTGCATTTTGTCGGATATGAAAATGAAGTTAAACTTTTGTCGCCCAATGAGAATCTCTTACACTAATACTGATGCACCGATTTTATTCATTGAGATAATAGGAAGGGTCCATTCCCCAATTTACAAATACAAATACAAATATTGACGACCAACAACAGGCTCAAGGCCCAACAAGGTTGGTCCATCTAGTACCTCTTAACTATCCCCCAATGCATATCTAACTTCTTCTTAAAATCCGTTACTCCTTTACAATTAATAATATTCACTGGCAAGTTGTTCCATTTGTCTATTACCCTATTATAGAAATAGTGTTTTCTCCCTTCCCGATTAAAATGGGATTTGTTTAACTTAAACCCATGACCTCTCGTTCTATCACTCATATTAAAATCTAAACCCTCCACATCTCCTTGTTTGATAAATTTGAATAGTTGAATCAAATCTCCCCTAACCCTTCTTTCTTCCAGAGTATACATATTCAAATTTCTTAATCTATCTTCATAATTCATGCCTGAAAACCCTTGAACCATTTTAGTAGCCCTGTGCTGAATTTTCTCTAACAATGCAATGTCTTTTTTAAGATATGGTGACCAGAACTGTACAGCATACTCAAGATGTGGCCTTACTAAACCTCTGTACAATGGCAAGATAATATCCTTAGATTTTGATGAAACACTTTTCCTGACGTACCCCAACATTCTATTAGCTTTTTTGCTAGCCACTGTACATTGATGACTCATTTTAAAATCATCATTTACCAACACACCCAGATCGCTTACAATCTCACTATTTTGATTTCTGCACCCTGTAAAACATATGCAGCCTTACTATTTTTGATACCCATGTGCAACACTTGACATTTACTGATATTAAAAGACATACCCCATTTAACAGCCCATTCTGATATTTTTGTTAAGTTTGTTAGTTTTCTTCTATGATATTTTGTTGTGCAGTTTGGAAACACTAAATTCATGGGAAATCTCATATAAACATAAACTTGATTCCCGACCTTAAACAACTCAACTCTACCCCTCGTTTGATGCTATCAACATCCAAAGTACGTCCAATGAACGGCCAAATACACTCTCCAATCAATTACCGTTACTTTTATTGTTGTCCACTCCTCCCCAACCCCTCTTTCATGCAGACAATAACAATGACAGATGGTTCCTTCCAAAAATGCCCGCTCCAAACAGATGTTATCGGCAAAGCCACAATGGGGGCTAAAGAGGTGACGTCACCCCCCACGTGTGCCCGTTCCGTCAATTGGGATTGGTCAGAGATGAAGAGGGCGGGGTCAGATCATTGTCTGATCGATTTGCCCATAGATGAGGGGATTTTTTTTTTTGTATTAACAGTATAAAACGTGTTACTTTAGCAGGGGATTATTCACACTTCCGTGTTATTGTAGGAGTCATTTAATTTTTTTTTTATATGTCGGTAGTGATTGATTACGGTCCTGTAATGTGACCAACGTTCACTTGTGGTTTCTCATTTTTTTTTATAAGATTAATGAACGACTTATAATAACTGTTAATATGACACAATGGATTTTCGTAATGCTACTTTCCAAAATCACAAACACTCGAATATCTGAAATTAGTTTTCAGTTGGACAGATAAATTTTCAGTAGACACAGGTTCCATTTTATACTTAGTTGTTATGGGTCTTAGTCGCACCTCACAGCAGTTCCAGGCGATTTGCATTCAAACGATAATTTGTCTTATAACAATCCCATAACATGAGTCCCATAACAATCGCGAATTATTGAAGTAAAAATATATATTAGGCTTTTTTAACGTTTACTTCAAAATAATAATTAAAAAACCAATAAAACATGGTATATATATATATATCTTTACAAATGTAAAAAAAAAATATTCATTCGTATAAAATTTTGAATCTTCTGGAATCATATGAAACGACGTGATTTTTAGCGCGGTGGTGTATTTGATTGCTTCTTAAAACCAAACGAGTTATAACTTGAGCCGAAGAGTGAGAACTAATTGAGTGCATTAATAGAAGAGAAAACTTGCTCGAATAAGCAAGAAGCAAGTTTTCTTTCGTGAGAGTCAAGTTAACTTCAACCGCAAAAACCTCTCCAACTATTATTACATTCTACTGCTGTAACGCAAACTTTACGGCAATGTACAACAATAGTGTAAGGAAACAAAGAGTCGCGTTTTATCGATATTAGTTACAAAAATATTCTAGGAAACAATTATTTTATCTAATTAATATATTTCGACAAAACATCAACATGAATCGTTGGTTGTAATGCTACAGTAAGAATTACATTCCCGTAAAGTTTCAAAACAACTTTTCAGTATTCGGTATTAAAACTTCAGGTTCCCAAACACATACATAGACTATTTTAAACAACTCTTTTAGACTCAAAGGGCCGTATACATAAAACGAAATTTGATAGCAAAGATCATTTTTATTACATATATTCAAAATAATTCGCATTTTATTATAATTCCACAGTTGGTGCGAATAGGCGACATTATACGCCCGTAAATACAAACTTTAAATTGTAAAATATGTATAAGTTTCTTTATAACAATATTTTCGTAAATGTTTTAGAATTAGACAAAAGCATACATCTAGGGTTCAATTCCGAGTAAGGCTATTTAGAGGTTTTATTGTAATTTGCCATTACAAACGCTATTGCGGCGAATGTGAAAAGGTATCAAATATATTAAATGTAGCTTAATAAAAGCTAAATGCTTAATAAAAATTATTGCACAACGTATGAAGAGGAAAATATGTTTTTCCAATCCATATGTTCAACATTTTAAAAAAGCCATATGGAATACTAATAACACTCGTATTAGTATTAGCGTTAATATGGAGGCTGCTGCCTCTGACTGAATATCATTCTAAATTACAAAATCGAAAGTAGAAAAGCGTCCTATTCCGGAAACAACTAAACTCTTATCGAACCAAAAACAATGAGCTAAGTCTCTTGCCACTGATAACGTCACAAATATGGCATTCTTATCGAACAAAAAACCCAACTGGAACGACGAAACGGGTATATTTCTAACAATAATAAAAAAAAAAGTATAGAATATTTAGAAATAAAAAAAAAACCGTGAAATGTGTTATTTATGGAAGCTTATCTTCGTTAATTCAATTTCTCTTCATTAGCATGCGCAAGAGAGCGGAATCAAATATCGCTTTTCGCTTCCACGAAAGCAAAACCCAACGACCCTTAAAATCGTCTGGTGGGGAATTACAGATGACCAAACGATAATGCGGAACGTGACAGACATCCAGTCCAGACGACTCTTATCGTCTGGGTGTGGCTGTCACGCACACCCCCCTTTAATGCGTCACAAAGCGTTACTCCGGCTTTGTTCTCGTTCTTTTGTCGTCTTCTGCTGAATCTGCAGGTGAAGGGCAGGAGGGGGGGGGGGGGGGGGAGTTCCTTGGCAATGAACCTGAGGTGTGAGGAGGGCATGGGGGAGGTCGATTGTGCGACCCCTGGTGGTCAAATGAAAGGAGATGACGTTTTGAGATGTAATGGGGAGGGGTCTTTGTGGGCGCATAAAAATGGGGTGAGGAGGGGGGCGACATATCTATTATATTCTCATGATGAAAAGCAAAGATGTTTCCCGAGTCCGATATTTTAAAATATTAGAGTTTTAATTATTTATTCGTAATTCATTTTAAAATATGCACAATTAATTGACGCATTCGTTTTAATAGTTTAAATGAAATACCTTGAACCGCTACCTGCGCACTATCAACTATCGGACATCCAACTATACTCTTTAATCAACCACAAGTAGAAAATTCATTGTGTCCGCCCACTGACCAACTTTTAGTTGCATAAAATATCCATCCGTTCGATACCGCTCGGACAAAAAATGACAATTTAGCGAATTTGTATGGATTGTGGCGATATGAATTTGGCATTTTATACCTTCAGATTGGCGATTTCAAAAACTAAAACCTAGCTGTCCTGAGTTGGGTGCAATTAAATATTCGCCCGCAGTTTGTGTTTTATTTTTTTTAGTGTTGGTCGATTGATTAAAAGTAGGAATCCAATTGTCCCTAGTACGCGGCTAGCCTGAGTCAAATAAGGAAAACAAAAGTTTGAAGAAAAAACAGTTTTTCAAAGCAATGTGGAGTTACTTTTATCTTAAAAAATGCAAAGTGCTTCTTTTGCTGTAAAAGTGAAAATAAATATATTTTAGTGAAACCCCTCTTTAGGCCCAACCTACACGGACGTAAAAAATGCGTGTTTCATTTTTCAAAAGCATCTGTGAACCATCTGTGATCTCATCTTTTAAACCACGTGGTTTGTATACACTAATCACAGAGGCTTCTGCAAATGCGACACGCGTTTATCATGTCTGCGTAGAATGGGCTAAAAACAGTGCCTTACTTTTATGTCTTGGCGAATGTAAAACAGCCTTGTGTTAATACATAATGAAAAGCTGCAAATAGGGTTTGCTATTTTTTTTAAATTTATTTTATATTACCTGACTATGTTCTATATACAATAGCAATTAAAATATATATATATATATATATATATATATTATTGTTGTTCTTATATTAGATTTTGATGTCAAATTGCGAGATTGGTGGCAAATTGTTGCAATAATAATTATTTCCTGTAAATATAATCGTTTTTAAAAATAGTATTTCTAAAAATGTTGGTGTTTGTAAAACAAATTCTACATCACAAAAAGATAATAGCAATTTAATTACGTATGCATGCTATTTCAACTATTATTTGTGTAAAAGGCTTTTCGATATTTTAAACACATGCGTTATTTATGAAATTTATGTTATTGTGACATTACCTATAAATTTTATAAAAAATATCTTTTAAACTCAACTTGCATATATGTCATCAATATCATCAATTAAATGAGTTATGAATGAAGCAACCATGCTTCATATATTCAGTAAAATTGTCACAGTAGCAATGATGAAACACCTGACATGAATCATCTGAATTTCCCAAGTGCTTTATCGTTAATGAATCACACCAAAAGAAAAGTCCTCATCTACATATCCCTTGATACATTCCAAGCTTAGAGCTGGAATTTAAAACAAACACATTTTGTCAAACTATTTATAACTTGTTTTCAGAGTACCTTTTTATTTTACAAGCGTAACTCGGAGGACCTTCACTATAGAATATTTTATACGTATTTGTCGGTTAAAATGTAGAATTGTTTGAACTTGTATATAAATACATTGTGTCAAAAAGCATTTTTTTATCTTTTAAGCAAAATCTCATTTTTAAATGATTGATCATAAGCTTTTTTTAGTTGGGAATACTATTTGCTAATGTGAATAAATAATATCACCAACAATGCTTATAACCTAATTTTGTATATTCATTTATAGCAAAAATTTCGGTTTTAAATGGTTTGAAGTAAAACTAAAAATGTTGACAAATTTCGATAAATGTTTTACATTGGTTTCATAGTTCCATAGAATTTTTTTTAATTTTTTTAATTTGTACATAAGTTTTTTTTTACTATTTTAGACAAGATGTTAAGTTTAAACACATTTTTAATTTTTGTTCTACATTCCTTTTAAACCGAATTGAAAGTTTTAATTTATAACATATTAATATTTACATTTACTTCATTTTATAAATCGTCTTTTATGTTAATCCCATGATATATTAATACTACTAAAAACTGTGACTTACAGAGACCAACATATTTAATTTTTTTACTTAAAAAGATCATTTTCAAATATTTATAGAACTTTTAAGTGGAAAAAGTCAAAATCAGAAAGTATCCCTATTGGAAGAAGAACTAAAGGAATTAAAAAGCAAATATATTGCAGTGTTTTAAAAACTTTAAACACAGAGACAATATTTTACAGTTTGAATTAAAACAAATTATTTGACGATATGCTAAAATTAAGACCTATACATTAATTTTACAGCCAGGCAGACCAAAATTGCACAGGATGGAAAATTAGACAAGCATGTTAGTCACATTTTATATTTAATTCAAAGTCAATTTTTTTTAGTCTAAAAAAATATTTATCGGTAAAAATCACTTTAAATTATTTAATTATGGTTATAAATATTTTTTTTTTAATAAAAGGTCTTTATATTTCACCATTTTATCCACTTTTGCAAATATCGTATGCTGCGTTTTCGGGACATTGTTGAGAAGGGGATATTGCTGAAACGTTTTTCACAAAGATAATATTTGTGGTTATAATTTGCTGCTTAAAAATTAAAAATAGATATACATCATTTTCGAATATAAGTGGATCTTGATAGATGGTTTGCCTCTTAAAATCTGGACTAAAATTTCTTGGCATATATAAGTTTTAGATTTTTTTTTCCCCCAAGAAAAAGTCCAGAACGAAAATTATAAATAGTAACTCATAACTATCGGAAGGTATAAAGTGAAATTTAATACAAAACTGACTGACTTTCCCTTTAAAAAATATTTTAATATTGTTAATTTTCTCCGACACTTCCAGGTTTTCCTTTTTTCCAGACGCATGGCAACCCTAGCAGACAGCTTTTTAACAAAATGGATTCCACAAGATTGCGCCCTTCTACCATATTGTACCGGTTTCTGATGAGGTGAGTCTATATAAATTTACAAAATACACGGAGACAAATGAATTTTTAAAGAGAACAGACTCACCGTCAGCCCCGTTTGAGCACGTCACTGCATTTCCATTCGCCGCCCCATCTTGCGCCTCTCCGTCGACCGCCACTTTGGGCGGCGCCCCTGCTGCTGCCTCCCCCTCCTCAGGGGCGGCCGCTCCCGTCGCACCGGTCTTCGAATTCGCACAGCCCATGCTAGACTCGAACTTGGATCACTTCCCGGAACAAACTGCGATGCTACTCCACTCGTGTGGCGTGTGTCTCCGCGACCGAAGAAGGGTTAATTCTCTCCTGGATGAATGGAACCGGCTTTTTCCCGTTTTTCCGACGTTCTCCTGTTGTTCGAGAGAAGAAGGGATCGCTCCAGTCCGCGGATGCTCTGTGACTGGGAGAACGGAGAGGAGAGAAAAGGAGGAGAGGGATCAATCAATGGGGGGGTTTGGAGCAACGCCATCTATCGGAATCAATACCAACCTGCTATCTCGTAGTGTGTTAGCAAAATTTAATGATGTGGCGACATCTATAGGAAATAAATGTAACTATTTTTTCTATAGTCTCGCTTTTTGAATTGGAGCAATTGAAATCGAATTTGCGAATTTGTATATTTTCCGCTTAGGCAGTGCTCGATTTAACATTTGGCCGCGGCCTAAAGCCACTTTTTAATAATTGGAGCCGCAAGCTACCGATTGTTTTTACACAAGTATTTGTGGAACAGTCAAGCAATTGCACTTGGTTTACTTTCCTCTTTGTCGATATTTGTAATATAAAAAAAAGTATGTTTATATCTCTTTCTAAACTATATAAACACATAGTTTAAGTTATTTTAAAACAATACAGTTTTTTTATAAATATTTTTTAAGAGTTAAAAAAATGTGCATAACATTTCATATTTATGCTTTTCCTGACATAATGTCATTAACATACATAGCCCCTGAATATTAGTTTGCCATTAAAACGTTGTCTCTGTAGTCAAAGAACAAAAAAAAAATTATAAACATATTATCGGAAATCGGATATTAACTTCCGATGTGTCGACCAGAGGTCCTTACACTTTTATCAAATAAGTCTAGTAGATAAAATAACGTTACGTGATTTTAGGTATTAGTAACTATAAAGTTATTATATTAAATTATGGGGTGAAATTCATGATTTATAAAAGTTATTAGAAATGTTACAAGTACGTGTATCTATATAATAAAAATATTTCTTTAAATTTAATTTCTGAATAAGCTTACATTAGTTAAGTTACTCTACTCGAAATATGAATTAATTTTCTCAATTCTTTTGCATGGCTCTTAAAAGTTTAAAAAGTTTGCTAATTGAAATCGTGTGTTTTTTACAGAACCTACAGGTATTAAATTTGATAATATGCCTGACGATGATGCGCCTACAGAGGGTTACAAAAATTTTGCCACCGCCTTTTTCAGGAAAGTAGAGTATAAGTCAATACCTGAATATTAATTTCTTTTTTCATTATATTAGTCGAAACTCTGTTGTAATTCAAACGATTTATATGAAAAATAATATTAAATATATAAAATTGTTCATTTTTTACTATTTTTATAAAAAATCACTCATTCAAAAATAACGTAACTGTAAAGGTATATTTGTATAATTAAAAATAATTCTTTCTAATATGATATATAATCTTTTGAATATCAATATTTAAATAAAATTTGGTGCTCTTTCATTTCACCGCTTTGAGCAATAGTCTACTTGAGTGCCCGGATAAATATTATATGCTTTATTTTGGGGAGCCCCAACGGTTAGTCAACTGCCATATCCCTTACTACATAAATATAACAAACCATTTCAACATTGTTTTGGTAAGTTTATAGAAAATAGTCTTTTCGACTTCAAGATTATTTTCATTCCTTTAAAAATACAATATTAAGCGGAAATATATGAAAAAAATAGCTAATTTCTTTTAGCATAGATTAAAAGGGTTCTATTTCGCATGAATCTAGTGTTTTGGGAAAATAAATATATTTTGTCCAATCATGGACTTAGATGTACAGCAGTCTTTTATAAGTCTAATGCCTAGAGCTCAGGACTGTTCTTAGAACTCAATGTAATGTGCATTTGTTTTTTCGTATTCTTATTAATTTAATAAAGGGTCGGTTTAATGAATTTTTATGAACCAAGTGAAGAAATTTTGAAGCCCTAACTGCCCAATTTACTAATTTTATGAGCGAATCGGCAAATTGGGTTATTTTTTTAATATAGAATTTTCTAACTTCATCAATTGAAAAATGAACGCCTATATTGGTTGTCAAGGTGTACTTGCGGCTATCTATCAAATTTGGAAATAATAATTGGTATGCAGCGTTAAGAAGGTATTTTTCAGACAAAAATAAAGTATACCCAAGTAATATATTCTTTTAAAAATAATATACGGATAGACGTATTGTATAATGTTCCTAACCTCAGTGAAATCAATTTATTTAAATGTAATATATTGTTAAATTTAACATATAAATCTGAAAACGGCAAAAAGTAGCCTGAAATTTTCCAACTAATAATATTTAAAAAAATTCTTTTTCGTGTTCTTTCTTTTTAAGAAGAATATAGAACAGATTATCCTCTTAAATTTCAAATAAGCGTACTGTTATTCATTTAATTGGTGTCTACAAAAAAATTCCAAAAATAATAAAATGTGTCTAATATATTTTAGTCTTAATGATGAGTGAGTCGATGAATTATTAATTAATTAAAGTTACCTTTTGCTAAAAAAAAAAAGGCTCAAAATTAGAGGAGTATCATTTGTTACATTTCATTTCAGAAGAGTTGGGCCATGTGGCGCCATCTACTGAAAACTAATATAAATGAACTCTCAAGTTCAATATCTATCTATTATGTGGCGCCCTCTGTAATTCGCAATTTATACTATACGAGATTATTTGCTTTAGGTGGGACGTCACTTATCGGTTAGGAAACGAACAAATGGAGGGGAATGGGAGGGATTATGAGTCATTAATTCTCCGGGGATTCTTCTCAGATTTAGTCAGGGGGAAAAGGGTTTAGGGATAATGCAATGACGTTTGAGTTACGTCACCCGGTGTCGCCAAAGGCATTGTTCGCGAAGGGGATTTCGAGGTGCGGTTGACTTTTGGCGATTTCCTTGTCAATAGAAAGTGTAATATGGATTGAAAACGTTAATGAATAGACATTTGGAATGTCTACATTTAGAATGTCAAAAAATAATATTTTAAATATCACTCATTAGTTTGTGGTTTTTAAATGATAATTCATACCATTTTTGTTTTCTTCCAATAAAAACAGAGAAAAAAGGGATAGAGAAAAATTAATTCACCTATTCAAATTTGTTAATAAATAGATATTAAGGATTTCGATTTTAATGTAGGAGTAATAGAACGAGAAGTCAATCAAATGACACAAATCACTCTTTAATCGAGAATAGAGAAAGAACTATTTTTATAATAAGACAATTAGCAAATTAAATAACTTGTCAGTGAATAGGATTCTGCAGGAGTAAATGTTTGCAAGTAAAATTAGAAAAATCATTGGGGAATAGTTAGGATATACGCTGGATCAAACTTGTTGCTTCTTAAACCTGTTGTAAGTCTTCCATTTTTTTTTTTTTTTTTTTTTTTTTTTTTTTTAGGGCATTGTTTTCTGATATATATGGTGGTTTTGATGACTCGCCAATGAATATACAAATAATATCCAAAAAGATCTTGAATGCAAAGGACTAGTGTAGCACTTTAAAATAAAAAATTCCTCTTGAGAAAAAAACATGCATATTTATCGGGATTTGGTGAAAAAATCATTCACTTAGAATTACTATATTTAATACCAATTTAATATTATTTTCACATAAAATGTATAAAATCCAAAATTAAACACAATAATGATAGTACACTCTTTCCGAAATCTTAAGCTCCTATTTGTGGAGGTATTTCCCACTGATCTCTATCTGTAACTTCTGGATAGGGCAAGACATTTTGTTGATTTAAAGCCGATGTAGAGGCAGCCATGATGTTCCCCACTTTCTCTGCTACCGCAATATTTGGTATATTGTTCATGTTAAAATAAGCCGACGTGTATTGCTTTGGCTGAGTTTTTTTCTATTTTTTTAAACACATTTTAAATGCAATCTACTATTAAAACAGAAAGTAATTTGCAAGTCAAAATCGAAATAGATAAAAAGCAAGAGCAAAAACTATTTGTTTGACAATATAAAAATTAATTCTATAGAAGAAAATATAATATTTATATACATTTAATATTTCTACAATGCTATAGTAATAAAAAAACACCACTAAATCACTAAAAAAAATATATTGGGTCACAGCATGGCTGCTTTCAATTGGCTTCAACGCGCCCATAGAGGACACAGGGTTTGAGCCTTCCAGTAGTTACAGTTAGAGTTCAGTGGTATTTCCCAAACGTGTAATCGAAACTAAGCGAAATCTAATACACAAGTAGATCAGGGTTTATGCAAAAAAGCAAATGCATTAGGAATAGAGTTATTATTTTATAACATTATTCATGTTTGAAACAGTGGCTATTAAAACCGTTCGCCTAACATTGGTAAAAAAAAATAGTGTGGAAAAAACGCTAGGGATGTGGATGCTTTTTGCATACACGCGAACCTTGCAATAATTATTCATATTCTGGATGATGTTATTAATAATATGTATAGGCAACAAGTATCAAACCTGACGTAGAGCTGATTTCAGTTCTTTGATATTTATAAATGGTGGCACTAACGATACAATTTGCCTTCCATCTTCGTCCTACATATGGTTCGGAAAAAGAAAATTATACGTTTTTGAAATAACCATAGTGGAACAATAGCAGTTACTCGTTAATTTTTAATACTTCATTTTGACACACGTATTAATTGATTAACCAGCAAAAATACTCATTACACACAGTAAATTAAAACAAAAAAAAAACATTGATATAAGTATCTATGAATTTCATTAAATGTAGCCGTTTAAAATAAATAGTATCGATTTTCTAAAATGTCATTCTTCTTGGAAAAACTCTAGATTTTAATGAAAATTCTATGGGATGGGATAACCATAAGATTGCCCAATTACATTATTTTTTTTAGCAAAATAAATGCTTACACTAAAAAGTTATTGCCTGACAAAATATTTAAAAAAAGGTCTGCTAAAGAATGGAAATAAAAGAAGTATGTTGTAATGACAAAATATTGTATAAAATATATCTCTCTTTCGATCGGTGTCTTTTTAACGTACCGACAGGGGGTAGGGGGGAAACCTTTTTCTAAACTAATGTTTTAAGTTTGTTAAGTTTTATTAAGATAAGTCCGACAGTTGTTGATATTAGCGTGAACAAAATTTGACTTTTACGCCAATTTAAAAAAAATATATACAATTAAAAAAAATTTTAATAAACTCATCTTTAAATTAACTTAACATCTCGTAACTCATTTAAAATCTTATCGAAAAAAAATTAAAGTTAAAACCGTTTCCCAACTATAGTTTTGTCAATTATAAAAATTACTGAATTTATCACCATACTAAAATCGCTATACAAAGCCCTGTTTATTCCCTAGTAAGTTTATTTGTTTGTTTGTATTGATTGATTGGCCACGATTAACATTTAAAAAAATATTATTTATTTGTTTACTTGCTTGCTTGCATATTTTCTTATATGTATTTATCTATCTTTCGATCTATCTATCTATCTATCCATCCATCTACTCATTTTCAAAATACAACAAAACATTTCATCCGTGAACTTTTCCTCGCAATTGTTGCCAAAACTCGCCTACAAAATTGTCTCATAAGTAAACGAAGAATCGGAAGCGGCCTGAACGGTAGACCTATCGGGTGACCCAACACTCTTGGAAGAGAAGCGACAGTTACAGGCACAGTTAGAGAAAAGCGCTTCTGAGTTATTGCGACTTCCAAACCAATTTCCTGCGGAGGTACATGACAGACGACACACACGTCGCATTGCAGAGCGCGGTTTCTTTCTTCCAAATGGTGTCTTAAAACGGACCATCAAGCGCGGATCCAGGTGGGGGGTAAAGGGGAAATTACCCCCCCCCCCCCCTAACATCTAAGATTATATTTTTAAAAGTCCCCTTAGGCAATGAAAAATTTCAAACTAAGGGGGCAAATTTGATGTTCAGGATAACAATATACTGTATTACCCCCCCCCCCCCCCTCCCCTAACAATAATCTCTGGATCCGCCCTTGCGGACCATAGTAAAAATTGAAACACAGCGGACTCTCTTAACAACACCACCTTAGTTATAAAACCGCAAATTGGAAGTCTCAAGCGATTGGTTAGAATATGTGTATTTTTTTTTTTAATTCGTTACGATGACTTTTCAATTACAATATTGTTTTAATCGTGTGAGAGTGTCATATATAAATATATCACTGGTCTAGTGTACTACAACTCAATTGAAAGAGAGAGCATATGCCCTATATGCAATATTTAATAAGGTCAATTATTTTATTGCACAATTTCTTCGTGTCTACATGTTTTAAGATCCCTTAGGCCCAGTACATGATGTTAAGAAATTAGTCCATTGCGACTCTGGCCAAAATATCTCAAAAACTTTTAATGCTACAAAAACCGAAGTTTATATACAAGTTTCTAGTAGTAGGAATAAATGGAATAGGAAGTTAGAAAACGAAGATCAGGATAAGTCATTAAATATTTATTTTTTTAATGTAACTCAATGTAAATTTATAGTGTCCAAGTTTTTAAATAATTATATTAAATAATTTTAATTGAAAGACACTTATTTATTTTAAAAGTCACAGTTAATCCTATTATAAAAAATACATTTAAAGAAACATGCCATTATTAAATGCACTAAAAAATAAATAAATTACCGTTATGACTAAGTATAAAAATGTGAGTCTCAATTACCCAAAAATCAAAAATATTATGTTTTTAAAATTTATATACTATTTATTATAAACTTTTATTTTGAACGTCTAATAATTTACAATTAAAAATATTTTACAACTCGTTTATGATATAAAAAATGTAATTTCTGTCCGCAAACGTGGTCGGATCCTCTCACTTTCTAGCGTCGTCGCCAGAGTAAACGCCACTGCGAAACTGAACCCCCCCCCCCCCTCGATTTAATTTTGCGCTCGCCACTGAGAATGACAGCATGAACCATCTTTGAGAGGTCGGTGAGGGTTTCTATGATCATTTATCATTGTACCAGTGTTTGGGTTATAAATATTAATACGCGACGTATTTCTACTAACTTTGCGATAAATTTCCCCATTTGATGGTCTACATAGATTGCCATAGTCATAGTCTCCAGACAAAAAAATATAATCGTCAACCTGAATAAAGATGATAATTTATAAATATTTTACATTTTAATAAATTAAAAATCTATCAATAAATAATTTTCAAAAATATTTACTTAATATTTCGAATTTAACCCTTTAACGGCCGAATTTTTAGTTACCAATAGGAAAATTTTATATTCTGGATTTATCCTTATTTTTAGCCTAGATTAACATAAATAATCACTAAAAAAATGTATTTGGATTTTTAAATGTCATTTGGCGCCATTGGGACTTGACATGATAATTGGGGGAATACATGATAAATGTTTCATTTAATGTATCCAGTAAATGACATTTTTCATGAGCATAAAGATACTATTTTAGGAACATGTTATTAAAAAATTATTTAATTAGCTATTTAATATTTTATATTTGATACTTTACGTAACATTTAAATCTGTCAAATTAAAATTTGTTTTTGCCTAGTGAATTCCGCTGTTCCGATTCCGTATTAAAACTATTGAAATTTATGCTAGAAAGTGCGAATTATTTCGTTAATATTCAAAGAGTAAAAATTCCGAAAGTCACCAACGCATGCGCATAATATTCAAAGAGTAAAAATTCCGAATGTCACCAACGCATGCGCATAATATTTCCCCTACAAATATGGCGCCTTCCATGCTGGAACAGAAAGTCACATTTGACTCTAGTATTACTATACGATGTCTGTGGCTTTTGTTCACTTTGTTCAAAATCAAAACGTGGAGTTGATTTGTTACAGCTACAAGTCTCAATGGTGCCATTTGGAACCATGAGTTTATTAGTAATTACCTGTAATGTTTTAGTTAGTTAGGTTGCGTAAATAATTGGTTTACATATATTACAGTTTAGAAAAAAAAACGCAAATTCTTACTATCAGAAAAAGCAGGAGTAATAATTATTTTTCGCAACCATGTTTTCACTTTTTCAGAAAATGTTCCTTTTAACAATTGATTTCCTAAATATAGTGATATCATTTATTATAGAATATAAAAAAAATCACGTATTGACGGAGAAGGCGCTTTTTTAAATGTTCCAAATGGAACTTACAAGAATTTGTTTTAATGCAATTTTTTTTTTAAACCTTTTGTCATCCCTGGGCATTTGGCGCCACTGGGGCCTAAAGGATTAACGGGTTAAGCGTTAAAAATGAGTATCCCAGCCAGATGCAAAACATGTTGTATTCAAAAATTAAGATTTTGATATCATTATATACTTTAAACTTCGACTTCAATTTTAAAATATTAAAAAAAGTAGCAGACACTTTTATTTACTTACAAAAACTGAAAACGGAATTCTGCAGATGCAAAAGTACGTATATCCAGATGCAAATTTAAAAGCATTTATATCCAGCGAACGTGAGCGTGAGCGAAATTTATTTTTGATTGGTTTGAATATGGATATAGCTAGTTTTGATTCTTGAACAAAAACAGGATGGCAACACATACATTTGCAAAACAAGTTAAAATTTTCTTCCAGTTGCAGAACAAACTATGTGAAAATAAATTTAGATTATAACTTATTATAATTTGAGAACTTACAAAATTTAATGGAAAATTATGTCGTTTTTTTCATGTAAACAAAAAAAAGTTTATTTAACAATAATTAAATTTTTACAGTTTTCCGTGATTATATAACTGCTCTTGCATCTGAGCTATTCAAATATTCAGTTTTGTTCCAATAAAAAAAAGTAAAATAGAAATTGCATTAAAATTGGTGAATGTTTTTTTCAAATCTGTAGAGCAACAACAAAATGTAGCCATGTACGTTTCATTGCCAAATATTACATAGACATTCGCGTAATTGCAACTCCAATACTTTAAGTACGAAATCTGTGGAAAATAACAACGGAAGACGATTTTTATTACCTCCTCGGAATTTAGACAAAAGCGTTTGGCAACCGCTTTCGCGATGACAGCTGACTCTTATCTCGTGCGACATGCAGGGAAAATAGAACACTAAAAACGACGGTTTTAAAAGCCTTCGAACACAAACTGCTTACGCCAATTTCACAGCTGGGACATTTAGCGGAACACATATATTTAGCTTCCTTTTTGGATTCTTGTTTATGCTGTAATTCCAATCAACGTCGAAATACTTGGCCTCCGACAAATATCCGAACGGTGTTTAACGCTAACATGGTCGTTTATTCCAAAAGAAACAGCAGAGCCCTAGGCAAAACACAAATCAATTGAAAAAAAGTCAAACTCTCCAAAGTGAAGAATTTATTCTTCATACACATATTTTGGTTTTCTAAAGGCCCAGAGCCCCAGTTGCTCAGTGGATAAGGCGTACAGCTACAAATCAGAGGATTGGTGGTTCGAATCCGTGCGATGGACTTGACAAAGAAAAGTAAAAAAGTAGTGATCTTGCGATCGGAGGGTTGCCAGCTTCGCTACAAAAATACTAGAAAGTCGTCCAGAATATCCAACAAATTATATTGGCGTGTATACGGGACTGGTGCACGATATATCTGATCGGGGTCCAAAGTCCCGACGTCTATTGAAGGCGTTAGGTGCCAGTTCAGGTGTTTCCTCGTCATCTGACCATGGTTCAAAAATACGAGGCATCGTTCCCGGGTCTTCCCTTCGAGATAGGCCCCTAACCGTCGCCAATAGCCCACTGTGCAGCTCTAGTGCGACGTTATTTAAACAAACCAATCCCAAAAGCCCATGAAGTATGCCCTATAGGCATTTGGAATGTCCAAATTTTTTCTGTACATTAAAACAGATCATTCTTGAAACAAGTTTTAGTTTATCAATTATTTTAAATATTTATACAACTTTCCTGATTTAAATTCTATCAATGATTAAATTTAATGAGAACGACACATCATAGCAAAAAGTACGCACAATGCACATGTCCTAATTTAATAGAAAAGGGAAGGATTTTTAATCTTCAGACTTTCGTTTTTCATGACAAGAACATGGAAACTTTCAGTTTGACAACCATCATTTTACACCCAGTCGTAATTTTTGACACCAAACTTTTTATAAAAATATCGGTTTGACAACCATAATTTACACCCAGTCCTAATTTTTGACACCACACTTTTTATAAAAACTTCAGTTTGACGACCGTCATTTTAAATCCAGTCGTCATTTTTGACACCACACTTTTTATAAAAAATTTGGTTTGACAACCGTCATTTTACACCCAGTCGTCATTTTTGACACCAAACTTTTTATAAAAATTTCAGTTTGACGACCGTCATTTTTGACACCACACTTTTTATAAAAAAATTGGTTTGACGACCGTCATTTTAAATCCAGTCGTCATTTTTGACACCAACTTTTTATAAAAATTTCAGTTTGACGACCGTATTTTTACATCCAGTCGTAATATATTATTTCCATCTAATCGAATTCTGGATTGCTTGTTTCTCTCTTCTCTACGGACTCAATTTCCCCCCTCTGTATTTCTCCCTATCATTATAATTAGCGAATCCCATAACCGCCGTTGCTCGCTCTGTTTTTGTAAAAACACGAGTCCGATCGTATTTGTATTGCAATCGCTTGTTTAATTTCAAATTGTGGTACTTTGGATTTTTACTTTTAGGTGAAAAAGTTTTTAATAATAGAAATTGATTTTCAATAATTGCTCTCGGCCTTTTCAGTAATAATGTCAGCAAGCCTGTGATATTTTTAGAGTACAAATGAAAACATGTTTCTAATTTTGTGAAAAGGGGCTTTAACGATTACAAAACTATCGTAACAAATGGCTGGTCTGCTTAAGCAATTTGAATTAATTTAAAAGTATGCTTAACAATTTGGCATCTTAAAAAAAAAATCTAAGTGCCACAATGACACCTAACATTTATTTCCTAATTTTGAACCCTGAATATATGTGCACACAATAGAAACTTTTGTTCGCGATAAACGCAATAACTAGTTTGCCAAAGAATGAGAAGTAAGAAAATAATTTGTAATTACTCGGTTCCAATTATATCGACATAATGTCAAAGGTTAAACTTTCTCTAAACTAATATTTTAAGCTTATCAAGTTTCATTGTGATCGATCCAACACAAACTGAGATTTTCATGGTCAAATTTGAATTTTAGGTTAATTGAAACAATACCTAGATAATTTTTTTTAGTTATAACTCATCTGTCTCTATTCTCTCTTTTTCTGTGTGTTGTGTGTATTATTTCTAACGTTAAAAAACTTTAAACAACTAAAATACCAGACCCTTAGTCCATTGTGCAACTCTAGTGTGACGTTATTCAGCCAACCCCCTTACACGCTGGTTCCTACATTAAAAATCCGTCGCGATACCCCCAACGCGTGGCACAGCATCCATAAACGCTTCATAAAAAGGGTGGAATATTTCTTTTGTAATCGTAAAAAGCCCCCTTAAGATATCCACGTTTGTTATAAGAAAATGTCCGTTTACGAGATGTTAACGGCCCATTAAAGACTTTTATGGGTTCCTCTATTTACAGTGCAGCACGCGACCCACATTGGAATCTGAATAGAGATTTAATCTGCCCCCCCCCCCCCTGTTTAACGGTGTACAGTGGGGCTCTTACTTTAGTATTGCTTGCTTTCTTGAATGGTATATTTATCTGTTGCAGTTGTACAATTGCAGGCTATATGAAACTATACTATAAGACTATTTATTAATATTTCAATACCTATTTGTGACAAATCGACCGATTAATTTTTTTAAAAAACGATCTAGTTCCCCAGCAAAAAAAAGTCAGCATAAACATTTAATCAACATTGTAAAATTGAAGCTGTTTTATAAAGAAATTTGAAACAAAAGACTGGAATTTGTGGAAGTTTTTAATTTTTCTGCGTAAAAACTTTTTAAAATATGCAATTTTACTTCAGTTGTTCAATGCTTTAAAATTAAAGGTTTTTGAAGATTTCATCTAAAGGAATTTGGAACAAAAACCTTCATGGACTGCAAGGTGTTGTTTTCTAAAGTTGTAATAGAATTTCGGAGAAACTGCAGTTTTCCTGCATAAAACCTTCGATTTCTCTATTTTGATGACATTTTTAAGCTGACTTTTTATTGATGGTTTGGAATATGATATTGTTACTCTTTTATACAAATCCAGAAAAACGCTTTTTGATTTGATAAAATTTTATAATTATTAAAAGAAATGCACGCCATGTGGCAAACCACATATTATGTCAGGTTAAAACTAAGCAGTTTAATGTTTGGATTCAAATTTTGGGAAGATAAAACCCCACTAGCACAACACTAGTTAGGAATACATCAAACCTTAAATGAACCTCAGGGGTTCAACCCCAAAAAATATTTGACATCCACTTCTTAAAATAATCACACGTATTTTGTAACACCCATCAAACGGAGGTTATCTAATAGCATCACATCAAGATCAAGTCAACGATAAACATAAAAAAAAATCAGGAGAACATGTCAACCCTCCACCCCCAGAATGTCTGATCTCACTTATAACGTCACCAAATCGTTTCTCACGCCCCCGAGCAACAACAAGCCCTACTCCCCCACCCCCTCAAAAGACCACCCACTACAAAAACAATGCGTCACCGGGCGCCAACAACAATGTACTTGGCATCATTCCCGGGACGCCAATCATACGACACTCAATTAAGAAAAAACTCTCTCTCTCCATCGACTTTTCCTACTTTTTAAAGAAAAATTTTCGCGGGGCTCAGGGGGGTGTTCGATTTGTCATCATTAACACCCCCGCGACCTGTGGTGCCCCTTCGCTGTCGATCTTTTGAACCGTTCTTGTTTAGGGGGTTCGGGGAGTATTCGAGTAGTGTGCAGAGAAGTAAATTCCATATTTTTGTAGCTCAGGTTTATAGTTTTATCTGCAGTTTTAATTGGACATTTACTTTGTGAATTTTTCAAATGTTCCCTTGGGAAAAAATAACTTTAATTTGATCAAATGTGAGCAATTTTCATTTATAAGTTTACATTTTGTGAGTTAAAAATAGGAAATCGCGTATGGTACTATTTTAATCTTTACTAATAAAATTTTAGAGGGGTCTGTTTGGTTGCTTCTATTTCTTAACATAATGATCGCATTTTGATCTAAACTAATAAAATTCTAATGTGGTCTAGATAACCTTGTTTAAACGTGAATTCTTTACGACAGCCTAAGAGGAGTCACGCACCCATGGGAAAAGGAGTTTATTATTCTTGACTGTGGTGTGGCATGGGGAAGAGTTCTCAGTAGTTGTGTGACGTAGCAGCAAAACTGTTACAAGTCACTTTTTGTAAAAATCACAATCTTTTTATAAAATGTTTTCTAAAAAACAGAAAATGAAAGTGATAAGGACTGTGTTTTAACTGCAAACATTTATCATAATGCTACATGGGGAGAAGGGGTGTTCAAAAGGGTGAAAAATTGCGTGACGTAATAACAGAACGCTCCCTTAATTAGAAGATGAGTTATAACTGTAAAAAGTTTCCCAACATATTTTTTCAGTTGCAGTAAACGCCACTGTTGTAACTGATTAAAAATAAAAGCATGTATGTGTGCTCATGGCACTAAATCTGGAAATCAATTAAGATATTCATATAAACAGGGACTGATTTACCATTAAGTACTTAAGGCCCACCTTTTGTTTAACCCGCTGACGCTCATACGATTTTTGCAATTGTAAAGTTGTTTTCTCTGAATGAATATTTAAATTATTTTTCATATGCATGCTCGTTTATATTTTAATAATTTAAATTACTTATAAAAAAAATAACTTGTAAGTTGTACCAGCTAAAACCTTTAAATTAAAAAATACTGTAAAATAGAGTATATATTAGAATTTTAAACTAGAGTGCATTTCTGGGAAAGACTATAGACAGCGCCAAAGTATGGCACGTGTTTCTACGTCACAAACTGTCGTCCGAAGGGAGTGGAGGGAGTTGGTGGAGGATGGCGAAATCGTAACTCCTGTTGATCCCCCCCCGACACATTCAGAAACTGGAATCGGCCTTCCGTCTATGACCGTAGTAAGCACGTGCCATACGGCTTTCTATATAGTAGGCGATAGTGGACAACCCTGGACGTGATATCACGTCCCAGGGTTCTCCAGCAGCTTGAAACTCCGTTCTTCCGCAACGTTATGACCTACGACAGGTATCAAATCATAAAAAAAATTCTGCATTTTGAGAACCATGAAGATCTAGTAACATATCCTAATGAAACACTTAATAAAATTTGCTCAATTTTTCAACTTCCCAGTGAAAAATGTTCTTCACTGTACATTCCAGATCGCGATGACGTGAGACAAGACTTTATTGTAAAGAGTGTGACGTGGGCTTGTGTGCCATGTTTTGGTATATACCATACTATGAAAGGTATGTGATATTATTCATTCAAAATGATATTGTTGTGTTGTATTAAATGTAGCATTAGTTTATATATTTAGCTTCAAAATTTGGTTTATTTTGCTGTAATTGATTTGTGACTGTATAATTCTTTACGTGTAAGTCAAAAGAGTGAATATAGCAGTTATTGCATTTGAAATTTTATTTTTGATATAAATTTTATTTTTTGTATTTTATAATGATATAAAAACAAAATTGAACAGAGGGAAAAATCCATTTTTGATTCATTTTTCTTAAATGTATGCCATAGTTAAGCGGTTTAGATCGTTCAAAGTGTATTTTACATATAACGTGAATGACAAATGTTTTTTTATCTACAGGGGAAGAGGATCTACAAACAAGACATTTCATCCCCTCCCCCCCCCCCCCCCATTTCGTCTTGTGTCGATGTGGGGGGATTGAGGGACGGGGGAAAGGAGGGTGCAGATCTTTCTTTTTTGTCCAAACAACAGATTAAGGGGAGTGAGAATCAACTGCCATGAGAAAACTGCGGATTTTCTACTCAAGATATACGACTCAAAATGGAAACTAGGGTAAACTGAGTGATTAAGGGGATTTCATCCATATTTATATGGGTCAATCCGTGTTAATTCTCGTGTAATTTTATATGCAATCAAAACAATCAACCAACATATGTATTTCAAAATCAAACTTAGAAAAAAAATACTATAAAATCTATTACTTATTATAAAAGGACGGTCTATTACAAAGTGAGGAGCAAGCATTCCAAACGCGTTTTGTAGAAAATAATTGAAAATCATGTAACTATGTTACTGAATTTGTTTGCGGCTTTCCAATAGAACTAAACTATTGAACTTGTTCAATACACGTTTACTTCTTTTGAAATGATCTAGTAAAGGTTGTAATATGTACCTGGAGTAATATATTTATGATTTTTGCTATTTTTCATAAATCCTCATTAAGTGACAACACGCATTTTAATCCTTTGCACTCTTAGAACATCTTTAACTTTTGTATTCTTTCTACGGTTCTATTCTTGCTGTTCTTTATCCCAGATTTTTTTATGTTCAAAGAGGGGGGAAAAATCATAAGCTGTTGTGGATCTGCAAGAGAACAAGTTGAAAAATAAATCTTTGTTTTTTAAACACAAAATCATAATGTTATAGTTTATTTTAAAGAATAAGGAACCGAAAGAACGGGTCGTTACTTTGTCAATTAAGTAGAAACAGCGGAGTACAAAGGGTAAACGCTTGGTTCTCAAATAAAATATCCTTTGTGCCATAAAAAGACTCACTAACTAACTTAAATATAATATACTTAAAATTGGTTTTAGGAAAATTAGCTAACAATGAAAAAAATATTATTTGAACAAGCGCTTTAAAAAGTCTATAACCTTTTGATAAATGATACCAATCTATATAAATACTAATAACCAGATAGCTTTGCTTAGGAATTAATGTAC